>BHFT01020016.1:0-300098 GCA_004320025.1 Laticauda laticaudata | reverse complement strand
GAAAGAAAAAAAAAAAAAGACTAATAGCCAGCCATTCTGGTGGAAAAATGATCTGGAAAAAAAAGACAGAAGTGGGGGCAAAGCCTCCCAAAGGGGTACACAATGCAAGCAAGGAAGGGTTTGAATAGAAGCAGCCCAGCTCATGTCACCCCCTTTTTGCTTCTTTTCTCGCCCCACTGACAAGTCCCCGACCGGGGGGGGGGGGGNNNGGGGGGGGGGGGGGTGTTAAATCCCAGATAATGAAACTTGGGAAAGAAAAGCTCTATTTAATAATTGAGCCCCTGTCAAGGAGTTGGTATTGATTCTTGTTTCTGGGGCAGGGAGAGAATGTTATCTCCAGCCTTACAGCGCGGGAGACAGCATCGGTGAATTTAATCACCAGGTGGGGTTCCTGCCAGGCGATTCGTAAAACTGACACCTCCAATTCTTTTTTAGATGCTGCCTGTCCCTTCTGATGCTAAGCCCCCCTCCCTCTGTGTGTGTGTATTTAAATTAAAATATCAAGCTACTCGTATTAAAAAAAACAACCACCCCGGCTGTCAATTCTCATTTGCCAACAAACCATGAAAAGGGCCCGTCTCACATCCGGCAATCCACCTTCCGTCAAATGGCCAGACCCCCTTGCCCAGGGGCGGAGTTCAAACTAGCTACAGGGTGAGCCTGAACTTACGACAACAATTGAGCCCCAAAATTTATGTTGTTAAGTGAGAAACGGGTTGAGTGGGTTTTGCCCTGTTTTACTACTTTTCTTGACCCATTTTGTCAAGTGAATTGAGACCGGGGGGGGGGGGGAATGGAGAGAGAGGGAGAGAGAGAAAGGAAGGAGGGAGGGAGGGAGGAGAACAATTTAGACAGCTAATCTTGATCTACAAGCAAAGTGATCATCATTAAATTTATGTTTAACCAGGTCTGCCAAACAGTGTGAAGAAAGAAAGAAGAATCTGATGGATGACACACCCAGAGGGGAGGGGGGAAACAGGGTCACAGGGGACTATAAATTATGTATGGCTGAGGTGGCTTCATATAGATTAATACCAGACATGTTGCTCCAAATAAATCTTCTGGATTCTTTTGAAGCTTGGCTCGAGGCTCATGATTTAATTAGGGCAATCGCTGGAATCCTGACACCAGCTACTTTATTGTTTCGTGGCTATTTCACAGGAATCTTCCCAAGACTGGCAGACCAGATGAGACTCAAAAGACATTTGGGGAAGTGAGACAGATCCTTTCTCCCTTGTGTTTATGTCATGAGTCTGGGCTAATTCCCCATTTGATTCCTCCTCCAGAGTTGGGAGGGCCTTTCTCCAACAGTTCTTCCTCCCCCCCCCCCCCCCCNGGAAGGAAGGAAGGAAGGAAGGAAGGAAGGAAGGAAGGAAGGAAGGAAGGAAGGAAGGAAGGAAGGAAGGCACATTCTGCTTCTCTCAGCTCCGAGCTCTTGTAATGGGGTTTCCTGTGGCCCACCAATCGAATCCACCTTCAGTTCGCTGCAGGGATTAAGTTAAAAGGAGCAGATGGCAATGCAGGGGAGTTGCTTTCAAAGCAAATATTCAGCGGAACATCCTCATGGAGCACCAGACACTCAAAAAGGTAAGCGGCTAAACAAGGCAGAAGGGAGAAAAGGCCAAAGGGTAGGTCGGCTTTAAGGAACGGCGCCACACGGGCTTCTGGACTTTTTTNCTAAACAAGGCAGAAGGGAGAAAAGGCCAAAGGGGAGGTCGGCTTTAAGGAACGGCGCCACACGGGCTTCTGGACTTTTTTTTTAAAAAAAAAACAGCTTGGTAGAAAGCTAATATTTGCCAAAATTATTCACCAGAGGAAACGTAAGGCAACATGCCAGCTCTTGCCATTACAACAGGACTTCAAAAGGAAAATCCAACCAGCATGGAGACCTCCGGCAACCACATGGAAAAGCTTGTGTGATCCTGCAGCTCCCTTTAAAACAGTCCCAAAAGTGCTTTTTCAAGAGGCAACTGGACTCTCTGGTTTTTCTCTGAAGACGTTTCGCTTCTCATCCAAGAAGCTTCTTCGGCTCTTGAAAATAAAAGGACCTTTGGGACAACTGAGAATCTCCCCTAGACCCTTTAAAACAGTTTTTTTCCCCCAACCTTGGCCACTGTAAGACATATAGACTTCAACTCCCAGAATTCTGCAGGTTATTTCCACCATCTTTCCAGGGGTTTTTTTGGGGTGGGGTGGGGTGCATTGACTGATTCTTGCAGTCTAAAGAGGGAGCAGGGGCCTAACACCCCATTGGGCTTTTGGGAGGCTACTGATCTTCCGCTGGCTGAGTTTGAAAGGTTGAAGGTTGACCAAAACATCAGGAAATCCACAGGCAGCCCCCCCCCCCCNNNNGCCCCCCCCCCCCAGGCTTTGATGGCTATTTTGACCCTAAAGGCATTAAAGAATGCAGTACTGCAGGCTACTTCTGCTGCCTGCTGGCTGCCTGCAGTTTGACAGATCAAATCCCACCAGGCTCAAGGCTGAGTCAACCTTCTGTCCTTCCAAGGTGGGTAAAATGAGGAAGGAAGGAAGGAAGGAAGGAAGGAAGGAAGGAAGGAAGGAAGGAAGGCCTTAATCCAAGAGCTGTGGTGGCACAGTGGTTAGAATGTGGTATTGCAGGCTGACTCTGACCACTGCCAGCAATTCAATCCTGGATCAGCTGAAGGTGGACTCAGCCTTCCTTCCTTCCGAGGTCAGTAAAATGAGGACCCGGATTGTTGGTGGCAAGAGGCTGACTCAGTTAACCGCTTAAGACAGGGCTGGAAAGCACTATAAAGTGGTATATAAGTCTACGGGCTGTCACTGGTGTTATTAAAGTTCCTATTCGGCCTTGATGCAGCTGGACTTTGCTTCTAAGCATCCCAGCACAAACGGGGCATTCACAGGAGGGGATTGAAATGCTTCATTCATAAACGAAATCTAACAAGGGCGAAGCGAAATCCTCTGGGCTTTCTTCAGTTGGACGGAGTGTGAAAAAGTCAGTGTGTGTGTGTGTGTAAACGGGTCCTGGCTCCAACAAGAGCATTTTGTTCCCTTCGCAAAGAGCAGCACGCAGCTGCAACCCTACCAAGCTACAGCCAGGAATTGAAGCTGCACTTTGGGTAGCACTGATACAGGGAAACCAAAACAAGGGATGGGAGAGGGAGGAGACCAATTTTTTTTTTTTTCCTTGTAGTCCCGTCCAGAAAGAAGAAGAGAGAAAATTGCAGAACAGCCATTTCTATGAGGGGGATCTTCCTCTTTAGAGGATCCCTCTGTAGCTAGTCCCGAGAATAAATGAACCCCAAAGATGTCCATGGGTCTGGGATAACTCTCCCAGGCATACTGCCGCGGTATTAGCAAGGAGGAGATCTTGTGGGTCCCGGAGGGAAATTGATTAGATCTTGCGGCCGCCCTGGTGCTTTAGATCAAACCAGAATGACTTGGGAGGAACTTCAGCATCCTTAAGAAACAATCAGGGGCATTTTTACTCTGTGCTGGCAGTGCTGGGTGCCAAAAATAAAAATAAAAAATGGACGGCAAAGACAGGGAAATATGTGACTTAAGGCTGCTCGTCCACCACTTCCTAGCATTCCACCCCTCCTCTGTCAGACTGCCCAGGGCTGCTGGGAGTTAACAGATAACAGGTAATCAGAGTTGGAAGGGACCTTGTAGGTCATCTAGTCCAACCCCACGCCCAAGCAGGAGACCTATACCATTTCTGACAAGTGGCAGTCCAATCTCTTCGTGAAGGTCTCAAGTGATGAAGCTCCCACAACTTCCAAAGGCAACTTCTTTTCCATGGGCTGATCGTTCTCACTGTCAGAAAGTTTCTCCTTATTTCCAGGTTAAATCTCTCCTTGGTCAGTTTCCATCCATTATTCCTAGTCTGGCCTTTGGGTTATTTAGAAAACAGCTTGACCCCCTTCTTCCTCCTCTCTGGGGCAGCCCTTCAAATCTTGGAAGGCTGCTCTCCTGTCTCCCCTGGTCCTTCCCTTCCCTAGACTAGCCAGGCCCAGTTCCTGCAACCGTTCGTTGTATGTTTTAGCCTCCAGTCCCTTTAATCACCCTGGTTGTTCTCTGCACCCTTTCTAGAGTCTGAACATCTTTTTTATAATATGGTGACCAAAACTGGCTGCTAATGCAGCTCCATCTGTGTGAGCTGTGTGCATGAGTGTGCCCACCTATTGTGCACACAGAACCATCCCTTCACCCCTGCCA
The DNA here is from genome assembly GCA_004320025.1 of Laticauda laticaudata. Classification (NCBI taxonomy): domain Eukaryota; kingdom Metazoa; phylum Chordata; class Lepidosauria; order Squamata; family Elapidae; genus Laticauda; species Laticauda laticaudata. The sequence goes on along the minus strand of BHFT01020016.1, from coordinate 295,898 downwards.
TTGCAGCCGCCACCGATCCGCAAAGCCAGAAAGGTTGGAGATTGGTTGTGGTTCCAGCAAGGTCAAAGGGCTGCTGCTGACTCTGTCTGGCTTTTCTAGAGACCCCCATTGCCAGTTATGTTTAAAATCAGCCAAGATGAAGCTCAATGGACCAGCCAAAAAGGGAAGAGGAGCAACAATTTGTATAATCAGGCTAGGAGTCAACTTGGTAGTAAAATGCTCCAATGATCCATTAGTGGATACTCCGCTAATGGGTGGAGGACTTTTTGTCTTTTGAACTGGAAGGTTCTCAGCCAGAATGGGTTGAGCGGTGTTTTTCCTCAACCTCGGGGCAAAGTTGAAGATGTGTGGACTTCAACTTCCAGAATTCTCCAGCCAGCCCTGCTGGCTGAGAAATTCTGGGACTTGAAGTCCATACACCTTTGACTTTCCAAGAAAGTTTGCAGTAGAATGCGAAGTTAAGACGGCCTATTTAAAACCCTGACCAAAACTTTCATGATGTCCTCGATCGCTCTGCTATTCAGCAGAAAAGTTTCCCTCGCTTCCACTTATGAAGACGAGGTACTTTTCCCCAAACCCCCAGCCTCTCCTCCACCCTGCCTTGACCCACATGTTCTGCTTGGTAGCCCTATTCAGCCAAGTTATCAATATCCTGGGTGTGGAATAGCAAACATAACAACAGGGCATGTAAAGAACAGTGAGTGGGGTCTGAGGTCAGTGCAAGGCAGGAATAGCAATAGAAGTTAGACTTGTATACTGCTTCACTGTGCTTTCCAGCCCTCTCTAAGCAGTTTACAGAATCAGCCTCTTTCCCTTAACAATCTGGCTCCTCATTTTATCCACCTCGGAAGGACGGAAGGCTGAGTCAACCTCAAGCCAATCGGTCAGGATCGAACTCTTGGCAGTGGGCAGAGTTAGCCTGCAATACTGTGTACTGACCACAGGAAGGAAGGGAGGGAGGGAGGGAGGGAGGAAGGAAGGGATATTACTTTATACCACTTCACAGTGCTTTACAGGCACTGGAAAATAGCAATAGCACATATACCGCTTCACAGTGCTTTCCATCCCTCTCTAAGCGGTTTACAGAGTCAGCCTCTTTCCCCCAATAATCTGGGTCCTTGTTTTACCAACCATGGAAGGATGGAAGGCTGAGTTCAACCTTGAGCCAGTCGGTCAGGATCGAACTACTGGCAGTGGGCAGAGTCAGCCTGCAATACTGCATTCTAACCACTGGGAGGGAGGGAAGGATTCATTTTACACACCTGGGAAGGATGGAAGGCTGAGTCAACCTTGAGCCTGGTTAGATTCGAATTGCCAAATTTCAGGCAGCCGGCAGGTAGCCAAAGTAGCCTGCAGTACTGCACTCTAACCACTGCTCCATCTCGGCTTTAAATGAATATACACCTAACAGTACCAAAACACCCACGATGCTTAGCTTCCCACTCTGTTGGGCAAACAAAGTGTTGCATCCGAGCAAAGCAGAGAACACACCTTTTGGATTTGTGTTGCCACTAATATCCTGAGCAACTATGGCTGCACAGTGGGCACTTGGGCTCCAAGCAAGCAGCTTCTTGAATGCAATTCACTCTTTTCGCAGGCGCAATTTTCTCCTCACCTGCTCAGGTGCAAAAAGCAGAGCTTAAAATGTTATACAAGGCCAGGAGCCTTCAAAAGCAGACAGTTTTTCTGTTTGTTTTTTTTAAATGGTATGAATAGCAATTTGTGCTTTTTTTTTTTAAAGTGCAGCTGGGGCCATGATACGACTGATTTTGTTAAAGAGGGAGGGCATGGAAGGAAGGAGAAAGAGAAAAATAAGTAAGAACACTCTCCCTGCGCGTAAAAATGATTTTTTAAAAATTGAAAGCACAGAAGCAGAATTGACTCCACCATTTTTAAAAGATGTGAACAATTACCTGCGAAAGAGAGAAACTGTATATAAGTGAGATCTCTGGGGGGTTAAAAATAGCAGGAATATAAATATTGAAAGAGGCTGTCAAAATAAACAGGGAAAGAACATACATTCTCCCACACTGAAGTTAAACACAATTTTCAACAGAAGGAAAAGAAGAATGAACAGGGAAGAGAGAGAAGGAGAGGGAGAGAGAGCGGGAGGGAGGGAGAGGGAGATAGCTATGTTGGAGAAAAATGGACAGGAAGGAAGGAAGGAAGGAAAAAAGAGAGAGAGAGAGAGAGAGAGAAAGAAAGAAAGAAAGAAAGAAAGAAAGAAAGAAAGAAAGAAAGAAAGAAAGAAAGAAAGAAAGAAAGAAAGAAAGAAAGAAAGAAAGAAAGAAGCAGGAAAGCTTTGGAACTACTTTGGAACAAATAGGTGATGAGTTACACAGAGATGTGAGTTTCTTTCGATTTTTCTTTGTAAAGCAGTTTGTTTTTAACCCGAAAAGCAGAATTACAGAGTAACAGAACGGGAAGGGACCTTGGAGGTCTTCTAGTCCAATCCCTGCTTGAGTAGATAGAAGACCCTTATATCATTTTCGGACAAATGGCAGTCCAATCTCTTCTTAAAACCTCCAGTAATGAAGCACCCACAATTTCTGATGCAAACCACGATTGACTTAGCCAAGTTCTGCTTACTAGGCAGCCCTGGGGATTCAATAACTGGCTGTATCGAGGGTGGTCTCTTTTTTTTTCTTACAAGAGACCCTTTGGGCATCGGGAGAGACCACCCAAAGGTTTATTCCCCCCTACCCACAATACCCAAGGGTTTATTCCCCCCTACCCAGGGGGGAAACAAGGAGGATACACACAGCATCCTGAAGCAAGGAAAACCTTCCCGGGCCTAATAAATATAATGATATGTGACCCAATAATCAGCCATTTTATGAGCCAGCTCAAAAAAGCCCCGTTCCAAATTCCAGACCGAAAAAGTTATGTATTCTCAGACTCCAAACCACAAAGTGCAGTGTGTACTGGGGAAAAAATGGCTCTGAAATCCATTTGGAAGGAGCGAGTGTTTTTGGGCCTTGGGCCTGGTCAGCTCTTCTCAGTGCCTCATAAAAGAAGGTTGGTTTGGGTTTTTTTGTTTTTGCTTGTCGAAGACGGTCGAGGGTGGGAAAAGAAAGATTGCTGCCCTAAAAATAGGGTTTTATTTTCATGAACCCATTCCCTAAAAGACAGAAAGAGTGGGCCTCCTTTCAAAAATCACTGAGGAAAGCCAAGTTTGGCGGTATTTCTCAACTTCCGTCACTTTAAGAGGGGTGGACTTCAACTCCCAGAATTCCCCAGCCAGCTATATATGCTGGCTGGGGAATTCTGGGAGTTGAAGTCTACCCCTCTTAAAGTTGCGGAGGTTGAAAACCACTATTTTTCAGATTTAATATTCTCTGAAAGTGTGCACTACAGGCAAGTTCTGAATCAGAATCTGAAGGAAAAAAAAAAAAGAATTCAGGCAAAAACCAGCTGAGAAAATACTCATTTGTCCATGCATGGCTACCTCACAAGTCACCTGGAGGGGAAATTCACGGAGAATATGATTAGCCATGGCTAATTAACCAGATAATTCAGGTGATACTCTATGAGGCAGCGCTCTGGCTCTGGAAAAGACAGCTTGTAATCTATCAAGGAAGCTTTCCGTTGACCTCTCCACATCACACGCCAGTATCACAAATACACGGTCACATAAGCAGCCCTGGGCAGGCGGGCCAACATTCATGGCAGAGCGGTCTCAGCCAGGGGTGGGATTCTACCGGTTCAGCCCGGTTCGGGCAAACTGGTAGTTCCGACAATCAGCTGGGAGCAAACCGATTTGCTCCGATGATCAGCTGTTAGGCCCACCACCCACCCCAGCTCTAGTCTGTGCTTTATTTCTGTGTTTTCAAGCTCAGGTGATTTGTGCGGCTGCACATCAGCTGTTTAACACAGAGATTGCTGGAGAAGGTCAGTAGCAAATGCTTTGCACGTACTCAGCGAACTGATTGTTACACTGGTTGAATTGCACCCCTGGTCTCAGCCCAGAAAAACATTACATTCAGGAAGAGAGAAAGAGTGCTGCTTACCAGTTTGAAGTCTTGGATGCTACAGATGAAATAGGGTGTGTTCGGCCGACGGCTCTCAATATAGACGCAATCTTTTGGAGAGGACAAAAAAGAACAGTTTCTCAGCTTTGGGTAAAGTAATAAGAGAACATCCACACAACACAGAACGGCAGTGGACTGGAACCAACAATGCTATAAAAAGTCCCAAAGGTGGTTTTTCAAAAGGCCAACTGGCCTTTGTTTTTCCTTGAAGATGTTTCATTTCTCACCCGAGAAGCTTCTTCCATTCTAGAAAAGCTTCTTGGATGAGATGAGAACGGAAGAAGCTTCTTGGATGAGAAGTGAAACATCTTCAAGGGAAAAAAAAATGAAAAGTCCAGTTGCCTTTTGGGACAACCATGACCTCCACAGAATCTCCACAGACAATGCTATAAAATGTGACACCCTACATAAACACAACACACACACACACACACACACACACAAGCAGAGTATTAAGATTATTTTTAAGGACCAAGGCTATGCAAAAAGAAATGTCATTTCCCTTCTCTGAGGCTAGGAATCCGAAGAAAGGAAGAAAATTCAAGAGCAATGATAAAAGGGAATTTAACTCAAGAGTTAAACTGGGGGGTCCTTGGTGCTCTCTGAGCTTGGTAGTTTTCTTACAGACATTTCATTACCCAACTAGCTAACATCATCAGTGTTAGAAGGGAATGTGATAGGAGGAGGAGGAGGGGGGGGAAGAGGAGGAGTGGTGGTGGTGTAGGGTCCTTGGTGCTCTCTGAGCTTGGTGGTTTTTCTGCAGACATTTTATTACCAAACTAGGCAACATCATCAGTGCTGATTTTCCAAGGGCAATGTGGCATTTCCCTGAGTTACTGTTCAAAGCTGGTCTTGACATCCAGGCACAACAAATCCACAGCTTCTCTGGTGGTGTTTTTAAAAGATAAGCTTGCCAATGTTCAGCTGCACCCTTCTCTGGCTGCACATCTCCAGAAACAAATTCCCCTACTATCTAGGAGCTTGACAAATCTGCTCTCGCTTCTGCCAGAGGTATCCTGGTATCGCTAACTCCCAAAATTAATGACTCAACCTACTTGGGTGAATGTGGGCGGGTGGGAGTAGCTTAAAGAGGACGGCTAGCAAGCCACGAGTTTTCAGCAGAGCTATTTGTGGTTTGTTGCTTTTTTCTTTTCTTTTCTTTTCTTTTCTTTTCTTTTCTTTTCTTTTCAACAGAGGCTTCAACAATCCACGCAAATGAAGATGTCAAGATGAATTCGCAGGCAGGCACACCTGCAGGCGTTATATGGAATTCATAGATCCATCCGAACAAAGCCGCTTGCTGCATCCGAGAGACGAGCCAAAACGCAGCCAATCTGAGGGCTTTTATGACTCCTTTTCATCAGATCCACAAAAAGCTCTCCAGCTGTTGGATCACACACATCTGTGAACTCTTAAAGATACTTGGAAGCTGGTTATTACAAACAATAACCTGCCTGGCAATGCTAAACATTTACTCTCTATCCTTTGGCCCTAGAGCTGTGTCTAAGAAATCCATCATTCACATCCTAAATACTTTCTTTTTAAAATAATAATAATAACAATAACAATAACAATAAAGACTACAGACTAACTACAAACAACGTCACAACACAACACAGTTGCTAAGATAGTCCACTGGAACTTGTGTCACAACTACCATCTGCCTGTAACAAAAAACTGGTGGGATCATAAACCTGAAAAAGTGGTCGAAAATGAGCATGCAAAACAACTGTGGGACTTCCGAATACAGAGTCATAGCAGTGGTGGTATTCTACCGGTTCGGCCCGGTTCAGCCGAGCCAGTAGCAGCAATGAGCAGCGGAGACTGAATCGTTCTCTCCGACACTCTGCTGTTGGGCCCACCTGCCTGGACTCCCATATTAACTTTTATGTCCTGCTTTTGAAGTGCAGCTGCTTTGCGCAGCGCAGCAATTGCTGCACGGCAGCTGCTGAAGCGCCAGGGAGAGTGCAGGATTGCAGGAAGTGACTCAAAATGCCTCTGCGCCGTGCAAAGTGTGTGCATGCGCGCAAAGCATGCAACCAAGTCACGCCCACCGAACCGGTGGTAAAAACATTTGAAACATGCCACTGTCTCGTAGACTTCTCCTCATACTTTTCTGGGCTGGCAAGCGCCTTCCTATGAACAAGCAAGGCCAAACCCTGCCAGGGATCCCAGAAGTTAGTAGCTGCCGCAAGCAAATTGTTTTAACTCGGCGTCATCTGCCAATCAAAGAAGGCTCTTGACAGAAGGAACAACTGAATCTCTCCCAATCCCTTGATGCTACTTCTGTGGAAACCCTCTGAATTGCTACATCTGCCACAACAGGCAAGCAAAAGGACTTCTCGCATCGCTCTCCTTTCATGGCAAGAAGTTTGACTTAAGGAAAAGGAGATTACAGTCAGGTTTCCAGAAGCTGGCTTGGAAATGATGAAATAACTCAAGAGTACTTTATGGTCTTCTCAAGAATCTAAGGATTCCAACAAGCCACAGGGAAGAGCTCTGGAAAAACTAAGGAAGGAGAGTGAGATTTGATCTGAGTCACTACTTCAGTCACAAGACAAGGAGAGACCAACAATCCTATTCAAAACTAGCAAGATGTTAGGGTGAGCAACTGTGATCTCTGGTCCAGCACAAAGAGACCGGCAAGATGCTGTTGTTATCACCACACTGGTACCTTGGTACTCATCGTTAATTGGTTCCAGGAGGTGTGAGGAGTACCAAAAACGACATGTACCCAGAGGTGGCAATTCAGCCGGTTCTGGAGAACCAGTAGCAGAAGTTTTGAGTAGTTCGGATAATCAGCCAATCCCACCTCTGACTGGGCCTGCTCCCATCTATTCTTTGCCTCCTGAGTCCCACTTGATCGGCTGGCTCTTCTTTGGTTGCCCTGCACAGGAGAATGGAGCTGGAAAGCAGGTTAGTGGAGTGGAGAGGGAATGGGGATTTTGCAGTAACCTTCCCCCAGGATGAGGTGGGACTGGAGAATTTACAGTATGCTTCCTCTGCCACGCCTACCAAGCCACACCATGCCCACAGAACTGATAGTAAAAATTTTTGAATCCCATCACTGCACGTACCAAACAAATTTGTTTCTGTTAGAGAGGGTAGGAAGTCACAAGGCAGCCGACACCAACAAGTTCTAGGCTTGCACACTGAGTACTGAACAAACGACAAGTACCAGGATAACATTTCTGAGTCGAGTACCAAACTTGATGAGTTTCAAATTAGTTGAGTACTGAGGTACCACAGTACATGTTTTAGCCTTTCTATGGTGGTGATGTTTTTCCGATCTGGTCTTCCTAGTAGGGCTGATGCTTTGGATGATGATGTTCAGACCCAACCATTGGAATGCTTTGGAGACACCATGGACAAGTGTCCAAGCATTGATGCTGCCCTGCCAAGCAAGTCACAGACTCAAGCCAATGTTCTATGGTCTCCTGCGGGCCACCTCCCCCTCGAAATCTGTCTCCTTCTCCTTTGCCAAACCCTCACTGGCCTCTGCCATCAACATTCCAGCCTTCTTTTTGAACCAAAAGTCATTTCCTGCTGAGGATTGAGAGGTGACCACAGGGTACCTAAAACCTGCAAACCCCAGGCATCCAATGCCTATATGCAAAAGCCATGGTTTGTTGCATGGGGCCTCACCTATCCACACCTGTGTGATTAATCAACACTTGAAGGTAGAGGATGTGGGACAAGAGATAGGTGGCTTTAGGGGGGGAAACTACTCAATATATTAATTATTAGACAGGAGAAGTTGGGGCCCACCAACAAGTCCAATCCTGGTGTGGCCCAAATTGGGAATCCAATGGTAACCCACCAGATAACTCTCTTGAAAAAAGGACAAGAAAGTTCAAAAGGAGATCTATATCTAAGCTGATACTCTTCATTTCTTTTCATCACCTGGCACTCATGCTGTTACCAAGCTGGGTCGTGAAACGTCTTCATGAAAACCACCAAGCTCGGAGAGCAACCAAGGACTTCACGGATGAGAGAGTTGCCCTATCTGAGAGCTCTTTCAACACATTTCAGCCGAGATGAACCGAGCCTAGTCTTGCCCTCTGCTTTTGATGTCCTTTGTTGAACTCCAGCGCCGGGAGTCTTTTATCTATTTCTGATCTCCGTTGGGGAAACCTGGGATATCCTTTTTGTTCGGGGGGGGGAAAGGAAGCAGACGCTTTCTTTCAAAGCCCAGGAAGCTCCGGAGTCAATGCAATCCAATTAGGTGCCCAGCAGGATGCAGGATGCTATAACAATGCATCCTCCAAAGGGATCGTGCCGTGGGTTCTCCATGGGGGCCTTTTATTCCCGGGGAGACCAAAAAAAAAACAAACCTTCCTCAAAAGTCATCCCTGGGCAATCTGTATACCCCCCTGCTGTCAACTCACACCTTCCAGAATCCAAGTTGAGCTAAAAAGGCTTCTTCAGTTGTGCTTCCACTTTCACAATTCTGTCAGAATCTTCTCCTTCCTTCTGCTGGCTTCTTCAGGGCAGGTATTAGTAATAGTAGTAGTAGTAACAGTAGTAGTAGTAACAGTAGTAGTAGTAATAATAATAGTAATGCAACCATAAGAAGGGATTTCGCCTTGGCACCATTAAGATAAATCTGCATAACATTTGCACTTCCATGGATGTATCCCTATTTGGGCTATTCTTTTTTATTTTTCCTGCAACTCCAAGGATAGAGACAGCCCATTTTAGAACATTCTGGAAATAAATCAGAGATCTCTGCATACATCTCTTTTTATTATTATTACTAGCAGGGTACCTATGCTTCGCTATGAAACTATGTGGTAGGGCTTAGTTTTTGGGGAGGGAAATAATGGGGGGGGGGGAATTCTGCCTCTGCCTACCAGCATCCATCAGTATTCATCTCTGGCTAGCGTCCTGTCAGTGTGTGAGAAAGCTGAGGGCTGTATGGAAACTGAAAGAGTGTTTGCTTTGTGAGTGAGGAGACAGCAAGGAGCCTGGGCGTGGCTTAGCTCAACTGTTCTGGATTAAAGCTGGTTGCTGCTGAGAAACTGAAACTCCTCTCCTCTGCTTGTGTTTTGAATTTGGAACAGATTTCTTTTCAGATGGGGAGGGGGAGTAGAACTCCTTAGCATCAGAGCATGTTAATCATAATAATATACGAAATACTTATGCTCTGATGGTCATTTGGAACAATCCTTACTTAGTGAGCCCCGAGAAGCCAAGAGGAACATAACGTCCAAATTTCAAGTTTGTAGGCTTTTGGCAAAATTCCATTTATCAAGACCCGGGAACAGCTCGAGGCAATTAACTTTATCTGGAACTGCGGTTAATAGTGATAATGAAAGCATCTCGTCTTGGCAGTGCTAAGAACAGCCGCTTCCTGAGTGCCACGTTCTGTCAATATGTCTTTTAATTCCCATTTTAATTTGTCGGCAAAAAAAAAACAAAAAAACCCCACCAATCTTCTAATCATGTGTCTGCCCAATGCAAAACCTTTTGCCAGTGTGCTCGGACATGTCTCAGGCCGGGGGGTGGGGCAGGAAATGGGTGCGGATAATCCTCGACTTACGACGGCCACTGAGCCCCAACGTTTCCGTTGCTTAGCAAGAGAGTTGCTTAACGACCTTTCTTGTCCCCCGTTGTTCAGCGAATCACTGCAGTTGTTAAACGAGACTTTCGCTTGCTGGAAGGGCGCCACTGGGACCACTGCAACAGCCATAACTACAAGTCAGTTGCTAAGCGTCTGAATTTTGATAACAGGACGGTGGGGGCCTGGCAAACATCAAGAGGCTACAGAGGCCACAAATGGTGGATTGCAAACGAGAAGCTAATGTCGCATCTGAAATGGGGCAAATCTTTTCGCCCAAACGAACCCCAAAATCAAATAGGGTTACATGTTAGAACCAAGAATCTGCAAGAATTCTCTTCTCTTTTTCTTTCCTCTTTTTCTTTCTCTCTTCCTTCCCTCCCTCTCCCCATCTTTCCTTTTCCTTCCTTCCTCCTTCCCTTCCTTTTTTTTCACCTTCCTCCCATCCCTCCCTACCTCCCCCATCTTTCCTTTTCCTTCATCCTTCCCTTCCTTTCTTCCTTCCTCTTTTCTTTTCCTCCCTCCCTCGTCTTGCTTCTCCCTTCCTCTTTCAATCTCCTTCCTTCCTTCCTCCAGCCATTCCCCTTCTTTCTTTTCCTCCCTTCCCCTTTCTTTATCCTTCCCCCTCCCTCTCGCCTCTTTCCTTTCCTACTTTCCCTCCCCTCCTGGATGACAAAGATGGCAGCCTTGTCCCTTAAAAGTCCTGAGCAAGCCCGAAACACCAGGAGGAGGAGAAGGAGGAGGAGGAAGCAGGGCTATTCTATGGAAGAGGAAATCCGTATCATTCCAAGGCAGGAGAGGAACACCAGGGAAAGAGTGACAGGTGAGGAGGGGGGAAATCCCCCTCCTCCCTCCCCGCCTCCGCCATCATTACAGACAACAAACAAATTGTAGTCTGATCTTTTAGTGCCGTTCCTGCCAAGCAAGCTCCAAGGCAGGCGGCTGGCTGCTGGCTCCTTGTCAAGGAAACCGCTGCTTTGGGTGGGCCCCCTCCCCTCGATGCTCCCCCAGGCTCCAAAGGGCCCTTTTCAATTTGCTCCCTTCGCCTTGAAAGATGCCAGGCAGCGGGCACTCACTTCCCCAAATGATTTTCTTTCTTTCTTTCTTTCTTTTTTATTATAAACCGCTCTTCTGGAGAATCCATTTTCTTCCAAGGGGGTTTGCTGCTGCTGCTGCTGCTGCTGCTGTTTAATGGACTGTCAGTATAATTTAGATTTCATCAATTTGGGCTCATTCAAGCCTAGCTCCTGATTGTACAGTAAATGGAACATATTTCTATTCAACAAAATTAATGACAGTTAATTCACCTCTGAAACAGAGCCCCCCTCCCTCCCTCCTCTTTCTCTCTCCATTTCACGAAAGCTACAGTTCTTCGCTTCCTGCTTTACCATTACATGATTTCCCTGTTCCAATTATTTCCTTCTACACTTTCCGTCTTTTAAGTAAGGCTCCCGTTGCAAGTTTAACGGGGATTCTCATCTCTTCCCAGTTCTGACATAAGACTTGCAACCTTCACACGAAGGGTGGATGGATGAGAAGGGAAGGAGGACAGGGGAGAAACTTTAGAGCACTCAACTCCCCACCCATGTTGGACCATTGACGCTCTTTCCCCTCATCATCATTATCTTCTTTTAATGACCCCATAATCCCTTGTGGGGTGGAGTCTGGGCAACTTAATGGAGCTAGCCGAGTGTTTTAATGGCTGGATGCCCTTCCTGTCACCAATGTGGAGTTCTGTTCGGCAGATATATTCTCATTGTACCTAGAGAGAGAGAAATATCCGCCTCTAACCTAGGATCGAACTCACAGCCTCCGGATTGTGAGGTGAGAGCTCCACCTCTAGGCCACTAAACCACTCCAGGCTCTTTTCAATCATGAAAAACTAAAAAAAGAAACCGGTGCCTAAATAACAAATACCAGGTGAGAATGGTTGGGCTGAGTTGGAAGACAAGCACAAGGCCCTGTAAACGTTCAGAGTCCTCACTTTCCCCTAAGGCACCGGGACCACATCTCCCAGAATTCCTCTGCACCGGTAGGAAACCCAAGTTGCAAGAATATAAAAGGGAAGGGGCTTAAAAGGGCTGAGTTCAAGTACAACTTCCTGTCCCACCTCCTGGTTGTTGACATGTCTAGCTTTGGGTATGAAAAAGAGGTGTAGCGAACAAAGTGTTGCTTTCTTCCGTCCAATGTGTCCTAAATCCAGATATGACCCTTGGCCAGACGGTGGATGACCTGGAAGCAAAACCCTCCATGGGCATCCATGTTAGAGGTGAATTAGATGCCTGGGCTATTTTTCCCCCCTCCGACATGTTGTGGTTCGCCGGCAGCCTGTATAGACGGCAGGGGAATCAGACAATGGGGAAGAATGGGGACCAGTCCGAGAGTCTGGGGAGGACTCAGATGAAGGTCCTGCATCCAATGCAGAAGTGGGGCCAGGAACATCTGAGAGAGGAGTGCTGACTCTGGAGCCTCCCGAATCTGGCAGCAGCAAGGCAGAGGAGCAAGGGGAGCCTGTTCCCAGTGCGCGTATACGCAGAGCTGCTAGAAGGTGAGAGCAGCTGAGACAAAAGGGGCAACTCGAGAGTAAGGTTGGGAGGTGATTGCCCTTCCCGTAAGACATAAAGGAGGTGCAAAGGTGAAGAAACCTTTGCAGGAAGCAAAGTCGTTAGCTCTGTTCAGATTAAACCTTGAAGCTCTGTGTGGACTTTGCATTCCGGTTGCTTTTTAGAGTTAATGTGGCACTTTAGCTGTTGGCAGCAATTCAAAGGAGAGAAAGGTGGTTGCTTATCTCGAGGGACTGTTTACGGGGTGGAAATGCACATAATTCCCAGCACTGAAATAAAACAAGAGTTCTTTGGACTAAGCGTGTGCTCAATTACGGTCTCAAGAAGCCTTGGTCAGAACACGTCGCCTACCAACACAGACGAGACGCCTGCCCACAGCCCACTTTCCTGGCCGCCTGTTCTCCTTCCAGCTCCAGCCTTCTTGGCATTTAACTGCACGGCAGCCATCAGCAGCTGTCCGTCAGCCCCCATGCCTGATAGGAAGACAGAACTCAAGGCAAGGGTGAGATGTCCAGGAAAAAAGATGGGTGTTCGTCATGGACTCCTTCTTCCTGGCTATTTTGGCGCCCCCCTCCCCCGGATGAGGGAAGAGCTTCCCACCAGACTGTAGGAGGGGAAACAAGCTGCCTTTCCTGCCTTGCCAGAAGCACGCTGCCCCCCCCAACTGCTGCTCAGTTGCTCCCACCAATTCGAGTGAGCCTCTTCAGCCATTTACCATCCATCAACCCAGCATTTTTACAATCAAGCCCCAGAACCTTTCAACCAGCCATTTATGCTTAAAAGGTATAACAGCCACTTGGCTTTCTGAGCTAGATACATGCGTATGCCTGTGTGTGTGTGTGTGTGTGTGTTTTCCCTCCTGATACTCTTTAAGCCATAAATGGAATCTGACACACATTCTGTAAAAGAAAGGGAGAAAGAAACTTCTATTCCTTGCCGCGTCTCCTCTCTTCACTGTCTTTCTCGAAAGAAAGAAAAATCCTAAGAAACTGAGAATCGGTCTAAACCAAGGGTCTTCACACTTGGCGAGTTTAAGACTTGTGGGACTTCAACTCCCAGAATTCCTGGAGGAGGAATTCTGGGAGTTGAAGTCCACAAGTCTTAAACTCGCCAAGTGTGAAGACCCCTGGTCTAAACAATGATGGGAAACAAGGGAGGGAGAGAAATGAGGAAGGGAGGGATAAAATGAAAGAAGGAAGGAAGGAAGGGATAAATGCAGAGAAGTATAGACGGAGGAAAGGATAAATTGAAGGGAGGGAGGGAGGGAGGAATAAAACGGAAGACGGGTGGAAGGAAGGAAAGAATAAATGCAGGGAAGTAGAGAGGGAGGGAAGGATCAACTGGAGAGAGGGAGGAAGGGAGGGATAAATGGAGAGAAGTATAGAGGGAAGGAAGGATAAACTGGAGGGAGGGAGGAAAATAAGGGAGAGAGGGATAAAGTGGAAGGAGGTGGGAGAAACGGGATAAATGCAGAGAAGGATAGAGGAAAGATAAATTGGAGGGAGGGAGGGAGGGTTAAATGGAGAGAAGGATAGAGGGAGGGAAGGATAAAGGAAGGGTGGGAGGGAGGAAGGAAGGATTAAGACATAAGCTATAATTTTGAGGATAATACTTGCTGCCACTCCTGGACTTGATGCTAAGGTCTTTCCTGGGAGGGAGGAGGATGCTATTGGCGCTGAGAAAGACAGTCATTCAGAAATCTAAGGCCAAAGGATTCCTCTAGGACTGTCTGGCCAAGAGATTCCACTGCTCCCCAAAACAGTGATCTGACAAAATGACGACCTCCACAAAATTCCCCAGTGAAAGAAATATGGAGGGCACTGACCCTCAGCCCTCCAGACAGTTCTTCCCAGCACAAAATGAACCCCTTTCCCCCCAGGATTCTGCTTTTTTCTTTCTTTCTTTTTATGGTTTCATGAAAAAAGAGCCACGCAAATTGTTAGAAAGTCGAAAGTGACGGTGGTTTTAATGCTCAGCCTCCATTTATCAGTCTTTAAGAGAGGCACCATCTGTCAGGCAATAACAGCTGCTCCATATTTTAAAAGCCAGAACGCCTGCCTCATTTGTGCTGAAGGGGGTGGAAAAGGGAGACGAGGTAGCGGTTTCCACCTTTATGATGCTCATTTTTTGGCTGTCGGCAAGAGGCCGCTGACTACGGCTTGGCTACTGCCATTAAAAGCCAAGGGTGTGACTCCTTCTCTCTCTCTCTTAAGGAAGAAGCAGCACCAATTGACAAAAAGGCACGTAAGACTCACATGCCCATGCCTTCCACTTTCAGCGCTGCAAAACCTGGAAGCTGAGGATATAGGGATGTGTTGTGGTTAGCCGGCAGCAGGTGCGGACAGCTGAGGAGAGCGAGGACTCAGATGAGGGGCCAGGACCCCTAGGGAGTGGGCTGCTGCCTTCCGAGATTTTAGGGGCTGGCAGCAGCAATGAGGAGGTTCCTGAGGAGCCTGTGCCAAGCGCGTGTGCACGCAGGATTGCTTGAAGGAAAGAGCAGCTGCAGCAGCATGGGTGACTTGGGAGTAAGGCTGCAAGGTAATGGCCCCCCCTTCGAGAAGATAAAAGCCAGCTTTGAAATGAATGTACTTTGCAGAAGGCAAAGACGTTTTGAAACTCCAGCCTCGTGGACATTCCAGTATCCCGAGTTTGCATTTGAAGATTCTTGTATTGCAAATTATTTCTTGTCTGTTATCTTTTGTCTCGCAGTTTGGCAAGGCTTGTGCTCATCACAGCTCATTATTTTGCAGAAGCATTAAAAGGTTTCTGTTCCCTTTGGATTGTGTTTGATTTGTTGGAAAAGGAGTGGGTCTGAACAGGATGGATAGGCATTCCTGACTCTGAAAGCCGCCCGCTCGCCAGGTGCTGGGAGATGCAGTGTGGCAACTTCACAGGCGTTCTCCTCAAGACCAAAAACCGAGCACTTGCTTTCAGACCCCACAGGCCATGCCTTGGGAAATGCTCTGGCTGAGCATGACCAGGCTGCTCTCCACGGTTCAATCTCTTCTATTGATGCTCTTGGTTTTTGTTCCCTTTCTTTGGAAAACAGCCAAGCTCAGAGACCACTAATGACCTCAAAGTGCTCCCCCTCTTCTCCCCATTCTCCTTCTGCTCCATTCTGCAAACCCTCCTCCTTCCTAGCTCTGATGATGTTACCTAGTTGGGCAATAAAACATCTACAAGAAAACCACCACAGTCAGGGAGCCCCAAAGATTCCCCTGCTTGCTCAGCAAACGGGGGGGGGGGGGGGGATGGCCAAAACCAGAGACGAGTGGCAGGTTTTGCATTCATGGCCCGATTGGCTACTTCTTTTGTCAGCAAAGTCTTGGCTATTCATTTCCCCCCCCCCTCATTTCCCGCCCTCACTTTTGAGTCTTTTTTTTGCTTTTCCCCTCTGTAATTCTGGCACGCTGGCTTCTCTCTCGGCAGCTGGTGAAGCTGTCAGAACAAATAGCGGGCAATAGATGGGGAGCAAGGCAAACTGCACGGGTCAATGTCAAACAGAAGCCAATCACTCTCGGGGAGGTGGGGGCGGCAGCAAAAGGCAAAGACAAGCTTTTCAATTTTGCTCATGTCCTCCCAATCTAAACAGCATCAGGCTGCTTAAAAAACAAACAAGGAGCCTCACCAAATCTCTTCCCCGTTTGCTCTATTCATTCGGGGTTTTTTTCCTTTTCAAAAGCATCTCTTCTTCTCTCCCCCCCCTTTTTTTTTTTTTCACAAACACTCCCTCCCCCTTCCTATTGCACAAACACACAGCCATCAGAAAGCAGATGGGGGAACGGGGCGGGAGCCTCTGCCACCTCCCCGGTGGATCGCTGGGAGGGGGGGAGGGAGGAGGAGGTGGGGCAGAGAAAGCATCAATGTATAATTATTATAAAGGGAACATTTAACAATTAATTGAGTCGACAGAAGCTCAAGGCCTCCCGAGCTTCAGATTTCAAGGGCTTGCTTGCCTAAGCAAAAGGGCAGAGGGGTTTCAACGGGCACCCTAGGAGATCTCAGCCCAATTAAACTCTGGGTAAATAAAATCAAATCAAATCTGGCTCTCGCCTCCTCAACCAGGATGCAAATGTGCTGGAGTGAGAGAGAGATGAGAAGGGGGGGAAAAAAAGAAAAAAAAATACAGAAGAGAGATAAAGAGTTGTTGTCTTGTTGCTTGTTCGCAGGTAATCCACCGACACCCAGGTAGGGTCAGGGAAAGCTGTTTAATGGAAGGTTTAGACACAATGCAACTATTCTCAATCTCCCCCCCCTCCCAAACAATAAGATGCAGGAGGGGACAAAATCACAAAGCCTTCGTCTTCTTTGCGTGATGCAAACATAAAAAACAATGGCTACCAACCTGCCTTTCATGGAGGACCTGGATACTGCAGGAGTCAAAAAAGAGGTTTGTGAAAGTATCTACAGACCCCTCACATCCTGGACATAAAACTGTTTCAACTCCTACCCTCAAAACGGCGCTATAGAGTCCTGCACACCAGAACAACTGGACACAAGGACAGGTTTTTCCCGAACGCCATCACTCTGCTAAACAAATAATTCCCTCAAACACTGTCCAACTATTGACAAAGTCTGCACTACTATTACGATGAATCTTCTCATCAGTCCTTATCACCCATCCTCTCCAACTTGCGATTGTATGACTTTGTTGCTTATATCCTTATGATTTATATTGACTGTTTCCTAGTTTGATTTGATGCTTATTGTGCCCTATGACATATATCTATATACTATATACCCAATGACTATATGACCCCATGGCTATCATTAAGTGTAGTTCCTGATGATTCTTGACTCTTGATGAATGTATATTTTCTTTTATGTACTTTGAGAGTACTTACACCAAGACAAATTCTTTATTCTGTCCAATCACACTTGGCCAATAATAAAGGATTCTATGCTGTGCTATGCCTGTGCTATGGTATGCTATGGTATGCTATTCATATTCTGTTCTATTCTATTCTATTCTATCTATTCCATTCCATTTCATATTCTATTCCATTCCATTATAATTCCATTCTATTCATATTCTATTCTATTCATATTCTATTCATATTCTACCGTATATACTCGCATATAAGCCGATCTCGCATATAAGCCGACCCTTTAAAAACTGCCCCAAAATGAGGATTTTTGAAAAAAACTCGCATATAAGCCGAACCCCCAAATACCATGGTGAACGCTTTTTTCCCCAAAATTGTAGGCGCGTCGGCTTATACACGAATAATCTGGCCTGCCCGACCTTTCGCGCAACGTGAGAGCAAGACTCTCATCGCCTTCGGTGGGCAGCGGCTTCCGCGATGAGAGTCTTGGCTCTCATTGCACGAAGTCGGCGCAGCCAGAATGTATTTCGCGTATAAGCTGACCCCCAAATTTGGGGGAAAAAAAAGCGTTCTAAAGTCGGCTTATATGCGAGTATATGCGGTATTCATATTCTATTCCATTCTATTCTATTCTATTAATATTCTATTCTAATTCTATTCTTTTCTTTGTGGGCCTGGAGGGTGTGTAAAGGACTGCACAACATCTCCAGTGCAGGGAGTTTCCCAGGGGAAGTGGGCTTTTTTTTTTTTTTAAGGGACACAATCCATTAAACCACAACCCGGCTCCTTGTGTGTAAAAAACCTTGAGGCGGGTGGCTGAGTTAGGAATTTATGGAATCACAGGAGGTTGAAAGGCACTTGGAGAGTTCTTCTTAGACCCAAGCCCCCCCCCCACTTAGGCGGGAAAACCTACTAAGAGTCACGGTGGCACAGTGGTTAGAGTGTGGTACTGCAGTGCTACTTCTGCAGACTGCCGAGCTGCCAGCAGTTTGGCAATTCGGGTCTCACCAGGCTCCAGGTTCACTCATCCTTCCATCCCTTCTGAGTTGGGTCAAATGAGGACCCAGATTCTTGGGGGCAAGAGGCTGACTCTATAAACTGCTTAGAGAGGGCTGGAAAGTATTGCGAAGTAGTATATAAGTCTTAAGTACTATCCCTCCCTCCTTCCTCAGACCGGAAACCTTTCTTCTAGGAATTATCAAAGATCAAATCCCAAAAGAAGTAAAATATCTATTGCTACATATCACAACAGCCACCAAGATAGCTTTTGCACAAGTTTGGAAAACTAATATTCCCAATGAAGAACTAATACTACAAAAAATAATGGAAAGTGCTGAAATGAATATGGTAACACTGAAACTGAAAGAAAGAGAAGAAACTCTGAATATTTTTTAATTTGGAATAAATGGTATGATTGGGTAGCAACAGAAACAAGAAATAAGACAAGAAATCTAACTGTAAAAAGCCTGAAGAAAGTAAAATGTAAATATGTAAAATATATAAGAACATAAGAATAATAATTATACAAAAAGTCATCAATCAATACCAGATAAATGTAAATACAGTGTGTTAAGATATATAAGATAAAAACCTGTATAGATATCAAAAAATGCTGTTGAAATAATGTTTTATGTTGTAATAACAGAAACTGTATGTGTGTATGTATGTATGTATGTACGTATGTACGTATGTATATATGGTATTCAATTTGTTCGGGTATTTTCCCACATCATTGTAGTTGTGCTTTTAAAGTTGTAGCAACGCTTTGGCAGAATCTCAACTGCCATTATCAGGCTTCTATATAGTGTTTTGTCTGTGAGTGAGATATGTATTTCAGGCTTGATGATGGCAGATGAGACTCCGCCGAAACATCGCCACAACTTCAAAAGCACAACCACAATGACACGGGAAAACACCCGAGCAAAGCTGAATACCATACAAATACCCGCGAAAACTTAAGAAAATATATATGTATGTATATGCGTATATGCGTACATATATATATATGTATGTATGTATGTATGTATGCATGTATGTGTGTGCGCTGTTCAGCTTCCTTCAGGTATTATCCCACGTCATTGGAGTTGTGCTTTTAAAGTTGTAGCAACGTACGAAGCAGTACAGAAGCCTGATGATGGCAGATGAGATTCTGCTGAAACGTTGCTACAACTTTAAAAGCACAACTCCAATGACGTGGGATAATACCCGAAGGAAGCTGAACAGCATACATGTAAGTACCCGTGAAAACTTAAGAAAACAAATATGTATGTATGTATGTATGTATGTATGTATGTATGTATGTATTTATGTATATAAAAGTGGGGGCTGGAAAGTTCTGTGAAGCGGTATAGAAATCTTAAGTACTATTGCTTCCTCCCTCCCTTCCTCCCACCTTCCCTCTTTCATTCCTTCCCAGTGGTTAGAATGCAGTATTGCAGTAACTCTGCCCACTGCCAGCAGTTCGATCCTGACTGACTGGTTCAAAGTTGACTCAGCCTCCCGTCCATCTGAGGTTGGTAAAATGAGGACCCCAGGTTGTTGGGGGCAAGAGGCTGACTGCATCGGCTCTGAAACCAGGTCACCTTGCAAAATGAGGAGGGAGACCCTGCTTCTGCCTCATTTTTGGTCTTTTGAACTAAAAAAAGCAGGGGGGGAAATCTTCCAACGAGTCTGCTCTGGGCACAGAGAAGGGGCAGCCTTTATCTCCCCCCCAGATGGCAGCTGAGGAGTCCGGTGAACGACTCAATGCCTATCTGTATAGATCAGCAGGGAAATCAAATCTTTTGTGGCGCATTCCATTTTTGTGGCTTTATTCCCACGCGGACTCCTTGCATTTCAGCCTCATTCTCCTGTCACCCATCTGATCTGCAGGACAGAAGAAATATCCTGCTATAATTAAGGGTTCTGTCGATGTCAGGAACCATAAGGTGGGCAGACTTCGACTCCCAGAATTCTTCGGGCTGAAGACTTCTGGGAGACAGAGGCCAAAACACAAGCGACTGAAATCGAGAATCCCATTTCTTGAGAGTGGATTCCTTTCCAAACTGCCATAAGCTCATGCGGGAGATGTCTGCAAACTAGCAGAATTCTCAAAGTTTGCCGGAGTTCAAAAGTCTTCTGGAGAAATCTCCCACGCCTGCCCCAGGAAGGCCGAGTGTGTTCACAGGGCCAGGAAGCAACCCTGCGAGGTTTTGTACATTCAGGAAGAACTGTTGCTTGATTCTGACTACCTTGACTGTCCATCACATATGGAATATCTTCAGGACGGTTTAGGTCCTGCTGGACTGTCCAGCTGTGGGGATATCGGAGTCTGTCCTGGATCCCCGAGATCTTCCATCTCATCGCGACGTCATCCCCGCCCTCCTTCGTAAGGAATCTCTTAACAAATCCCCGCTTGCTCCCGTTTTCCAATGACACGGTCACTTAAGATGTCCAAAAGTCACTTCAATCTTTGGAGTCAACGGTGAAGGCTCCTTTTAACCCAGCTTTTTTTTTCCGGGCCAGGGACTGGGGGGAAAATATACCGTCCTCTCCCAGAGCTTGACAGGAGGACAAAGTCTCTTCCAGTCCATCTTTGTTTTCTCCGAGCCTTTTTCCCATTTCTAGACATGCTTTGGCAGAAAAAAAATTGCCTCGGGAGCGGTGGGAGATTGGAGCCAAAAAAAAAAAAAAGACTTTCTCCTTCAAGCCAACAAAAGCAANAAAAAAAAAAAAAGAACTTTCTCCTTCAAGCCAACAAAAGCAAACTGCTCACCAGTTGATCGGAAAGTGATCACGGCACGCTGCTGAGAACACAAACAGCTTCATTTCATTCTCACAGAGAGATCTTGATCTCGAGAAGGAAAACCTCTGCAGTGTTTTTTCCCCTGAATAATCGTTCTGCTCCCTCCTCTGGCCTGAACAATGCCTATTTTTTTCCCCTTTTCTTTCTTTTATTAATTTTTTTTGTCTTGTTCTGACAGCTGGGACATCAGTCTGATATTTTCCCCCTTTTACAGTTCAAACAAATATAAAGCTTGGTTCTTTTTTTGCCACCTTGAGGACTAAGACACCTGATGGCTAGATGCAAAAGTTATTTTTTAGGTTTTGTAGGGGGATTTTTTTTTTCCTGCAAGGTTGAGGACTAAGAAACCTGGGCCACATGCACCACTGTGTGCTTAGGTGTGATTTCCTTTAAGAAGAGTAAAAATGTATTTTGTGCCCTCTTGAATGCAAGAGCAGATAACATTCATGTGATTACTCTTGTTTCAGAGAACTGTTTTCAATCACCTTCCTGTCTGTAATTTTCTCCCTCCCACCTTCCTTCCTTTCCCTCCCTCCTTCCTTCCTTTCCCTCCCTCCCTCCTTCTGTCCTTCCTTTTGCCCCCTCCCTCCCTTCCTCTTCTTCCTTCCTTCACCTCCATCCCTCGATACTGCTTCTGCCCTTTTCTCAGCCCTTCTGCATTTCTGTTTTCCTATCATATTTCTAATTCTTGCATGACTCGGGAATAGTTTGTGATTCTTCAGCTATGACTCGTAGGAATCCCCCTTTGCACACAAGAAAGGATCTCTTCACCGCTTCATACCCTCCCATTCATGGCTGCCAAAAAAATTGGCAAGGAGAACTTAACCACAGTTGTGAGAGTGGAACCAAAAGTTCCCATCACCAACAGAGTTAAAAGGCACCATCTTCAAAGCTGGTTCCTGGATGCTTTCAGGATACGGATGGCGACCTGACAAACAGGTCCTGTTGTCATCACAAACCACCATCCATCAAGAATAGACCAGGGTTATCTATCTATATAAAAGCAGAATACCACTTAAGTATCATCACAAAATCTCCAGAACCATAAAGCCTACAAACTTGAAATTTGGTATGTTATGTTCCTCTTGGCTTTGAGATGCTCACTAAGAAAGGATTTTTCGAAATGGCCATCAGACCATTAGAATTTTATATTATTATCATTATCATCATCATCATCATCATACTCTGATGCTAAGGAATTCTACTCCTCCTCCCCAACTGAAAAGAAATCTCTCCCAAAGGCAAAAAACAATCAGAGGAGCTTCAGTTTCAGTTTCTCAGCAGCAACCAGCTTTAGTACAGAACAGTTGAGCTAAGCCATGCCCAGGCTCCTTGCTGTCTCCTTCTCGCTCACACAGCAAACACTGCTTCAGTTTCCAAACAGTCCTCAACTCTCTCCCACACTGACAGGACACTAGCCAGATGAATACCAATGGATGCTGGTAGGCAGAGGCATAATTCCCCCCCCCTTATTTTCCTCCCCCAAAACTAAGCCCCAACCACATAGTTTCGTAGTGAAGCATGGGTATCGAGCTAATACAGGCATATATGAACTGACTCCCAACTATCCCAACCATCCAGGAGTCTCATTTCATGGGAGCTCAACATCAAACTCTTGTAGGCTGTGAGTTCCTACAAAGAGGGAGAAGCCACTTCAGTAATGTTTAAGCTGTTGAGCTCAATAGCCTAAGGAACTCTTCCTAAGGAAGCACTACAAATAGTCCTCAACATACGACCACAATGGAACCCAAAATGTCCATCTCTCAGCAAGAAAGTTAATATTGCACCATTTTTTTCCTTGCCAGTGTTGTTAAGGGAATGACTGCAGTTGTTAAATGAAATAACATTATTGTTAAGTGGCTTGCCCCCTGGCTTGCCCCTTGACTCTGCTTGTGGAAAGGTCACAAAAGGGAATCACATGAACCCCCCTCACACACGCTAACAGCCATCATAAATGACCAGTCAGTTGCCAAGTGTCTGAATGTTGATTCTGTGACCACATGGGGGAGGCAGCAATGGCTGTTAAGTGTGAAAAATAGGTCGTAAGTCACTTTTACAGTGCCATTGAAAGTTTGAACTGTCACTGAATGAACTGCTGTAAGTCGAGGACAGACAGAGTTGGAAGAGACCTCAGAGGTCTTCTAGTCCAGCGGTCACCCACTGATGAGCCACAAGAAAATTTTGGTGGTGGCAGAGAAATGTCACCACCAGAGCAATTAATCCAGGTTGTGCAGGAACACAAGGCTGCGCCGCCCACATGGCCTGCCCTCCCCTCCCACTCACTCTTTACCCAGCAAACCTGCCTGCTAAATTGCTATTTTTCCTTTTTTTTTTTTTTCCAACCATCATCTGTTCTGCTNTTTTTTTTTTTTTCCCAACCATCATCTGTTCTGCTGTGCTGGGAGATTTAGATTAGCTAGAAAGCAAGAAATGGTTGGACTTCTTGCTTTCTAGCTAATCTTCAGCTCTGCTTTTAAGTACAGCCGAACCTCCCTTAGGATTGAAGGTTATGTTATTCCGTGCAGACTCACAGCAAGCAAATTTTAGGTGACAGAGCTAGTCGACGGCAGATAGATAGATCACTGAATGATTCTGTGAGCAGCACAATCTTCCTGCCTGCTTTGCCTGATTTTTGAGTAAAAGTTGTTCTTTTTAAAATAAAAAATTCGATATTGATATAAATATCTACAATATTTATATACAAGCCATGCCCAGCTAGTCACATGACCAAGCCACACCCACAAATTAGGCCATGCCCACAGAATCGGTTAGGGGTCCCTGGGATTTAAAATGATGAGTTTGGTGGTCCCTGACATCCAAAATGTTGGCAATCCCTGCTCTAGTCCAACCCCCTGCTCAACCAGGAGTCCCTACACCATTTTAGACTACCTGTACTATTTTGATGCTCGTGGCTGAGGGAGGATATAGATAGCCCTCAACTTACAACTGTTTCATTTAGTGAACGTTCAAAGTTACGGCGTCATCGAAAATAGTGACTTGTGACCATATTTCACACTTACGACCCTTGTAGCAACCCCCGGGGACACTGCGACCATCACGAACATGTGCCAGTTGCGAAGGGTCCAGATTTGGGTCACATGCCTGTGGGGATGCTGCAACATTCCTAAGTGTGAAAAACGGTCATAAATCCCTTTATGACCATGGTGGTACACTGGTTAGAGTGCTGTATTGCAGGGTACTTCTGCTGACTGCCTGCTGGCTGGCTGTTCAAATCCCAACAGTCAAGGTTGACTCAGCCTTCCACCCTTCCAAGGGAGGCAAAATGAGGACCCAGATTTTTTGGGGCATGAGGCTGACTCTGTAAACCGCTTAGAGAGGGCTGGAAAGCACTGTGAAGCTGAATATAAGTCTTAAGTACTACTCCTTCCTTCCTCCTTCCTGGTGGTTAGAATGCAGTATTGCAAGTTAACTCTGCCAACTGCCAGCAGTTCGATCCTGACCGACTGGCTCACAGTTGACTCAGCCGTCCATCCTTTCAAGGTGGACAAAATGAGGACCCAGGTTGTTGGGGGCAAGAGGCTGGCTCTGTAAACCCCTTAGAGGGCTGTTAAAGCACCGCGAAGCGGTATATAAGTGCTATTGCTATTTTCCAGTGCCCTTCTAACTTCAAATGGGCACTACAGGAATGGTTCCAAGTAGAGAGCTGTCTGTCTTCGATAAGGCTTCTATGATCAATGAAAGGGACATGATGGAAGCAAAGACATCGGAAGAGAAAAAGTAAATGGCACTGGCATAAATTCACTTATGTGAGATTTTTTTCCCCTCTCTCTCTCCTTTTCTTTTTGCCTCTTTTCTTTCCTTATGTCTTATTCCCTGACTCTTCGCATGATGCTGCTTGTCCCAGAAGAGAAGAAGAGCCAGATTGATATGTATGTTCTGAGGCATGTAAACAGCCACACGCTTGGCTGCCGCTGTCAGCCGAGAAGTTTTCGTATCTATTTCTTCATCAAAGCTAAACCCAAAAGCAGCCAGCAGAGAAAGAAACAGCAAATAACCCAGGCAAGGCATACCTACCGCGTGTGCGTCTCAATGCAGAAATACAAAAATTCAAGCTATTATTCTAGAAATGTTATTAAAATATCAAGCTAAAGTTTCTTGGGAAAAGCCACATTTTAATGACATGTTCAGGCCTGGTGAAAGGAAGCACATTCTACGAATTGAGTGGCCCTTAATTCAAAACGACACAACAGCATTCGAGCTTATCGCGCCCACCCTGGTCTCTTCGCCACAATTCACAGACCGACCAACATTAATGGTTAGTTTGCCTCCAGGTACAGCCCAGCATGCTAGCCTCAAAAGCTACAGATAGTTCTTGACTTATGACCACGTTGGGCGATGGCAGTTAAGAGAGATGTGTCTGGTTTTACAGTTTTTTTTCCCCACAACTTTTAAGAAATCAATGCAGAGGTTGCAAGCGTGAAAAAAGGTCATGTCTTTTTTTTTCAGTGCCGTTTTCAGTGAACTGTTGGAGGTTGGGGAGGAGGAGGAGGACGAAGAAGGGGGAGGAGAGGAAATGGAAGAGAAAGAGGAGAAAGAAAGAGGAAGAGGAGGAGGAGGAGAAGAAAGAAGAAGAAGAAGAAGAAGAAGAAGAAGAAGAAGAAGAAGAAGAAGAAGAAGAAGAAGAAGAAGGAGAAATAATTTCACTTCTCATCCAAGAAGCTTCATCAGTTCTTCATTCCGCCAGAATTGATGAGGCTTCTTGGATGAGAAGTGAAACGTTTTCTTCTTCCTCAAGGAAAAACTTGTGAAAAAGCCCCCTTGAGAGTACAAGAAAAGTTATGAACTCCTTGGCCCAGAGACTCTCATACACAAGTGCGTGCACACACACATATCACACAGATGCATGCAGGAACACGTAATGTGTTCTAAGAGTGGAGGCTCTCCCTCTCTCTCACCTCCCGGCCGGTAGACAACATCGTCCTCGGTGATGAAGGAGGTGATCTCCCCATTGTCGGTCCTCTCGTAGCGAGACTTCTTCTTGGGTGGCTTCTTTTTATTCTTCTTGGTGGACTCCTCAGTGGTGGCACTGTTGTTGTCATTGTCTTCGTCTTCGCTGTGGTCGCTCTCGGCATAGTTCTTGGCGCCGCCTTCCAGGGTGCAACTCCGGCGGGGCCGCGAGTTCTCGCTTTCCCGCCCCTTGTCCCGTTTGTCCCGATCCCGGTCCTTCTCTTTCTCTTTGTCCTTCTCTTTGTCCGCTGTCATGATGCGCCAGGTGCCTTCTTCCGTCCTCTCACGGCTCGGCCTCCGTGAAAGGTAGACAGTCAGCCTGGGCTTCAGTCTTCTGAATTTCCCTCTCCACTCCAGGAAAAATTGGACCACGCCGGCAACCCCAGTGTTTTAAAAAAAGGACCTGGAGGAGGAGACAAACACACGGAAAGGCCACGTTAGCCACTTGCCACACCTTCGGCGAACCTGTCATGAATTCTGTGCTGTTCAAAATGTCAAAAAGATGTTGAGTACACAGCCAAAATATGCACCACCCACATTCAGTCAGGAGTTAATAGCAGGATTGAGTGAGCCCAGGAATGGGCTAACGGGGGTCCGCAGGGGTTCGGGAGAGCCCCCAGCTAAGATTCTGTGCAGTTCAGAGAACCCCCAAATCCCACTCCTGGCTGGCCCTGCCCACTCTGCCTCGTCCCTCCTAGGAGTCCCCACATGGCTCGTTTGCATTAACAGAGGGATACACTCAGGATCAAGGGAGGTACTAATACCACTCTATAAAGCAGTAGTAAGGCCACACCTAGAGTCCTGCATCCAGTTTTGGTCACCACACTATAAAAAATAGGCTGAGACTCTAGAAAGAGTGTAGAGAAGAGCAACCAGGATGATGAGGGGACTGGAGACTAAAATATATGATGAACGATTGTAGGAAGTAGGCCTGTCTCGTCTAGGGAAGAGAAGGACCAGGGGAGACATGATAGCAGTCTTCCAATACTTGAGGGGCTGCCACAGAGAGGAAAAGGGGTCAAGCTATTTTCTAAATCACCTGAATGCCAGACAAGGAATAATGGATGAAAATTGATCAAGGAGAGATTCAACCTGGAAATAAGGAGAAACTTTCTGACAGTCAGAACAATAAACCAAGGGAACAGAAGTTTCCTTTGGAAGTTGTGGGACTGTCATCTCTTGAGACTTTCAAGAAGAGACTGGACTGCCATTTGTGCGAAATGGTGTAGGATCTCCTGCTTTGGGGGGGGAGAGGGGTTGGACTAGATGACCTACAAGTTCCCGTCCAACTCAGATTAGCTGTTAATCTGTTTTGGATGCAGGTAAGTGCAGGGCACACACAGAGGCTCGCGGAGGGCGAAAAATGGTTCTCCTGGAAGTTTGGGAGGGCTGGAAATGGGCCTGTTTCCGGCTTCATGAGAGCCTCTGGAGCCCGGGAAAAGCAAAAACGCTCCTCCCTGCCATGGTGCAGGAGGTTGGCTAGGCCACACCCACTATGGCCACACCCACCCAGCAACCAGGCAGAGAACCCTTTGCTAAAATTTTTGAAACCCACCCCTGGGTAAGCCCCATGGTCTTCCAAACTCATTGGATCTTAAGGGGGAAGCCTACATATACCAGCGTTGTATGGAGATGCTCAGTCTTCCAGATCATCACTAAAAAGCCCAAAGGGGTTTTTCTTTCAAGAGGCAAATGGACTTTCTTTGGGGGGGAGGGGTTTGAAGACGTTTCACTTCTCACCCAAGAAGCTTCTTCAGCTCTGGGGAATGGAAGGATTGATATTTCTTGCTGGTCATTTGCATCAGGGGTGGGATTCAACCGGTACTACTACAGGTTCAATGAGTATGTTTTGCAAGTGTAGGCCGATGTAACCTTCAAAGACTCCCCCTTTTGCCTCTCTCGAGCCCACGCACCGGGGAAGCCCCAGGCCCCTCACTTCCCCAACCTTGTGATGACCACACTTCTTGGAAAGAAAACTTGGGACTGTTTTCCGAAACACGCTGGGGAAGTTTGAAAGCGCCGTTGTCTCACTGTGCTCCCAGGAACAAAACTTTTGGGGGGTTTTTTGAAAACAAGTTGCAGCAAAACAGAAACCCTTTGGAGTAACCAACCTTTCTGCTTCAAATCCAAATGTGGAGCTCAAAGAGAATATGTACTGCGGGACCTAGGCTAATTTGCCACACATGTGGGTTGTTGTTTTTTTTATGTGCATGGAAAAACATCTGGGGAAAAAAGGTGGGAAGGATTTGCAACCGTCCCTTCTTGGGGAGCAAAACCCTGGCCATCCGTCCTAACCAGCTCCATCAGCCTGCCTCTGCAAGGAAACACTGCCATATGGGAAAAACTAGGTCTCATTAATGTCATCCATTTTCCTCTCCTATTCTGACCCATGCCCTTTTCCAACAAATCAAACACAATCCAAATGGAACACAAACCTTGTAATGCTTTTACAAAATAATTAGCTGTGAAAAGCACAAGTCTTGCCAAGCTGTGCAAGACTTGCCAAAAGATAACAGCCAAGAAATAATCTGCAAAATTAGAATCTTCAAACTCAGAGTCAGGATACTGGAATGTCCACGAGGCTGGAGTTCCAAAATGTCTTTGCCTTCTGCAAAGTACATTCATTACACAGCTGGCTTTTATCTTCTTGAAGGAGGGGCCATTACCTTGCAGCCTTACTCTCGAGTCGCCCATGCTGTTATAGCTGCTCCTTTCTGCGAGCAATCCTGTGCGCACGTGCACTTGGCACAGGCTCCTCAGGGACCTCCTCCTCGCTGCTGTCAGCCCCCACAATCTTGGAAGGCAGCAGTCCACTCCCTGATGGTCCTGGCACCTCATCTGAGTCCTCAGCCTCCTCAGCCATCCACACCTGCTGCCAGCCAACCACAACAGCTCCAGCCCCTGAGTCAACCTCTCTGATACCACAAAAGTTGGCACCTGGGATGGCAGCTAAGTGATGGGCATGTATGGGCCAAAAGGCCTTTTCCATCTAAGCAGGGTCAATTTGATTTAAATCAAGTCAATTTAAATCAAGTTGATTTAAATCATAATTTTTAAAAAAGCAACTGTCATCCCTGTTCCGCAGCAGCTCCAGCTCCAACCTGCTGTTGACTCACTGACAGTCCCAATATGGCAGAATATACAGCAGGAGGGTCTTCAAACTTGACAGCTTTAAGACTTGTGGACTTCAGCTCCCAGAATTCCTCCTCCAGTCATGTTAGAGCTCAGGGATTCTGGGAGTTGAAGCCCACAAGTCTTAAACCTGCCAAGTTTGAAGACTCTTGATATATAGCATGCCACCTAACTAAGATCCCTTTCGTGCTGAATAGACTAAATTATTAATGTATCTTAAATAGAAAACTATTTTTAGATAGATTTCTTTTACTCCAAAAACATTTTATTAAAATAGATTCAGTAAAAATAAAAAAATCTGATTTAAATTTTAAAAGTCCAATTTTTAAAAAAATAAATAATCGATTTTGATCTACCCTGCATCAAAGCCAAATACCATCCTACTCATTTTTCTGACAATGACTTTTCCAGCACCCTAATAAATTTCTATCCTTTCTCTCGCAGAGGACAGGCCTTAACCAACCTGATATGATGTGGTTAAGAGGCTCAGCTACAAATCATTTGGCCCATGTGGGAACCATCTTCTTAGTCTTTGCAATCAATTCTCATTTGAAAAAAGAAAGACAGAGGGACACAAGACATTCTGCATAAACCTCCCCCAGGCATACAGGGCTGTACAAAAAGGCATGTAGGTTCATTCAGGAGTCCCACCACCTAAACCAAAACAAGGCTAAAAGGCAGAGAACCACAAGGTCCGTGAGGGTGAACCGATGGTACACATGCCAGAAGTGGCACAGAGAGCCATTGCTGCCATACACGTGAGCCCTCACCCAGAGCAGGTCTACTCCGTGCGCCGCCCACCCGCCAGCTGATTGTTGGGTATCTGGTGCCCATGCACGAGGCTGTACAGGAGATGGGTGCGCATGTGCAGAGACACAAGGCCCAAGCAGGGAAGTCATGTGTGCATGTGCAGGGGGCGTGGGCATTGCCTTTTGGGTGCTGGCACGCGAGCGCACACGCAATTATCAGCACAGGAACCCAAAAAGGTAAGCCACCACTGCACTAACTCCTAAGCAAGCTTCAGCTCCTGCATTTGCAGCTAAAGGAAATCAATTGCCATCCCGTCTTACGGGGATTATTCAGAGAATTAGAATCCACGCAAAGCCTGTTTTTTGTTTTTTTAAATTATCAGGACTCGAAAGGCTGGTCGATATTTGGAGTTAAGCCACTACCGTTTATCCTCCCTCACTGGAAGAAAAGGCACAGCTATTCTGTGACCGGATCCATGATCCAGATCTCTTATGACATGATCCTTTCCAAATGAAAGACTCCAAATCCAGGGTCTTCTTCCCAGGTAATGGGGTGGGCTCGACACTTCGTATGAAGTCATAATGTGGTTTGTTTGATTTTGGGGGAAGCTCTGTGGGGATGCAATGCAGCCTGGATCACTTACACGGCTGCTATTTACAACCTCAATTAGGCCTCCCAGGTTTATTTCANAGCTCTGTGGGGATGCAATGCAGCCTGGATCACTTACACGGCTGCTATTTACAACCTCAATTAGGCCTCCCAGGTTTATTTCAGAAACAGCTCTTAAGACAAACCAGAGCTTTGCAAGATGAGCAAACTCAGGCAGAGTATGTTACACACACTCTCTATCGCACACACACTTCACACAGATTGTAAATGCAGCCACAGCAACATGGAGGCAAGCCTTTTGTGTTTGTGTGTGTGTGTGTGTGTGTGTGTGTGTGTGTTAAACCAGGGCAAAGAGACTCTCTACGATGTCAATTTGGAAACACCCATTTCAAGAGACCGATATATTTNAGCCTTTTGTGTTTGTGTGTGTGTGTGTGTGTGTGTGTGTGTGTGTTAAACCAGGGCAAAGAGACTCTCTACGATGTCAATTTGGAAACACCCATTTCAAGAGACCGATATATTTGCAGCATCTAAGGGTCAGGGATGGCAATAAGTAGCTTTGAAGATCAAAATCTGCTCCTTTCAGAAAACTTAATCATCTCCTTTTTAAAATAGAAAAGGGGAGGGAGGGCAGGTAATGAATTCTTAAGACCTGGTTGACTTTATTCCCAACAATGGTAACCTTCAAAATGATAAATTGACTTTGCTGTCAAAGCCTGAATTTCAAGGTTCTTCTCTACTTACACACACATCCCTGGTTTGTTCCCCCCCCCCCCCCCNNNCCCCCCCCCCCCCCAGATGGAGACAAACAGCTCAGGAAGAGATTCTGTCCTAAAACATCAACACAAAGAAGATCTCACACACACATACGACAATGAAGAGGCTATACCACCCCAAAGATTGCTATGGTACTACAAGTTTTGTGTAAGCAGAGTGAATAAACTGAAGAAGCTTCCTGGACGAAAAGCAAAACATTTAAAACATAAACAAAACCAAAATCCAGTTGACTTTTGAAAAGCATCTTTGGATAACTGAGAATCTCTACAGACCTTTAGCTATACAATTTGGGATGAGCACTCTTTGAATGGTGTAGGAGTAGGAATGGATTTCCAGAGGGGAAAATGTTGTGGCCTGCCAGCGGAGCTGGGAGTAGATTCGGATAGTGACGAGGATGGGGAGGAACATAGGCCAGTCCTAGAGTCTGGGGAAGGCTCTGCTCTGCATCGGAGGCAGAGATGGGGCCAGGGCCATCTGAGTTATCAGCCGGGAAACCTCAGCCTGTAGTCACCCCTTCTTCTTGTCGACCTCGGACAAGAGTCACACGCGTACACGTCTCGACGGTGAAGAAGGGAACAGTTAAGGAACAAGGACCAACTCGGGAGTAAAGCCACAGTGGATGGTGAATGGCCCATCCCACAGGGAATAAAAGAGTGAAATGAGAGTGGGGTTTTGCAGGAGACAATTAGTTCATTTGAAGATCTGTTCCTGCATTCTTGCCTAATATTGTCTGCTACATTGAGGCCTCTGGAAGATGGCACCTCTCCAAGTCTGATAAAGGTCTGTAATTGTGAAATATCTTGAAAGACTGTTGGCCGGGACTTTGCTAGAGAGGAATTCACTGTAAACTAAATAAAAGAGGTTTATCAGGACGAGGAGTCAGCTTTGTGCTGTTGGGGTAACCTAGGTCAGAACAGAAAAATTACAGATGACAGGTGATGCTCAGGTGACCCTGAGGACACAGATAAACCTCCAAGTGTCCTCAACAACTCTTTAAAAAGGATGCAAATGACTGGCTTCTGCAAGGAATCTAAATCCTTCCATTCCCCACTGTCCAGTTAGAGCTGAAGAAGCTTCTTGGATGAGAAGTGAAACGTCTTCAAAGAAAAAAAAAAAGACAAGGAAGTCCAGTTGTCTCTTGAAAAAAAAGTACCTTTGGGACAACCACAACCTGGATGACGGAGAATCTCCACAAGCACTCGAAACAAAGAGTTCCATATTCTGATTTCTGACATGTCACAGCAGAAGTGAACTGATGCCCCAAGTGAAAAAAATAAATAAAAAACAGGTGAGAATCTCAAATCAACACCAAATCTGCACCCATGCCAGCTCTAGCAGCCAATTTTCTTCTTCTCCGCAGAAAATCTGATGGAGAAGAGAAACCCAACCCTCCAGAGATGTGATGCGGTAACTACTCCAACTTTCCTTTTGTCAAACCTCTTGGAAGTCCGGAAATCCCTTGCCTGATTTGCAAGTGACCTGATTTGCAAGAGGGATCTTGGTGTCTTATCAGCTAATAGTGTGCGGTGGCAGCAGACAAGAAAGCCAACACAATCCTGAGCTGTATTAACAGAGGGATACAATCAAGAGCAAGTGAGGCACTAATACCACTGTATCAAGCCTTAGTAAGGCCACACCTAGAATACTGCATCCAGTTTTGCTTACCACACAAAGATTCTAGAAAGTGAGCAGAGAAGACAACCAAGGTATTTAGGGGACAGGAGAATAAAACATACGATGAACGGTTGCAGGAACTGGGCTTGGCTAATCTAGGGAAGAAAAGGACCAGGGGAGACAGGAGAGCAGCCTTCCAAGATTTGAGGGGCTGCCCCAGAGAGAAGGAGGGGGTCAAGCTATTTTCCAAAGCACCAGAAGGCCAGCCAAGGAATAATGGATGGAAACTGATCAAAGGAAGATTCAACCTGGAAATAAGGAGGAATATTCCTGACAGGGAGAGCAATCAACCCATGGAACAGAAGTTGCCTTGAGAAGTTGTGGGAGCTTCATCCTTGGAAGCTTTCAAGAAGAGATTGGACTCCCATCCGTCAGGAATGGGGTAGGGTCTCCTGCTTGGGTGGGGGGTTGGAGCTACAAGGTCCCTTCCAACTCTGTTAATCTGTAAAGATACAAGGAAGCCCAACAAGCCACAGAGCCTGGAATGGGAGATCCTTACGATGAGCAACAAGACCCAATGGTCGGAGTAGCAGCTGCCAAGTGACCACAGTTGCTGGTTTAATCCTCACCAAGTGGCTCTAACAAGGCAGGCAATGTGAGTGGCAGGGACTAATTTGAGATGTGACTAGACTGGACAGCTTTCTGGAACCCGTTTCAAGCAGGCTCCTTTTGTAAATATCAGAGAGAAGAAAGCAGCTTCCCCTTCCAGGCAACAGTGTCCATCCTTCCAGAGATAGTCGGCCAAAGCAAAGCCGCTTCCTCTCTCCGTCCCACCCACCCAAGGCAGATGGCCGGATTTATCATCAGGATTAGATATAATCTTTATTTGTCAAGCCAGCAATGTGTTGTGGTTCGAAGGCAGCCTGTGCAGACGGCCGTGGAATTGGACAGTGGGGAAGAAAGGGGACCAGTCAAGGAGTCTGGAGAGGACTCGGATGAGGGTTACTGCATCTGATGCAGAAGTGGGCCCAGGACCATCTGGGAGTGGGGTGCTGTCTCTGGAGCCTCCGGAGTCTGGCAGCAGCAAGGCAGAGGAACAAGGGGAACCTGTTCCCAATGCGCATATGCACAGAGCTGCTGGAAGGCGACTCATCGACTTTGTTTTCCTCGCTTTCGGGAGTAAGGCTGGGAGGTGATTGCCCCTTCCATAAGGGATAAAAGTCAGGCCAAGATGATGAAACCTTTGTAGGAAGCAAAGTCATTCAATTGGTTCCGAGTCCTCCTTGAAGCTTTGTGTACTTTGGTTGTTTTTTTCTTGTACTTCAGTTGGTTTATTTTATAGTTAATTGGATACTTCTGTTTTTGACAGCATTCTACTGAATTGAAAGGTGTGTGCTTATCTTGGGGGACTGCAAAAGATTAATGCCGGCTGGGAATGAAAATAATTCCCAACATTGCAATAAAATAGGTTTTGCTTTTAAAACAAGTGTGTTAAGCCTGGGTCAAAACGCAATGGCCTAGAGAGGTAGCAATCATGCCACCACGCATAGCAAGACAATGTTTTCCAATGACACACATTGAAGCCTCAACTACAACCCACAATAATGGCTGTTATGTTTAGAAAAGGTTAAGATCGAGGTTTCCAAAGCAACAACTCTGCAAAAAGAGAAGCTCATTTGGGTTTGGCCAGTCCCTGGCTTGGGTCAGGTCAGTATCTTGGGGGCTTTCTGGGAGAAAGTACACAAAAACAAACCGTGTTATCTTATGAAGATTAAAAAGGACTCAAGTCAGCTGTCGACTGGATAGCATAACCCAAGAAGCCAAATCTGGATCTGATGGACTACAACTCCAAAATGGAACTCTTTAAGTTGGGGAAAGGCTGCATGACACAATTGCCGGGAATGAACTGTGCCCCAAGCCAGGAATTTAAAAGGCTGCTTTGCCAAACAGTGCAATGGCCTGGTTCACAATGTCAAAATTAATCCAGAAAAAGAATAAGGAGGCCTTGGTGGCTCTCCGAGCTTGGTTGTTTTTTTGCAGACATTTCATGACCCAACTAGGTAACATCATCAGTGCTAGTAAGGAGTGGGGTTTGCTCTCAGTTTATATTCTGATGGTTTTACCCTGGTGTGGTCTTAGAGGTGCTTTGGTTGGGCTGTTTACTGTCGGCTTTGATTGGGGGTATTGCTTATTATTATTGGTCTGATAATCCTGGAGTTGATCTATGCTCATCTGGCGGCCGACTGCTGGTGGGGAGATGCTTTTGGTCTTTCTAGATCAAGGCTCTTCAAACTTGGCAAGTTTAAGACTTGTGGACTTCCAACTCCCAGAATTCCTGAGCTAACATGGACTGGAGGAGGAATTCTGGGAGTCCAAGTCCACAAGACTTAAAGCTGTCAAGTTTGAAGATCCCTGTTCTAGATGCTTGATAGCTTCGTGAAGCTTATTTTGGGGGGGAGGTAGGGCTTATATTGAGCGCACATATAAAAAATCAAGCTAGGACTTACTTTGGGGATAGATCGTATTTTTGGGGAAACAGGGTATCTCTGGCAGAACACCTGGATTTGGGCAGTTTTGAAAGCTGATACAGGTCCAAACGATGCAAAAGGTGTAAAAAGACACGGAATACTTCTTCCTTGAACTCGAGTCAACTGTTGCAGGTAGTTTCTCTGTCTATTGTCTAAAATTAATTCTCGAGCAGCTTCTTGGCCAATCACTTCTGACTGTCTGCTCATTTTCCTCTCAGGTACAGGCAAGAGACGTCTTATTTGCTTAACTGCTCTTTCTCCCAGCGTGACACGGGAGCTTACGAACGCTCTACTAAAAGCAGCAAGGGTAATGACAAATCTTTCCTCTTTTTTTCCCCCCTTGAAAGGAACTCTGCAACCAGAAACAGCGGGATCCTTACATGCCCAAACGCTCCCTGAAGCGAAGAGGCTGGCTCAGGCTTCAAGCTCTTTTGCAGGCGTGAATTTTTTAAAAACAGTTCCGTGTGCACACACGTTACCCAGGGAGGAAGTGTGCAGGGCCCACCATTCAGAAAACAGCAGTGCTTGGGCAACATCTGACTGGCTCTGTCTGTGTTGCAACATACTCTAAACCAGTGGTCACCAACCAATGGGCTGGGGACCACCAGTGGTCCACGAGAAAATTTTGGTGGTCCGCAGAGAAATGTCATCCCCAAAGCAATTAATCCAGGCTGCACGGGAACACAAGGCTGCGCTGCCCATATGGCTCACAGGAACACAAGGCTTGCATCACTTGCATTGCGAACAACACGAGGTAGTGAGGGGAGGGGGGAAGGGGCGGCGGGGAACTTGCCCCACTCGCCCCAACACACCTTGCCTGGCCACCGGGCTGCTTCTTTCCGCTTCTTTCTTCTGCTGCTTTTGGCTGCACGCGAGGAAAGCAGCAGAAGTCTTTCTCTCCCCAAACTCCGCCAGAAGTAAGTCTTTGGGACCCTGCAAGATATCCCTGCTCCAAGAGACTGAACCAGAAAGACAAGTCTCACAAAGATTCATTTCTGGCAGAGTTTGGGGGAGAGAAAGAAAGACTTCTGCTGCTTCTGCTGCTTTCATTGCATGAAGCCAAAAGTCTCTCTCCCCCCCCCCTCNCCCCCCCCCCCCCGAGAATGGAGCTGGAGACGGTATCCTGCGATCCCAAATAAAGAATGATCGATCGGTAGGAAAACGGAGTGGGGAATTTTCCTTCAGATTTTTTGGAGGGATTTTCCCAGGGTCTCTGGTCTGCAGAATTTAAAATTTTGAGTTTGGTGATCCCTGATCTAAAGCATCCCCCCCTGCTCTAAATCAGGGGTCTCTAACCTTAGCAATTTTAAGACCTGTGGACTTCAACTCCCAGAATTCCTCAACCAGCTTTGCCACAAAGAGGCAGATGTCCAAGGCTGAGTGTTGGCACCAGTCTAAGGCAACCTCCCACCGGCACCTTTTCTTTCGAGATCATGTTTCCGTGGCTCACGGCAGCGGGTGGTGCAAACATTTCACCGGGATTACAGTGATTGCAGAAGGAAACAATGCTGATAAAAGGCAGCTGTTTTTATTTGCCCGGTGGAGAGAGAAAAAAAAAAGGGAGGGGTGGGAACAAAGCAACTAAACAGCTTCAAAATGCACTAAGTAGGTGAGAAAGAGGGGGGATCTCACCGGTGCTTGTGACAAAGCCAAAACCTACAGCCAAGTGATATACGGCAGAATTTAAAAAGATGAACGCAAAATGCTCAAAACCGAGCCGTCTTTGAAGAATCAACCACAAAAGGCATATAGACTTTCTAGGGAGGAGTGTGGCTCGGTCTCCACAACAGAATCTTGTATAAAGCCAGCTGGTTCAGATCACAATTTACTCATTTAGAAGAACCAGCCGTAATAGTACGAGCGACGACAAAACCATGATAGTTGTGTTGGACCACCTTGGTCTGCTGCTTCTTCAAGTGGGTAACTAGGTTACCTCTGAGATCTGGGCATGGAGACGGAAGAACAGAGTTGGAAGGGACCTTGGAGGTCTTCTTGTCCAACCCCCTTCTGACTCTGTTGTTCTGTTATTCCCATTTGTTCATCATATATTTGACTCTTGAAGGGGTTTTTAAAACTTTGTGGTATGAGAGTGGAGACCCTTTGCAGGCTCATGAACTTTGAGGAACATTGTCTTAGGACAGGGGTGTCAAACTCAAGACTCTCAGGCCGAATCCAGCCCATGGGGTGCTTAGATCTGGCCTGCAGGGCCAGCCTAGAAGCAGCAAATGACCAGCCTGTGCTGCCTCTGCTAGTGAACATGGAGCTCAGGAGGGCTGCGCACAGGTCCCCCCAGGTCCGTTTTCACTGGCAGAGGGTTAGCAAAACAAACTGAAAACAAAAGGAGAAATGTTTCCCCTTTTGCATTTGAGCAGGCAAGAAGGAATAGGGAAAGAGGAAGACAAAGAAAAGAAAGGAAGATTGGAAAGAGCAAGGAAGAAAAACAAGGAAAAGGAGGGGAAGGAAGAAGGAAAGAGGAAGAGAGAGAAGGAAAAAGAGAAAAACGGGAGGAGGGAAGGAGGAAGGAAGGAAGGGAGGGAGGGAGGAATCAAAAACCGTCCCACTCTTCACCTCCATGATATTTGGAAAGAAGAGATGCAGCCATGAAGGAGGGAGGGAGGGAGGAATTAAAGGAAGGAAGCAAGGAAGAGGAAGGAGGAGGAAGGAAGGGAGGTAGGAAAAGGAGGGAAGGAAGATGAAGGAAGGAAAGGAAGGAAGGAGGAAGGAAGGAAGGGAAATATGAGGTGAGGATTCTCAGGAAATCCTGTCTTAGCACTTGGCCACCACAGCTGTCCTGTATATGCCTCACCATGCCCCCCCCACCTAATCCCCACCCCCCACCATTCCCCATGCCCCATCCCCAGCCTCCGACGCGTCCGAACACAACCCGAATGCGGCCCTCAGTGAAATTGAAGTTTGACACCCTTGTCTTAGGACATCCTCACCCACCACTCATTCCACAGGCCCACTAAATATGCCTTCGTCTCACTCGAGCGTTTCAGAACATGACAGGGGTCCTTATGCCATTCACCTTTGACGTCAAAACAGCCCTTCACGGGGCCATAGGCGTACCTATTTGCTGAACCGTCGCAATGCACCTCAACGCTTAATCCATTTTGCTTAACTACCACAACCACCCCCCCTTTCCCCCCCAGCTGTTGGCAATGGGTTAGCACCCAACGACTTCAGCTGTAATTGCCCACCCGAACTGAGTTACGGAGCCCATCAAAGCTTTTTTGTTTTTTTTGTTTTAAATTAAGTCATATGATTTGGGTTGTCGCTGAAGGAAGTGTTATCAGAAGTGAACCGCGCAAATATACATATATCACCAGACTGCCAAGCAGGACAGATTGTTTAAGGCAATGTTGAAGAGAGGATTAAGAACGGCAGCAAACACATCCACTTTGAGGTGGGGACGCTTAGGCGGGGCGGGGAAACTTGCTAAGCTTAGGTTTTTGCAGTAATTTTCCACCACCAGCGCGCCCGACTCAGAAACTTCAGCACGGGGACTTCCTGCTGTCACTCAGCAGGGAGGAAACCCTCGCCTGGTTGCAGGCAGATCAGGGCTCTCCTGATAGCAAAGGGCCTGCCCACACCCACAGAGAGTGAGTCTTACATGGAGTAATACAACAGCAACAAAAGCGAGGGAATGAAATTAACAGGATTAACAGAGCTGGAAGGGACCTTGTAGATCATCTAGCTCAACCCCCCCCACCCAAGCAGGAGAACTTACACCATTCTGAAAGAGGGGCAGTTCCAGTCTCTTCTTGAAAGCCCCAGGGATGAAGCTCCGACAGACTTCAAGGGCAGCTTCTGTTCCATGAGTTGATTTGTTTCAATGGTCAGAAATTTCTTATTTCCAAGTTGAAATGCTCTCCTTGCCAGTTTCCATCCATATATTCCTTGTCTGCCTACGTGAGGTGCTTTAGAAAAATAGTTTGCCCCTCCCGCCTCTCTGGGGCGCGCACCCCTCAAATATTAGCGAACACTGGCAATTATCTGCGTTAGTTTATATTTATTTTTATTATTATTTTAATTTATTGCATATTATTGCTGGTAATATATGTGATGTAGTATGTATGTGTGTGGTGTGTATATATACTATATATAAATATATATGTGCTGCTCAGTCTCCATATAAATATATATATTATATATATATATATATTTATATATATATATGCGAGCGTGTTGTTATTCGGCGTTTTCTCCGCGCGTTAGAAAACTTACGCGGGAGAAACCCGAATAACCAAAGATTCCACATACAAATACTCGCGAAAACCTCAGAGAAAACATATATATATATATATATATATAATATATATATATATATGGTTTTTTTTATACATAACCATATATATATATATATATATATGTATATGTATTATATTACTATATAATATATATATATATGTGTGTGTGTATGTGTATATGTATGTGTGTGTGAGAGAGAGAGGGGGAGAGAGGGAGAAAGGGAGAGAGAGAAAGAGAAATGGTTTAAAGAAATGGGACCCCCACACAAATTACTGCTTTCCAGACTCCCAACTTCCCTTGAGGAAGCAGCCAACTTCAGATGCATGATATCAAACATGGGTACAAGAAGTACCCCGTGAAAAATTATTCCACACTTGATATCTAATTGGGAGGGTGGAGGAGAGTGCAGTATAAGCCCGCTTGCTCGCAGGTTTTGTCCTGATTTTCTGGAACGAGGAAGGAAGACGCTGCAAGGGGGCGAGGAGTTCTGGAAGAAAACAGGCCGGTGGAGATCTCAAAAGGGCGAAGACATCTTGAACGTCAGAAGCGCTGCCGTTGACCAAAACATCACGAGTGTCTTCAATTGACGCGACAGTTCTGGCAGGGCCCAAACAAGACCGGAACACATCACGATCAGGAGGCCTCCTGGTAATGTAGTAGTCATGCCAGCTCCAGCAAAAAAAACATTGAAAAAAGGAGGGGGGCTTGCTGTCCCAAGGCACAATTGTTTCCACAATGGCTCGCGTTGAAACCAGGGTTTTCTTCCTCCTGGAATCCCAAATCGCTCTCCACATCTGTCTGTTTATATTTTCTGCATCGCTCCTTTGGGTTACATGCAGCTAATAAGTTTTTCAAGCCTTGAAAGAATTAATTCCCGCTTGGCAAAAATAACAAATTAGACTTGAACCGCCAGCCCCGCCTGCCTGGAATACAACTGCGTGATCTCCAGCCTGATCCTGCCTAATCTCTGTAAAGCTGCAGGAAGGGATCAGGAAGAATCCTGCCCTCTGACACACTTTTCCAACTCCAAAACCGTTCTTTAAAGAGCTTTGCTCACCAAGCATCGGTTGTTTGAAGTCTCCACCACCAAGACAAAAGGCAAGAGCTTATTATGATCATTATCCTTATTATACTGGGAGGAGAATAACTTTGAACGGAGTAACTTCCTGTTCATTGTTTTCAAATTTAAAAAAACAGAAAGACAAAGACATACACACACTCCTTTCCTTCCTTCCTTCCTTCCTTCCTTCCTTCCTTCCTCTTCCTAGTTGGTTAGAATGCAGGATGCAAACTAACTCTGCCCACTGCCAACAGTTCGACTCTGACCGACTGGCTCAAGGTTGACACAGACTTCCACCCTTCGAGGTGGCTGCGAATGAATCCTTCCTTCCTTCCTCATTCCTTTCCCTCCCTTCCTTCCTTTCTTATGGTTAGAATGCAGTATTTGCAGGCTGCTCTGCCACTGCCACAGTTCGACTCTAGACTTGACTGGTCTCAAGGTTTGAACTCAATGCCTTCTGAGGTAGTGGTTTAAAACAAGGACCCAGGACTGTTAGGGGGGCAAGAGGCTGGACTTCTGTTAAACCTGTTTTGAAAGAGGGCTGAAAACACTGTGTTGAAGCAGTATATAGTCATAAGTGCTCTTGCTATCTGCTTTTTTCCTTCTTCCTCCCTTCTTTCCTTCCTTCATTCCAGTGGTTAGACCGCGTATTGCAAACTAACTCTGCCCATTGCCAACAGTTTCGATCCTGACCAACGGCTCAGATTACGACTCAGCCATCCTTCAAGGTCGGCTTAAAAACAAGGAACAGATTGTTGGCGGGGGGAGGGGGGCAACTATGCTGTCAATTCATAAAATGGGTAACTGACAGAATTCTGACACTTACTGTGGTAAACTGCTTAGAGAGGCCTAGAAATCACTGCAAAGTGGTATATAAATCACAGTGTATTAGGCGCTATGCTAAACCCATCTTTTAGCACTTTAAGGAACAAAGAGAAGGAGATATGGGAAATTTTTTATACTTTGCGGTACAATCTCCCAACCGGGGAAAGGTTAGAAGAGGGGACAGCTGGGGTGGTGGTTTTTCCACCCAAGCAACCCTGTAAGATTAGAGAGAAATTTGGCGACATGCTGCTATCTCCCGCTAATGCCTACTAAGAGGTTTATGCGCCCTGGAGTCCAAATCGTACATTTAATGTGAAATTCAGCAATAATAAATATAAATTAATATAAATATTAAATATAAAAATATAAATATAAATATATAAATATAAAATATAAATATAAATATAAATATATATATGTGTTTTTAGCTTTCGCGGTTACTTACATGTGTTGCTGGTTCAGCTTCCCTCGAGGATATTATCCCACGTTCATTGTGTGTAGCTTTAGTGCTTTAACGCAACTATAATACGACAAGTGGCGGATATATACCCGAGGAAGCTGAACAGCACACACACCACACACACACACACATATTATATGTTAATGTGTATATAAAATAGTGTGTGTGTAATATGTATATGTATATATATAATGTAAGTATGTATTATGTATGTTTGTTATGTATGTGATGTATGTATGTATGTATGTATGTATGTCCTGACGAACTCAATACAGAAGGCCTGTTGATGGCAGATTGGACGATTCTTTACCGGAAACATTGCTTACAACTTTAAAAGCACAACTATAATGACGTGGGAAAATACCTGAACAAAGCTGAATACCATACATGTAAGTACCCGTGAAATATATATATATATATATCACTCAAGGCAACTAAGAGACAGGAGCTTCTCTTCCTCCTGATCCCTTCTCTTCGAAGGCTCTCTCCTCCAGCAAGCAAGCCAGACAGATAAATCTCTTAACAAGATTTGCATGGGTCATGCGTTGCTTGTCTTAAGAAACACAACCGGCCTCTTTGGAGGGAAGGGAGCTGTTCGGCTCACCCTGCAAAATAAAAAAAGACACAAAGCCTTCAGCACAAGGCAGACTGAAAAGGAGATGGGGAGAGCCTAATGCCAGGAAGAGGCCAAGGGATCCCTTCTGGGGGAAGAAGGAAGGGGGGAAAAAAGAATGATCTAATTCCCGTCGGGACATGGAAGAGTAATTTGACGTACTACAGGATAAAGCTGATTGTGTCCATGTATACTACGGTAGGAATAATTGCGGGGTCCTTGGTGCTCTCTGAGCTTTGTTATTTTCTTGCAGGTGTTTCATGACCCTATTAGGTAGCATCATCAGTGCTGGAAAGGAGTGGGATTTGTAGGGAGGAGGAGGAGGAGGATTGTGGGATCCTTGGTGTATTTGAGCTTGGCTGTTTGCTTTCAAGATGTTTCATTACCCAGCTAGGCAACATCATCAGTGCCAGCTGATGAAGGAAAATTAAATATAGCAGATTAGATACCCATGAACATACCTAATACTGAAGAGGTTACCTAGTTGGGCAATGAAACGTCTACAAGAAAACAACCAAACTTTTTCTTTTACTTTTATTTCTTTTTCTCTTCTCTTTTACTTCTTAGCTCTGTTTCTCTTCTTCTTTTCTACATTTNGGCAATGAAACATCTACAAGAAAACAACCAAACTTTTTCTTTTACTTTTATTTCTTTTTCTCTTCTCTTTTACTTCTCAGCTCTGTTTCTCTTCTTCTTTTCTACATTTGTGTATGCGTTGTTTGTTTATTTTAATTTTAAAATTAATAAAGTTTGTTTAAAAAAAGAAAACAATCAAACTCAGACAGCATTAAGGACCCCATAGCCATTGTCATCCTCCTCCTCCTCCTCCAACTCCACTCCTTTATAGCACTGATGATGTCACCTTGTTGGGTAATGCAACGTCCACAAGAAAACAGCCAAGCTCATAGAGGACCAAGGACTCCACAAGTTCAACTTTTAAGCTACAAATATTCTCTTCTATTGATACAAGCATAATCTCAGGAATGTCTCCTCTGTCCATTCAGGCCTCTTTCTGGGCCATCTGACACAGATTTTAAGGCACAGGTTTTCCTGGAGAAAAAAAAAAACCCTCACGTGGCCATCTCAACTCCCCTGAACAAAAGCAAGAAAGAGGTCTGANACAGATTTTAAGGCACAGGTTTTCCTGGAGAAAAAAAAAAACCCTCACGTGGCCATCTCAACTCCCCTGAACAAAAGCAAGAAAGAGGTCTGAAATTATTTTTTTGCAAAAGCCCATGAACGAAGCCCAGGTTATGCATGGAAAATAAAGGCAGCGCTCTGTCAAACTAGGTCATGTTGTGATGTTTTGTTTTTTTTTGTAATTTAAAAACAAAACAAGAAGCACAAAATCACATTTAAAAAAAAAAAAAATTATCCAATTTGGATCTGCAAACTAGCCGATAATTGCACTTGGCAAACAGTGGCTGAAAAACAGCAACATTTGGATGGAGTAACAGTTCGTATAGTCAGCGAAGAAAGAATGACCTAAGTTGGCTTGTTGATGAAGAACTTCCAGAACTGGAAAGCCTCACAAAGAACCACGATTCCCATGGCGCCTGGTCAGACTGGAGTTCGTGGCAGTTGCAGCACCAGGACCGTACCGCAATTGTTGTGGTTCACCGGCAGCCTGTGCAGGCGGCAGTGGAATCAGACAGTGGGGGAGAAGGGGGACCGGTCCGGGGGTCTAGGGAGGACTCGGATGAGGGTCCTGCATTTGATGCAGAGATGGGGCCAGGACCATCTGGGAGCGGGGTGCTGACTCCCGAGCCTTCGGAGTCTGGCAGCAGCGAGGCAGAGGAACAAGCGGGGTGTGGGTGTGGGTGTGCGCGCAGGCAGCCACTTGTCTGAAATGCGATAGGGTCTCCTGCTCAAGCAGAAGGCTGGACTAGAAGACCTCCAAGGTTCCTTTCAACTCTGTTGTTCTATGTTCACAGAGGAGCACTTTTGCTTCCTGGCAGAAGGTACGAAGTTTTCCTTGGCACAAGGCTGAGTGTGTGAGTTTTGATCATCCAGAGCACTTTGCCCATGTAATTTGGGATTCTTATTTCACCCATCTGCACGCATGCATCCACTCACACATCACACACATACACACACACACACACACAGACACACACACGGAGCATCTCATCCCTTGAAAGACTCACCCTCCTCTTTGTAGCCAACTGCTTCCTGCAAACCTCAGCCACCTTCACCATGACTTTTGGCATCTCTG
The DNA here is from genome assembly GCA_004320025.1 of Laticauda laticaudata. Taxonomy (NCBI): domain Eukaryota; kingdom Metazoa; phylum Chordata; class Lepidosauria; order Squamata; family Elapidae; genus Laticauda; species Laticauda laticaudata. Next base: position 251,331 of record BHFT01020016.1, on the reverse strand, counting down.
CAGAACCCCAGATTTCCACCCAAAAGGACCAGCCACTTCAGTACAAACATCTGCCAGTTGTCTGCCTCTGTTTGCAATATGGACTTCAGGAAAGCGCGCAAGCGTTCTTCTCCACCCTGGCACATCAACTTACCGATACCCAGAAATGTTTGCTTAGCCGGCCAGCTTTCCAACCCAATTCTTATTTTGTCACCCAGAGGAAACAAAGACGACTATTTGCCGGAAGATGTAAAAGGTGACTTAAAGGCAACAGGGCCCAGAATATTATCCATGGTGCTTTTCACATTAAATCGTATCTTAATCCTATAGCAAATGATCTTCAGGGTTGCTTGCAGTAACGTCAGAATGGAGCAAGCCATAATTCCTAAGATAGGGACTCTCTGGCTTGGAGCAAGCCCTGATTTCCGGCCATCATTGCTTGCTCATAATGCAAATGCTCCAAGGGGGCGTTAGGACTTTTGTAGAAAATACAGAATAACAAGAGTTGGAAGGAGTCTTGGAGGTCTTCTAGTCTAACCCCTGCCCTATACCATTCCAGACAAGTGGCTGTCCAGTCTCTTCTTGAAAGCCTCCCGTGACGGTGTACCACAATTTTGGGAGGCAACCATTCCACTGGTTAATTGTTCTGACCATTAGGAAATCCCTCCTGAGTTCTAGGTTGCTTCTCTCCTTGGTTAGTTTCCATCCACTGCTTGTCTTCTGGTAGTGTTCAGTCTCTTCTTAAAAACCTCCAGTGATGGAGCACCGATAACATTTGGAGGCCAGCCATTCTACCGATCAATTGTTCTTAAAATTAAGCGTCAAAATTAAAAGCACAGGCTTGGGTTATCCTAACCTGCAATTCAGTGTTTCTGGAATTAACTTTCAGACACACTGGTTCCCTTGGTTTTTGTTTAACTCTGACTAAAGAACCCATGGCGTTCAAATGCCAATGAATTCTGGTGAAACTCTAGCTTGTTGCAATTGTTGTTGTCAGTTGCGAAGTTGTGTCCGACCCATTGCGACCCCACGGACAATGTTCCTCCAGGCCTTCATGTCCTCTACCATCTTCCGGAGTCCATTTAAGCTCACGCCGACTGCTTCAGCGACTCCATCCAGCCCCTTCCTTCTCTGCTGTCCCCTTCTTCTTCTTCTTTTGCCCTCCATTGTTCCCAGCATTCGGTTCTTCTCCAGGGAGTCCTTCCTTCTCATAAGTTGGCCAAAGTCTTTGACAGATCTTCAGGATCTGGACTTCTAAAGAGCAGCCAGGATTGATCTGACCGGCTGGATGGCCTTGCAGTCCAAGGGACTTTCAGGAGTCTCCTCCAGCACCATAGTTCAAAGGCCTCTATTCTTGTTGCAATTAGCTAGGGCTAAAGTAGGGTTTGTGGCTCTGGCTTATTAACAGCAGTGTTTTAAACTAGCTGGAGTTTAGCCAAATTCAGATTGAGGAGGAAAACTCTAACCAGGGACCAAAATCACCAGAGCAGCTCCCTAGAATGACAATAAGTAATCCCTTGTTTCTCTGGGATGTTTCGAATGGCCCTATCTATCCCAGCATAAGCTGTTTCTGTCTTCAGCATCCCAGCTGGCCGGGCCACACAAAGGGATGTTTGTTCTTTATTGGCTATTTTTGCATTAAGCACATTAAAATATGATGCTCCGTTGGAATAAAAAATAAAAAAATCCATACATGTATTTAAACTTAATAATGACCCGTTTCAAGCTTCTCAACATTTCAAGCCCAATTTGGATAATTGTTCAGCAGCAAATTAGTAATCAGCCACTAATGGTTAACTATTTTGAACAAACATGGCATTTTAAAATGCATGGTAAATAGGGGAAAAAGAGGAAGAGAGAGAGAGAAGGGGAAGTAGGGTAGGGTAGGGTAGAGTAAGAGAGAACAGGAGAGGAAGAGGAGAGGAGAGAGGAGAGGAGAGGAGAGATGGATAGGGACAGAGATAGAGATAGGAATAGGAAAGAGTAGAAGGGTATGGTAGGGTAGGGTATAAGAGAAGAGGGATAGAGATAGAGGTGGGAATAGGAAAGAGTGGAGTAGAAAAGTAGGGAAGGGTAGGGTAGAATAGAATAGAAGAAAGAGAGGAGAGGAGAGGAGAGGAGAGGAGAGGAGAGAAGAGAAGAGAAGAGAAGAGAAGAGAAGAGAAGAGAAGAGAAGAGAAGAGAAGAGAAGAGAAGAGAAGATGCAACTACAGAGGTGGAACCCCAAAATCTTACTTTGAAAAAACTCCTTTTTTCAGCAGATCATCCCACATACAGTGGTAACCTTCACTCCACTATCCTAACACACCATCTTGACTAATGAGGATAAATTATTTTGAACTTCTACCAAACTCCTTCTTTGTCCTACCTGAAGATGGTCTAAGACCCACCTGGGCCACTTGGAAGATCCAACATAATAATGTACCTTTGCTTTGGGGTCATCCAATGCGAAGACCCCAAGTGGAATGCCAAGATTTAACGTGGTCAGCGCAAGTGATGGGAAAGATTTAGCACAGCTCAAGAACCTGAAGAGAGCAACTGCTCGTCCCTAGACGAGCAGTTAGCGTAATCTGCCCTTCCGTCTCTTTATAAAAACTTAAAATTTTGTTTTTGTTGTCCAAGGAGGGAGGTTTTGTGATGAGATGGAGCAACAAAATGCACAAAGCAAGGTGAGGCACACTCTGGGGCCTTCCTGAACAAGGAGTGGGGGGGGGTCTCCCTCCCTAAAAAAGCAAAATCTTCCTCTGAGGGGAAAAAATACATTCCACAGAGAGGACAGCAGCTCTGTAATAACAGCTTCATTACTTCAACAGCTCCTATCTCTTGATGAATTGTCCATTTTCTCCAGGGCCACTTCTTTTAGTAACTTTCTTCAGACTCACTTGCCAAGCCTGTCTGCAGGCAATTTATTAAATGTGTGTGAGAGGGAAGGTAGGCAGGTATGGATGAGAGATGGAGAGAGATGGACAGATGGATGGATAGAAAGGGATAGAGACAGATAAAGGGATGGATGGATGTGAGACAGTCACTGAGGTAAACACCTTGAAGGGAAGGGAAGAGATATATTCCAGTGATGAATGAGCAAGAGGGACAAATTAGCAAAATTATTGCAAAATTAAAATGGAGAATGCTTCTTCTCCTGCCCCCCCCCCCCAGGTTTTGCCCCCAAAGCTCTAACTACAAAAACTAATGAAGTCTGCAAGGAAAACCAGCAAATATTAATCATTCCCACAGCTTCATAACAATGCAGAGCCAGGCTCCTGTGGGGATAGAAATCTTGTTTGGAAGACTTAGCTCCCAGTGATCTATAAAGGGCTGCTGTTGCTGCAAGGATGATCAACCGGGGACCGGGTGCAATCTGAAGTGGAGGGAAGCGTTAAGACAGCTCTTAAAATGAAAGAGATCCTTTCAGAGAAGAGGAAAAGCAGCAGGAAACAACCCCCCCCCAAAAAAAAATAAACCTCTGTCTGAGAAAGTAAGTATTAAACCTATAAGAGCACAAGTCAAATCTCATCTAAAAAAAAAAAACCAGCATGAGCAAGAAACTAAATACTAACATTTTGATTTTCAATTTGACATTGTCTAACCAATTATGCCCAGGACATAACCTCAATCCTTCTTGCCTGACTTTTCAATGGGTCTCTAACTCCATTCCAATCCAGTGATTTTGAAATCAATCAATCTGAATACAGTTGGAAGGGACCTTGGGAGGTCTTCTAGCCCAGCCCCCTGCTCAAGCAGGAGACTCTCTCTACCGTTTCAGACAGGTGGCTGTCCAGTCTCTTCTTCCAGGGTTGGAGCATCCACCACCTCTGAAGGGAACCTCTTCCACGGGTTAATTGTCCTCACTGTTAAGGAAGTTACTCCTTAATTCCACGCTGCTTCTCTCCTGGATTAGTTTCCATCCGTCGTTGCCTTCGGGTGCTTTGGGAAGTAAGTTAAACCACCACCCCTTCTCTGTGGCAGCCCCTCAAAACCTGGAATATTGTTATCATGGCCATGATTAAAAAAACAAACAAACCAGGAGATCTGAAACAGAGGACTTCTTTGGCAGTGACCATGATCCCTTTGTAACACTTTGCATCCCTGTTCACAAAGGCTGCATTATTTGGCTCTGAGTGAACAGTCATGCTGTCCCAGTGAACTACAGTTATTATCTTAATGGGACAAAGGGAGACTGTTCACACCCGGCCAGGGGAGGAAGGTCAACGTGTAAACGGAGACAAATGCTTGTGTGTCCTACAAGTGCTTGGAAAGAATCACAGCCTGAAGAGCTTTTGATCACTCATGTTCTCCAAAGCAAAGGTGGCCGGACTTGGCAACTTGAAGGCTGAGGGACTTCAACGCCCAGAATTCCATAGCTAGCTGGGGAATTCTGGGTGTTGAGGTTCACAACATTGCCAAGGCTAGATACCCTTACTCTTCAGATTGATTCTTTCTTTCTTTTCTTTCTTTTCTTTCTTTTCTTTCTTTCTTCCTTTTTTTCCCCTTGGGCCATATTACCAAGGCTAGATACCCCTGCTCTACAGATTGATTGGTTTTCTTTCTTTCTTTCTTTCTTTCTTTCTTTCTTTCTTTCTTTCTTTCTTTCTTTCTTTCTTTCTTTTCTTTCTTTCTTCCTTTTCTTTTCCTTCTCTTTCTTTTCCCTTGAGCCATATTGCCAAGGTTAGATACCCCTGCTCTACAGATTGATTTACAAAGTGTACACTACTATTGATCTTCTCACCACTCCTTCTCACCCATCCACTCCCACTTGACTGTTTCCTAGTATGATTTGATTGTTGATTGTACCGTATGACTATCATTAAGTGTTGTACATTATGATTCTTGATTCTTAATGAATGTACCTTTTCTTTATGTATACTGAGGGTATTTACACCAAGACAAATTCCTTGTGTGTCCAATCACACTTGGGCAATAAAGAATTCTATTCTATTCTATTCTATTCTATTCTAGATGTTAGGAGCAGAAGGCTGCCATTTAAGATTGAATTCTTAAATAGACAAAAGTCATCCCACCTACCTGGAATGGTAATACAAGGCTCCTTCAAATGAATGAAAGTAATGTGAACAAATTATGTACCGCTTGATTCTGTCTCCCAAAGTGGCTGGGTCAGAAGTTCCTTGACGGACTTCTTATTTTCATACTGGGCCTTAGTCCATAAATCCTTCCTACCACAGACCAAGATAAAACATTCATTCCTGTGTTAATTCTGAATGTAGTGATTTCAGTTAATGACAAGCAACAGGCAGACTCTCAACTACAGTATCCTCCTTGCAACCCAGCAGATGAAGGCTGCTTATTCGCATGTGAAATGAGAGATTAGATCCCCTTTTTCTACCCTAGAATGCAGGAATTAAGGCAGAAACAGACCAAGGTTGCAAAAAAAATGGGGGGGGGGGGGGNGGGGGGGGGGGGGGGACGGACGGCTAACAACCCGGCCACAGGCTTCCTCACACGCCATGCTTTCTTGACTGCATGAAGAAAAAAATGATGGGCTCGTACAAGAGTGTGCACTTAAAACAAAACACATCCTTCCTGGCCCAATGCACAACCTTTGAACTTCCTTTCAGGGTGCTGGGCTATGAGGCAATAGTAAAAGATTACTCAAAGAGCACAAACAACACACACACATACTCACACACAAACACACATCCCTACTTGTTCCTGGAGCCGCCACCACCTGACTAGCCAGAAGCCTCTGCTCTCGAGTAAGATGTTTTATAGTTCGGGTTCCAATGGAAAGGAAGAAATCTCTACACTGGGGTTATTCTGAATTTTTGCTTTTTGATATTCAGTTCAGGATAGCTCGTCCATATAATGTATGTAGTAAATGTCTCAAGACAAAATGCTCCAGGAGTCGAAGAAGGGATATGAACTATGATGACATGGTAATGAAGGTAATGATTATATGGAGAAATAAGTTAAGATTGCTATAAAGATAATAGGTGTAAGAGATAATGGCTGTAAAGAAAAAGGTGATAGTGGTTATATTGGTCAGAAAAGTATTAATTATAATTGTTAGTACAAGACATATGCACCCAGTCGACACACTGTTTAAATGAAAGATGGATTTATTGTAAATATAAAATAAAAACTTTAAACCCCCCCCCAAAAAAAAATAATGAAGGTAAGTGGGCCAGAAATCAGAGAGCCAAGTTCAAGCCTACAGCCAACCATATAAATTGCCTGGATGATTTCCTTCTCACCAGTATGATTTTCCACTTTTGATTAGACAAAAGACCACTGGCTGGGGACTTCTGGGAGTTGAAGTCCACCTATCTTAAAGCTGCCAAGGCTGAAAAGCGTTACTCCGGGCTAATGCGACGATATAGGAAATTTAAACCGCATCACAAAATCCCTGTTTCTGTTTCAAATGCCTCAAAAAATTAGCTGGTTGTTCAGGAGGAGGAGTTAAGGAAACCAGCAGATTTGGCTTGAGAAAAAGTAGCCTAAGTTCACTTCATCATCCAGCCATCCCATCTCTTCTTCTGTATGATTCTTCCCATATTCCACCAGCATTAAACTTAAAAAATAAAAAAAAATTTTTTTAAAAAAAGCAGAGATCATCACAGTGCCCGCAAAATGATAGATGAAAAGGAAAGTCCTCCTCTCAGGCTTCATAATTACAGACTAATGTTCCAGACAGGCAAACACTAGAACACCAAAGCAATGCATCAAAATAAAAATCAGATTTACTATCTCCCAGATGGCAGCAATTTCTCAATGCCCAAATCTCCTGAAGCAAGGGGGGAGGGGCACAGGAAGTCCCTCCCCCACTTGGTTAATGAGATGAATTCTCCCCAGCTTTGAAATATAGTCAATGGGTCAGCAGGAGGTGCTTAAGAGATTAAGGCTATTGAACTTGCCCTGATCTCTCCCAGCTCATGCTTGAGAGTCATGCACAGTATAGGAGCATATATAGCAAAGGTAATGTATGATACACTCCTTTTCCTCACTCAGAATCCATCATGCTGCATTCTTATATTGTATTATATTGCAGTCTTACATTGCAGTATTTTTTTGCATTATAATACATTATTATTCGGTGTTCTTATATTGCATTCTTATAATATAGTTAAGATTTATTTGATTTGATTGCTTATTGTACCCTATAACTATCATGAAGTGTTGTACCTATGGTTCTTGACTCTTTCTTTTCTTTTTCTTGCAGAGAGTATTTGCACCAAGACAAATTCCTTGTGTGTCCAATCACATTTGGCCGATAAAGAATTCTATTCTATTCTATACTGTCCTATTCTATTCCTATTCCTATTCTATTCTTGTTTCGGTTTCTATTCCTATTGTATTCTTAAATCACAAGCATTCCATCACTGGAGGTTTTTGAGACTAGACCGTCACTTATCTGAAATGATATAGGTTCTCTTGTTTGAGCAGGGGGGGGGGCGGACTAGAAGACCTCCCAAGGTCCCTTCCAGCTCGATTTTATTATTCTACAATCATGCTTTCTCGGACAACTGCTTCCTTGCCATCTCGAGCCCTCTTTTCTCGAAGTTGCAAAAGGGCACAAAGAATAGATAAATGGTAAAAATGGCAGCCGTTGTGAGAGCACCTTCCCCGGTTCCAATCAACCATCAAGGAGGGATGAATTGACCCCACGTTCCAGAGTTATTTAGTAGCTTTGTGTTGTATGCAACGCTCCTTCAGGGAACATTTGGGGAAGGGGGGAGATCAAGAAGAAACCTGGAGGGGATTCCCCTCCCGTGGTTTAGCCCTCCAGCACACAGCATCCCACATAGCCTGGGATAGACTCTCCAAACGAAGATCTTGAGAAGTGCACAGTGATACACGAAACAAATGTGGCAAGAGGAGTTGTAAAATGGGGCAAAAGCTCACTTAACAAACGCCTCACTTCGCAACATAAATGTTGGGTTCAATTGTGGTCACAAGTTGAGGACTACCTGTATTTTATTTATACATACATACCAGGATTGGCTGAGAATCTTTCCAGGATTACCTATATGAATGTATTTACCTATCTGTAAAATTTATTGGCTGTAAATCTTACCAGGACTACATGTCTGTCTGCCTGTCTGCCTGTCCATCAAATTTATTGTCTATCCATCTATGTATCTATCTATGTATCTATTTATATATGTATCTATGTATCTATGTATCTACCTATGTATCTACCTATGTATCTACCTATGTATCTATCTATGTATCTATGTATCTATGTATCTATCTATCTATCTATCTATCTATCTATCTATCTATCTATCTATCTATCTATCTATCTATCTATCTATCCTATTTATTGGCTGCAAATCTTACCACAGGGTAACTCTGTGACCCTATCCCTAACTCTCCCAAGATTGTAAATTCAAACTTTTAGGCCAAAGTAAAGCATGCCTTTCCTCACACACACACACACCCCTCCCCAAGAAACCTGGCCCTTCCCCCCTATACAAAAGGAGGCCAAAGGAAGGATTTCACAAACTCAGAAAACCTGCACCAGTTGTCACCAAACGTGTAAACCAGGCCTCCCGGGTAACTCAACCAGCATTTCTGGGGAAATCCAATATAAAGGTTTTTTGACAATCAGGTAAGAACGTGGCCTTAAAAGAAGAATTGGTACAAACTGTTATTTCGAAAGTTGTTTTCTCAACAGAAAAGAGACGGAGAGTTCTAGGACTAGAGTTACACACTGCACATAACCGTGGCAGAAAGGCCCAACTGAAACCCGCATCTGGTTTTAATGAAGTAGGATAAAATCTGAGGGTTTGAATATATTCTATGCACCAGCAGCCGTTTTCTTCTAGCGAGCATCAAATGTACTGTCAACAATATGAAAAAAAAAATAAATCACAACATGAAATCAATCTTGAAGGAAAGTTCTTGAGAGGATCCGATTTTGGTCTAGCATCACCAACAAGATTTGAGGTACATCATCTTATCTATCGATATCTGTATCTATGTATCTATATATCTCTATCCCTCTATATCTATCTATCTATTGATTGATCGATCTAAAAATGAAATACCACTCATGCATCATCACAAAATCTCCAGAACCATAACGTCTACAAACTTGTAATTTGGCACCTAAGTTCCTCTTGGTTTCTAGGGGCTCACTAAGAAAAGATTTTTCAAAATGACCATCAGAGCATTAATATTTCCTATATTATTATTATTAACACGCTCTGATGCTCAGGAGTTCTACTCCGCTTCCCCACCTGAAAAGAGATCTCTTTCAAATGCAAAACACAAGCAGAGGAGGGGAGTTTCAGAGCACCAAGCAGCTTTAGTACAGAACTGTTGAGCTAAGCCACGCCCAGGCTCCTTGCAGTCTCCTCGCTCACACAGCAAACACTCTTTCAGTTTCCAAACAGCCCTCAGCTTTCTCACACACTGACAGGACGCTAGCCAGATGAATACCGAGGGGTGCTGGTAGGCAGAGGCACAATTTTCCCCCTTTATTTTCCTCCCCGAAAACTAAGCCAGATCACATAATTTCATAGCGAAGCACGGGTATTGAGTTAGTAACGAATAATCCCTCCCTCCCTGGGGTGCAAGGGGAGGGATGAAATTCAAAGAAATGAGCATTTGTACATCAGCGAAAAGAAGAATTATCTTCAGGTCTGGATGATTGAGCATAAAAATATTTGTTAAGTTATTTTGAATCTGGCATCCTTACCTACAAATTCCAGTGGCCGACGCGTGGAAATAAACAGAACTACCAACAGAGGTTTTATATCATGGGCGATCCTCAACTTATGAGCCCCCATATTCCTGTTCTTAAGTAAGACAGTTATTAAGTGAAGGGAGGCCGCCATGGTTGTAAGTGTGAAAAAAAATCAGTCCGGAGTCTCTTTTTCAGCGCCATCGTATGACTTTCAAACCGTCACTAAATGAACGGTTGTCAATTGTGGGCTAACTTACAAGACTGCAAATACTGCCATCGGGAGTCTGTGTGTGTGTGTGTGTCTCCACAGAGGTTCTTTTAAAACTACACGGAGGGAAGCGATCCTGCCAACAACACCCTTTGAATTTTCATCACGCACAACCCTTACAGAGCGAAGAGGGGAAAAAAATATTGGTCTTCTCCTTTAAGGAGAGAGTGCCAAAGCAGGCGGCTGCCAATTTCCATGCAGTTATTCATATTTGTTTTATTGTTCTCTGGAAGGCTAATCGGTCTCTGAACGATCCAATAAAACTGACTTTGCTCCCAATTCCCCTGCCAGGTACTTCTCGTCAATTTACTGCATCCTAATCCCAAAATTGCTGGTTTTCGGATGTGCCCACTGACAGCCAGAGCTTACACGACTACCCAAGGTGGCTCAATCAATCAGAGGATTATATCTCGAGGAGGAGGAGGAGGAGGAGGAGGAAGAAAGGAAAAAAATAGCAATTTGTACCAGTATCAAAGGAACTGCTTTGTTTTTACAAAGAAGCTGAAAAGGAGGGAGAGGAGAAAAGAATTATGCTAATCTCTCTCTTCCCCCCCCCACTGTCTCCCTCCCTCTTCTGTCTCTTTGTCTCCCTCCCTCCCTCTCTCTTCTCTGTCTCTCTCTTCCTCTCTGTCTCTCTTCTCTCCCTCCCCCACTCTCTTCTCTCTCTCTCTGCCTTTCTTTCTCATCTCTCTCCCTCCCTCTTTCCTCTCTGTCTCTTTCTTCTGTCTATCTCTTCTTTTTCTGTCTCTCCCTCCCTCCCTCTCTCCTGTTTCTCTTCTCTCTGTCTCTTCTCTCTTCTCTGTGTCTCTCATCTCCCTCCCCCTCTCCTCTCTGTCTGTCTTTCTCTTCTCTCTTTCTGTCTCTCCCTCTCTACTTCCCTCTCTTCTGTCTCTCTGCCTCTCTCTCCCTCCTTCCCTCTCTCTCTCTCTCTCATCTCTGTCTCTCCCCCATTTCAGAGGAAACTAAGCAGAACACACAGTAGGGTTTGACTACTTAAAACAAAAACAAATGCTACCGGGATGCTGCTGCCAGATTTAAGGTGGAGGTTTTCTGCCTGAGCTGCTCAAGGTTTGGAGTGCCTGCCTTCTTCTTCAATCCTGTCTTCTGGATGCTGCCATGTTGCAGAAGCACCTGCTGGAGGAACACCTGTTGTAGCCTCCACCGTCATCACGATCAGCCATTCAGTGTGTGACCAGCCCATGGACACTCTATGGATCAGCGCTTTCCTCTCCGCCCTTCTTGTCTCACAACGCCTCCTTCGGATCCTGCCGTGGCCATCCCAGCAGTGTCATCTCTTCCAGTGTCCAGCCAGCGGGGGTTAAGATGGCTTCTCCTTTTTTCCCTGCTGAACACTTCCAGCATGGTTGACTTTTCAAGTTGAGTCAGCTCTTGTGACTTGGCCAAAGTATGACAGCCTCTGTTTTGGCCTTCGTGGCTTCAGGGCTTATTTTTGGTGAGATTCGGTCTGGGACATCTTTATTGGTTATTTTTACAGGCATAATAGTTGCCTCACAGCCGAAAGGCATCCACCCTTCTCCTTTCTTGCCTTTTTCAGAGCCCACGTTTCCCAGCCATTAAGTAGCAACTGGGAAAATCGTGGCATTCACCAATCTGCATCCAGTTGTGAGGCTGATGTCTTTACTCTTCCAGATGTTCTTCATGCCTGACATTGAGGTTCTTCCAAGTGCTATTATGACTTCTGATCTCAGGGCTGCAGGCGCCACGTATCGGACAATTTTAGAGCCCAAGAAGATTACAGAATTATGGAATCACAGAGTTGGAAGGGACCTTGGAGGTCTTCAAGTCCAGGCTTAGGCAGGAAACCCTACTAAGAGCCACAGTGGCGCAGTGGTGAGAGTGCGGTACTGCAGGCTACTTCCGCTGACTGCTGGCTGCCAGCAGTTTGGCAGTTCAAATTTCACCAGGCTCAAAGTTAACTCAGTTTTCCGTCCTTCCGAGGTGGGTCAAATGAGGACCCAGATTGTTGGAGGCAAAAGGCTGACTCTGTAAACCGCTTAGAAAGGGCTGGAAAGCACTGTGAAGCGGTATACAAATGTAAAGTGCTATTGCTGTTGCCATACCATTTCACAACTTCTGGAGGCAATTGTTGCACTTATTAAATTGTTCTCACTGTCAGGAAATTTCTCCTTAATTCCAGGTTGCTTGTCTCCTTGATTAGTCTGCACCCATTGCTTCTTTTCATACCTTGTGGTGCTTTGGAGAATAGCTTGACTCCCTCTTCTTGTCACCCCTAGTCCTTCTTTTCAAGATGAATCCTTTACTGGTTCAATGGTCTCATTGCTGAACTGCACACTGATTTGTGTGCTTGCAGCCACCACTTGTGGCCAAAAGAAAAGAAAAAAAAAAGAGTGTTCAGAGGAGAGTGCCAGGCCAAAGTGAAATGCAAGCTGTGAGTTTTCACATTCAGCACAAGAGTCTACAAAGACTGGACATCTCCTCTTCATTGTGCGCCTGATCTAGAGATCCCATTTGACGAGCCACTGTGGAAAGTTCAAAGAATGAACACGGGCAAAAGAGCTGCTCCAACTTCAGACAAGCATGGAGTCTTCGACATGCGTTTGTTGGTGGGCTAGGATCAATCCGAGCCTTGACCAAAGCTATGCAGGGAGCATTTAGAAGAGGGTCAGATAAATGATTGTGGAGACTGGCTTATCAAGATCTATTACAAGGGTTTTCAAACGTGGCAAGTTTAAGACTTGTGGACTTCAACTCCCAGAATTCCTGAGCTAACATGGACTGGAGGAGAAATTCTGGGAGTTGAAGTCCACAAGTCTTAAAGCTGTCAAGTTTGGGGACCCCCGATCTATTATCTAGGATAGCTGAAGAGAACTTGAAGACACGTGGACTTCAACCCCCAGAATTCCACATTCATGGCAGTGCCCCGAAGTGATGAACTTGCAAGTCAAAGCAAGAATTGGTGGCCTCTCTGCAGCCTCAGTGGAAAGAAGGAGCGTTGCCTTGGGGGTCAGAGGGTGAGGGTCCCAAAGACCTACTTGTTTGAATATTCTGTGTTTGGAAAGGTTGCCCATGGCTGGCTAATGCTGCTTCCAAACTCAGAAGCAATACTATGTTTCGCGATTTCAGAGAAAACTCCTTGCTTGGACAGTGGTGCACAATGACTTGAGTCCTTGTCTCTCAACCTGGAAGAGGTCTAGACTTCAATTCCCAGAATTCCCCAGCCAGCATAGCCATATTCGATTCTGGGAATCAAAGTCCGTGCCTCTTCCAAATTGTCAGGGTTGAGAAACACTGATTTAAGTGGAATACGCCATCTCCTGCATATGGTACCATATCTCCCCCAAAATAAGACCCTGTCTTATATTTTGCTGCCACCAACAAAGGGGTCTTATTTTCAGGAGATGTCATCCACTGACTAACCTCACTTGCATGCATCGTCCCCTGTCTTCCTTTTCACTGTCAGAGGCCTTCAAGAACTTCTTCTTCTGCAGCCAGCAAGGCTTTCCTGAAGGCCTCTGCAGCCAATAATTGAGTTCTCGATCGATCCAGAGCTTTGTTATCAGCTGTAGAGGACTCCAGGAAAGACTTGCTGGCTGCAGAAGAAATGGGCCAGCGAGGCAGGTGTCAAGGTGTACGAGGACTGGCTACAACTGTCCAAAGGTAAGTAGGTAAGTAAGGGCAGCTCCACACACCCCATCCCCACCCTAGCTTAATTTTTAGCCATGCACTCTGGAGTGGGTGAGATCTTAATAAGGGCTTATTTTTGGGTGGGAGGTAGGGCTTATATTGGGAGCACATGTTAAAATCAAGCTAGGACTTACTTTCAGGGTAGGTCATGTTTTCAGGGAAACAGGGAAATAACACCTAAAATGTTCAAGATTCAAGAGAAAATCTTACAGTGCACTCCCTCTGCCATGCAGCTCCCATTAGGACATGTCTAGATCCTTCCCCCAGTGAAAAGCAAAAAAAAAACCACATCCAATTTTTAGGAAGCCTTTCTGTAGCCCTAAAAGGTTGACAGAGAAATGTAGGTTGTTCTGCTTTAAATTACAGTGATTTTCATAGAAGCAGCTAATCACCATGAATCATTCCTTGGGGAACATTAAAAAAAAATTAAAAATAGCAGTTTTACTTTCCCCCTTGAGGAAATGTGCAGTCATGTTGCTAATGTCGAATTTACCGCTCTCATTTTCCTTTTTGCAAATGGTGGGAAGCGGCAAAAAAAAAAAGAAGAAGCCTCTCTCTCTCTCTCTTTCTTTCTCTCCCCGCTGACAGATGAGAAATTGTCCTTAATAATAAAAACAAACAGAAACCCGAGTGTGAATCCGGAAGACCAACCTTTTGGGTGAGGAGCCAAGACCTTCTCTTGGGGGAGAGGAAATAAAAATTGACTTGCAACAGAGCTCTGTGGAGATCAACCGCGTGGAGAAAAGGCACAAATGACTAAGGAAAGGTCAGGATTGAAAGGCTGTCAGGAGGGGGAAGAGAAAAAAAAAACAAACCCCAGGATAATATCCCAGTGGAGTTTCTCCAGGCCCAGATGGATCTCTTGCCATGCCATCTGGCAGGATGCTGTTTTTGAGAGGCGTGCTGGACAAGAATATGGCACTTGAGAATAAAAGGAAAAAGGCTTGTCCTGTTCTTCCTGGATTTATTCTCTGGGTAAATGGACATTTTTCTTGCATTAGAACACTTTCCCCTAAGTTAAAAAAAAAAAAAGCCACTGCCAAATACNACTTTCCCCTAAGTTAAAAAAAAAAAAAGCCACTGCCAAATACAGACATATTGCTGGTTCTCTGAAAGCCAAGAGCCATGTATGTATTCAGCTCATCCCTCTCTCTTTCTCTCTCTCTCTCTCTCTGTGTGTGTGTGTGTAAATATAAATATATACTGTATACACACATACGCACAATGAAAGTGCCATTATTTTAAACTGAGTTTGCAAACCAGGATTACCAGAGAACCTGATTCGCGCAGCAGCTGTACATTACCATATAAAACTGGTTAATTCTCTTTGGGAACCTGGTTCCTGAACTGCAAATTACAATGATTGTGTCGCTCGTCTCTTCAAAGTATCACGCATGTAATTCTCACCAATCCTATCAACCCATTCGGCACGTGAGCCAGATTACAGAAGGGGCTTAAACCTCACACACACACACACACACACAAACACACACTGGACACCATCCCAAATCTTCACAGACAAACTTCGAGGGCATAATCTTCCAGGCGTTTATTTTTGGCAAACGAACGCCCCTTCCTTCCTTCTTTCCTTCCTTCCTTCCTTCCTTCCTTCCTTCCTTCCTTCCTTCCTTCCTTTCCTTCCTTCTTCTCTCTTTTTTGTTACCTTTCTTTCTTTTTCTTTTTTTCTTTCTTGCTATCTTGCTTGCTTGTCTGCCTGCTTCCTTCCTTTCTATCTTTTTCTTTCTTTTTCCCTTTCTTTTTCTTTCTTGCTAACTTTCTTCCTTTCTTTTTCTTTCTTTCACTTCCTTCCTTTAAAAAAACCTGGACTTTGCTTGCATGGCACAAAGATGTGAACATGACTGTACAGCCTCACAGCCATCTTGCAGCGAGACAGCCAAACACACACTGCTTCAGAAGTCTCCCTTGGCTCATTTTCACAGCTGAAAAGATATCTCTGCCTTGCCGATTCGCCCCATTAAACAGCACTCTGCCAATACATGGGTTTCAGTCCTCGGACCGGCAACCAGAATCTGCCTCAGGAGGCATTTTTTGCATGATTATTCAATGACCTGCTTGGGGGGGGGGGCGAGATCGAAGGTACCCCTCACACAGCAGAGGGCCCCGTCGTGGTCAACTGAAGCAGGACGTGACGCGTTCAGGAGAAGGCAGGTAAATTAAGATGACAAACTCGCGCTTCATCAGCAAAGGCCCAAGAACGTGGCCTAGCAACCTGTCTCACTCGGGCTTTTCAGGTTTGTAGTTTGAAATGTTAGTCCGCTCTGACATCACACAGCTCCTGGTGTTCCTAACAGCAACCAGCTTGGCAATGGTACCCTTCAAAGTGGTGTGCCAGGGCATCAGACACCTGGTGCAAGTAGAACTGGATCTCCGATCAAAGCAAAAGACAAGAGGGCTTTGCGAACTCTGGCAGGAAGGCCGAGATTTTGTTCCTTGCATCCCCAAACCCAGCAATCTGATCTGTAGGCGTGTCTAGGGAGATTTTCAGTCCTCCAGGTCAATGGTCGCCAATCGGTGGGCCGGGGACTACTGGTAGGCCGTGAGAAAATTTGGGGGGTCCGCAGAGAAATGTCCACCTCAAAGCAATTAATCCAGGCTGCGCGGGAACACAAGACCCACATGGCCCGCCCACCCGCTGGCCCCCACCCTTCGGCCGAGAGCAAACCTTACCTCGAGTTGGAACTGGAAGGTAAGACCAACGGCGGGGGAGGGAAATCCGTCCTGGGGTGGCTTGCTGACGTTGGCGGGAAAGTAGATCCCATATTCCAGAGCTGCGGTAGTCACAGGACTGGCCCTTTGGTCATCCCGGAGCAGCTCCTCCAGTCCATGGCAGGCTGGTGCACCCGGGTGGAGGAGCAGCTGCTCCAGGATGACCAAAAGGCCAGTCCTGTGACTACGGCAGCTCTGGAATATGGGACCCACTTTCCCGCCAACGTCAGCAAGCCACCATCAGTCAAAATTCATATTAGTGGTCCACGGGATTTAAAATAATGAGTTTGGTGGTCTCTGAGGTCCAAACGGTTAGCAATCCCTGCTCTAGGTCATGGCTGTCCCAGAGGCAACTGGACTTTCTGGTTTTCCTTTGAACACATTTGGCTTCTCATCCAAGAAGCTTCTTCAGCTCTATCTCTAGGCATACATGTGAGAGAGATACTCTAGACTAGTGGTTACCAAGCAGTGGGCTGGGCACCACTGGTGGTCCACGAGAAAGTTTTGGTGGTCTGCAGAGAAATGTTACCCACAAAACACCCCACAAAGCAATTCAGGCTGTGTGAGAACACAAGGCTTGTGTTGTTTGCATTGCGAACAACATGAGGTAGTGAGGGGAGGGGGGAAAGGGCGGAGGGGAGGAACTTGCCCCACGTGCCTGGCCTGGCCTGGCCACTGGGCTGCTTCTTTTCGCTTCTTTCTTCTGCTTTTGGCTGCATGCAAGGAAAGCAGCAAAATTCTTTCTTTCTCTCCCCCAAACTCCGCCAGAAATGAGTCTTTGGGACTCTGCAAGGCCTCCTGCTCCAAGAGGCTGTGCCGGCGTGACAAATCTCACAGACTCATTTCTGGCGGAGTTTGGGGGAGAGAAAGAAAGACTTCTGCTGCTTCTGCTGCTTTCCTTGCATGAAGCCAAAAGTCTCTCTCTCCCTGAGAATGGAGCTGGAGACATATCCTGCGATCCCAAATAAAGAATGATCGGTCGGTAGGAAATATGGGTGGGGTATTTTCCTGCAGACTTTTTGGGGGATTTTCCCAGGGTCTCTGGTCTGTGGGATTTAAAATTTATGAGTTTGGTGGTCCCTGAGGTCCAAAAGGTTGGCAACCTCTGCTCTAGACGATCTTCCAGCCTAAAGCTTCAGGGGAAAACACTTTAGTTACATCCAAGTTTCTCTTGATCGGTGAAATTCTTCTCAGGCCTATTTATTCTTTCTCTGCAGGTTTGCCCTGGTGAAGCTTTTGCTGCTTTTAAGAAGAGATTGGTCTGAAATGGTATAGGGTTTCTTGCCTGAGCAGGAGGCTGGAATAGAGGACCTCCAAGGCCCCTTCCAACTTTGCTATTCTGCTGCCACCATCTCCATTTCTATCTGACATCTTCATGATTCATCAGGCCTTCAACCAAGCACACACACACATCCCAGTCGCCCTATGGACAAACACATTTCATGCCTGTTTGGTGGCTCTGAGTCATTGCCTGGCCCTTCTGCCCACCAAGGCCCGGGAGTCTTGGTATCGTCCAACCATATCATTTCTCAGAAGACAAAAGGCCACATTCAGATCTAAGCTGAGAGCGACGCCACAGATGGGTGAGCCAGCAACACCCAAAGAGTGGACACTTACTCATATCCGTCCAATTTAGTTTCATGCCTAGTGAGTTGGTAGCTGGAGAGTTGGCCGAGGCAAGAAGATGTGGCTTCAACTGATTTCTCAAATGGGAGTCTCTAGAACCACAATGCAAATAAGACACTGTTTTGAATCTGCCCTATTCCCATTAGGGCTGCTGGCTGGGGAATTCTGGGAACTGAAGTTCACACATCTAGTTTTCTTGCAGAAGTTTCATTATCCAAACTAGGTAGCATCAACCATGATGTTACCAAATTGGGTAATGAAACATCTGCAAGAAAATAAACAAGCTCAGAGAGCACCATGAACCCACAGCCTTCCTCTTCCTCCTCCTCCGCTTCTTCCCCCTTCTCTTCCTCCTCCTCTACTCTGCTCTCTTCTAGAACTGATGCTATACCATTGAGTAATGAAACATCTGCAAGAAAGCTTCCAAATTCATAGACCAAGGGTCTTCAAACTTGGCAGCTTTAAGACTTGTGGACTTCAACTCCCAGAATTCCTGAGCTAACATGACTGGAGGAGGAATTCTGGGAGTTGAAGTCCACAAGTCTTAAAGTTGTCAAGTTTGAAGACTCCTATCATAGAGCATCAAGGTTCCTCGTTTCAACCCTGAGCTACAAATATCCTCCTTTACTGACATTTTAAAGTTGACCAGCTTGAAAAAAAAATTTTTTTTCCTGTGTGTGGGACACAGGAAGAAATACAGGCTTTATCTGCTGCCCTTTTAAGCATGACTGGTCTCCCTCCATTCTATCTGTTTATGCTCTAAGCATCTACTCTGCTCCACTGCTAAAGCCGGGCCCGCCTTTCCGCCATTTCAGGCAATGGGGGCCTGTTTTGCCTAAGTCACCCTGAATTCAGAAATACAGAGCAAGCACCTCCAAGTTGGTGCCCTTGAAAAGTGCTGGATTTCTACTTGTGATAATCTCACCACCTCGTGACTGAGGTGTTATGGGAACTGGTCCAAAACACCTACTTACACCCGGCTGCTCTGTTGTCAGAAACCACATCATTATAATAACGCCTTTGGTGCGGGAGCCGTGGAGGAAGTATGGATGCGTCCCAATAAAATAGACAAAGGGGGAATTTTGGGTGATCCTCGTTCCTTTTTCCACAATAAGGTCTTCAACATTCTGGTACTTTTTAAAAAATATATATATATTTATTGTTTACAACTCTAAGTATCAAGCACAGCACAACTGTTTTGGCATTACTTTGTCTTACATACAAAAATATAACCAAACCATCCTGGTACGTTTTCCAAAACAGAACCCAGCCTGTTCCTTTTGGTGGTTTAGCCTTGCGTTATACTTCCATGGGACAGTCCAGAAATATACCCACGGGGCCCAACTGCCCCTCTACTCTCCCCAATGGGCCTAAATAAAAACAGTAGCAGGAACTGGAATAATTTCTGTTTGCAAAGGAAAGGAAAAACAAAAAGAACAGTGCTGTCCAGCCCGATTTGTTGTGTGGCAGGCAGGCAACCCCCTCCTTGCCACAAGTGAACAAGAGGAGGATTGTTTACGAGCCAATGCTGAAGGAAGGACTGGGCCCGTCTGGAGGACTTGGAGAATCTGCTACCCAGCCACATGAATCCACAAGGTGGCTTATGAGGAATTTAGCCACAGTCACCACCCACCAGACAAAGAGTCCAGAAAAAGTGCCGTGTTCGGCTTAAAATCATGAAATACTTAAATCATGCCCCAGAAGCATGACATGGATTGCTGCGATTTGCCACAGAAATGCCAATGGAGGCAAAGTAGGCCAGAAACCTCCCAGCCCTTCTCTCTCCCTCTCCCTCTCTCTCTCCCTCTCCCTCCATTTCTCTCTCCCTCTCTCCTTCCATCTCTCTCTCCCTGTCTCTCTCTCCCTCCATCTCTCTTCCTCTCCCTCCCTCTCTCTCCCTCCATTTCTCTCTCTCTCCGTCTCTCTTTCTCTCTCTCCATCTTTTTCTCTCTCTCAGTCTCTCTTTTTCTCTCTCACTCCCTCTTTCTCTCTCCCTCCATCCCTCTCTCCCTGTCTCTCCTTCTCTCTCTCTCCCTCCATCTCTCACCTTCCCTCCCGCTCCTTCCGATGAGCCACATGACACCTTACAACAGGGACTTAAGAGAAGGGGAGCCCGGCTCTTCTGGATGTGAGATCTACTTTGCTAGGCCAAGCAATCACAAGCTGTCGTTTTGATTTTCGAAAACATGCTACCCAACACGACTTAGAAAGATCTCTTGTATTATTTTTTTTTTAAGGGACCCACATCCACACCTCTTAAATCAGGGACGCCTCCTCTGAATGTGGTTTTTACCTCTAGCCGTTGTTGAATGGGGGCGTTTGCCCCCCATGGCCATGCAACAAATCTAACACAGGAGCAATTTCCAACCAAGTTGATCGCTCTCCTCCTCCTCGTTTATGTTATCATTTGGCAGAAAGAGTTTATTCCTCAACTTTTCTTCCTTTGGGGATCTCAAAGCTGTGCCAGCTGGGCCCAAAGTGGCGTTGGCCATGTTGGCACAGAATGCTGGGAATTGTGGTCTGGAGACACAGGTTGGGGAAAGCAGCTATCAGCCATTACCCACAATCCCCCCCCAACACACACACACACACACACACACACACTGCCTTTCTTCGCTTTCTCTTTTTTAAAAAAAAAAAAAAAGCTGCTTCAGTTCCTGTGAAAAATCACCGTGAAATTAAAAACCTGTTTCCTTCCATTGAGCAATTTAAACACACACACACACAACAACAACAACAAAACGCAGAGAGACAGGCAGCAAATTCCAAGCAGTTTTGGGATACTCTCAATTGCCAAAAGGGAAGCCAATATGTTTCCACACAACAGCTGTGTGCATTGTTGCTTTAATTAAAATAAAAAGGGTTGGTGGGATTGATTGGTTTATTTATTTTGCTCCCCCTCCAGAACGCTCCCCAATCAAAGGAAGAAGCAAACCCAGAAGAGCCGATGGAGGGGTTTTCCAATGGGTCTGGGGTCTGGAGTCAAAACACACACACACACACACACACCCGCCAAAGGGCAGTCCTCTAAACTCTGAGAAAGCACACAAAGGAAGTGGCAAGAGGGAGGGGATGACGTCAGCCCTCCTCCTCCTCCTCCTCCTCCTCCTCGCTTCAATTCATAAATGCTCACCACAGAACCAGGCAAATTGTGAACTTGAATTGTGTTCTCCCTCCCAGGAACCGAGCTTGCCTCTCAGTGCTTCCAAGAAAGCACCAACTTTCTTTAGCGGGAGGGGGAGAGAAGAAGAAAGCAGGGAGAAAGAGGGAACCCAGTCACGATCACCCTTGTCAAGTCCACCCTGCAAGCCAGACCCCACAAATTTGGATAAGCAGGAAGGCTGCCTCCCAGCCAACCCAGTGGGGCAAAATTCACTCCAAAATAGGGAACCTCCTTAGGCAGAGCTACAAGGCCATAGGCTGACACAC
The DNA here is from genome assembly GCA_004320025.1 of Laticauda laticaudata. Classification (NCBI taxonomy): domain Eukaryota; kingdom Metazoa; phylum Chordata; class Lepidosauria; order Squamata; family Elapidae; genus Laticauda; species Laticauda laticaudata. The sequence continues at coordinate 229,990 of BHFT01020016.1, read as the reverse complement.
ACGCACCCCCAGAGGGGAGGTGGGGGGGGAGAAAGTTCCCAAGGGGGTTGTGTAGAATCTCCTGTGATTTTGTATCAGGGCACTGGGATGTCTGGAGGAAAAAAGACACACAGACACACACACACACAAATGCAGAGTTGGCAGAAGGTTGTGAGCTAATTACTCAGAGATCAATATCTTCCCCCTTTGCCACTGGGCCCTGAGGGATTTTAAAACCCGCTTAACTTCCTCTCCCCAACACGCCACCACTGGGATATACATATATATTCTTCAGTCTTTTTTTCTTTTCTTTCTTCTGTTTTTTTGGCGCTGCCTCCTACACCAAGGAATTTTAACTTGAGAAACTGGGAGGAGAGCACCAAAGTTAATTAGACCGGAGAAGTAAACACTTAACAAGTGTTTGCAAGGGGATTCCAAAATCACCTGTGTTTGGGGGAAGGCCAACCTGAGCCCCCTCCCACCACCACCCCAGCCCCAAATGCCCTCCCAGGAGCTTCAAGCAAAATCTCAAAAGGGAAAGGGAAAAAAAAAAAAAGGGGGGGGGAAACAACAACCCACCGCCAGCCAGTTTCTGTCTCAGGAAACCAGAGAAGGACCAAGCCTATGTTACAAAAGGGCCTTTTAGAGGCAGCAGCAGCGCACACTAATTAAACCACAAGCGCACACAGACACACACAGACACACACACAGACAAGGAAGGGCATGCTAGGAGTTTCTGCTTCGCCTTCTGGCCAGGGGTAAAAAGAGGGGGGGGGGACACAACCCCTCTACCTGCACAAACCCAACATGAATTGTGCACTTCTGTCCTGTCTTCATTGTTTTTCTAAGTTGGGTGGGTGGGTGGGTGGGTGGAAGGGGGGTTAGCCCCCCTTTTTAAAGTTGTACTAGCTGTATGACCTGGGGTTGGGTGGAAGGGAGAGGAGAGAAGAGAAGGATTTGGAAGACACTCGGGACCATCTCTGCCCGGGGAAGGGAAGAGGAGATCTTGAACTTGCTGGCCAAGAAAGGGACAGATTTGGGGGAGGGGGAAGGGGGAGTGGAGCAACTGCTGGGATTTAAAGAAGGGGAGGGCAAACCAAGCTCTTGGCCACAAGCTGTTCCCGAGGCCATTTGGTTGGTTGGTGGGGGGGAGTGGGGGGGTTGTAGGGAAAAAATCCGGACGGCCTCTAGGGGGCATCCCAAAGCACTCCAACCTGATTTGGAGGGGAGGAGGGAGGAGGGGTCCGATTGTAGCTCCCCCCCGCCGAGCAGGAAAACTTTTGAGGCTGTCAAACAGCCCCCCACCCCCCGGCAAAAACACGCTGCGGCGACGCCTCCAGAGTAAACAGCCGGGCCTCAACCGGCGACCCCCCACCCACCCCCACTCCCAGTAGGACCCCCCCAAAAAAACCCCAACCCACCCCTCCCCCCCCCCTTTCCCTCGCTGCGATCTCTCGCTCACTCACCCCCGCCAGCCTGGGGGGAGGGGGCGCTTTCCACCGGGCGCAGCCGACGGGTGGGGGGAGCAGCGACCCGGCCGCCGGAGGGAAGCCTCGGGCGGGCGGCTGCTTTGCCCTGCGCTCAGCCCCGCGCGCTGCCCGCCGCCCAGGGCGGAGAAAGAGGGCGAGCCAACGCCGGAGAGGAGGCGGTAGCGGCGGCGGCGGCGGCGGCCGGCGAACAAAAGGAGGCCCCCGCTTCACTGCAGCGCCGCGGCTGGGCCAGGCGAGAGGAGGACGGCCGGGAGGACGCCAAGCAGCGGCCGGGCATCGCCGGCGGCGCCGGAGGGGCGAGCCACGCGGTGCGCCCGGGAGGAGGAGGAGGAGGAGGAGGAGGAGGAAGGCTGCGCTCGCCGCTCCGATCCTTGCTTCCCCGGGCCCGCCGCCGCGCCGCCCAAGACAACCCGCGGAGCGCGCGAAAACCCGGAGCCCGGCGCCGCTTCGGCTTCTTCGGGGGCCGCGCTTCCCCCGCCGCTTGCCCGGGCTGCGCTGCCAAGGCTGCCCGGGTCAACCGTCGCCGGGCCCGCGGGCGCCCCTCTTGGAGAGGGAGGGGGATATAGGCAGATCAAAGGGAGGGGAGGGGGGATGGAGAGGGGCAAGGCAGCTCCCTCCCCCCCCCAGGAGGGAAGGGGGGGCAGGAACCCACCAGGAAGCCATTCCCCGGATGGTAACCATAGGGAAAGGGGCATTTGCTCCCCAACCACCCCAACTGGTGCCAGCCCAGCGGGCAAAGAATAGCTTGGAACGGCTTGGGCATCACTCTCCGTGCCCGCCTTGGAGCGAAGGGGAGGGGGAACTCCCCCAGACCGTCTGTCAGAATTGGTGTAGGGTCTCCTGTTTGGGCAAGGGGGGGTTGGACTCGATGACCTACAGGGTCCCTTCCAACTCTGATTATCTGTTACCTGTTACAGGGGATCCTGTGCCCCTTGGTGTGGTCTATACATCAATCCCACCTCAATTCCCTTATTAAGTAGAGTTAGGGCCAGTTTTTTGTTTGCAGTGGGAAGAGATTTAGAGGCTGGGCACCCCACAAACCGCCCACAATTCTCCCTGAAGGCTGCGCGCCCCGAATGCCAGCCCAACTCATTTGTTGCATCCCTGCCCACCTAAGGCCTGGATTAGGGGTTTCCCCCCTTCCTTAGCCACCCGTAGACAGAAGATCAAGGAAAAAAGGAATAAACCTGCATGAGCAGTGGGTGGATGAAACAAGCCAACATTCAGCTTTGGTGTCTACAAACACACAGAGTTCGTTATTTAGTGCTCGGTAGCGTTTCGTTCCTTCAGAGATTTTTTTTTTTTAAGTCCAATTTAATCTGTCTGAAATTGGCCAACAAAGCAGCTAAGTTACCAACTTCTCCACGTTGCCTGCTTAGTGAAGGCCGAATACCGAAGAAGCACCTCTTGTGTGTTTTCTTGTCCGAGGGGAACCAAGGCAGCACTGAAAATCAAGCTTCGCAATTAAGAGGTTTGGGGGCACAAATGCAACAACCCCCCCAAAAAAAGTCCTGGAGTCAGAGGGGCATCTTCCCCTTTAAAAAAAAAAAATAACCTGCCACACTGCAAGGCAAAGGCAAAGGCAAGCTTCGCAAAATACGTATTTCGTCAACACTGTCTTAAAGTTTACACAACATAGTAATTAAAACAAAAAGCAAAAAAAAAAAGGGGGGGGGGNAAAGAAAAAAAAAAAAAGGGGGGGGGAGAAGAAGAATGCAAAAGCTCTGCAGCCCCATTAACAACGGAGTCTTTTCCAAGACGGTAAATGAGAATGAAATTAACATTTCCAGGTCAATCTGAAATCCTGGCAACTGCAGTTTTGAGGTCAAGCTTTTTGGAAGGGAGAGAGGGAAGGGGAGGGAAGAGAGAGAGAGAGAAATGAGAGGGAGAGGTGGAATATGTATGTGGACTGAGAAAGAATGAGAGAAAGAGAAAGAGGGAGGGTGTGTGTGAGAGAGACAGAAAGAATGAGGGAGGGAGAGAAAAAGAAAGAGAAGAGAAAGGGGGAGAGAAAAGGAAAATGTGTGTGAGAGAGAGTACGAAAGAGAAAATGAGATAGAAAGTGAAAGGAAGAGGGAGGGAGAGAGAGAGAAAGAAAAAGAGAGAGAAAGAGAGAGAAAGAAAGAAAGAAAGAGACTAGGCCCAAAGATACCCAGCTACCAGGCAGGGCTACAAATCACAATCTCCTTTAACTGGGACATCAAAACTAACTCTCTTAACCCAAGAAACAGGCCACAAATCTCCTTCAGTTTAACCCCAGCAAAAGTGAACGGTGGAAATCACCAAGGTCACAACAGCAACTTGGCAGTCTGGCATGGGGGGGGGGGGGGGNGGGGGGGGGGGGGGGGGGGGGGGGGGGGAGGACAGGAACAATGGGGCATGGAAGGCCTAGAAAGGCGGCCCTTCCATTCTGGGTGAGAAGAAAGTGGGCATCGTCACGGCCAAAACTTGACAATCACCTTTTGGCAGCAGGAACACCCGGAATAAGATTTAGAAAGAGTGGAACTGACCTGCAGTTTTATATCAAAAAGATTATCCCACTCAATCTGACAAAACATCTGTGAGAATTTCGTTGACACACACACACACACACAGCGTGCACACCTCATGCTGCTTTTTCTGGAAGCACTTTATCCACTGCTTTTAGGGAAGATTAAATGGAACTGAAGGTCCTTTTTCCTGAAGGACCCGCACATAATTTATTTTGGGCCTCTTTTCAGCCTTGAAGGTGGCTCAGAATGGTGATCGTTCCTCTTTCTGGCTGGAGAGGTGTGCTGGGCAACAAAAAAAGAGGAGTGTGAATGTAGTTTGGGGTTGCTTTGGCTTTTTTTTTTGTTTGTTTAAAGCAGGGAGGTCTTCAACTTTAAGGCTTGTGGACTTCAACTCCCAGAATTCCTCCTCCAGTCATGTTAGAGCTCAGGAATTCTGGGAGTTGAAGTCCACAAGTCTTAAACGAGCCAAGTTTGAAGACCCTTGGTTTAAAGGGACTGTGGGAAGAGCCCTTTCTTTCTTAATTCATTTTACATTCACTGCAACCTTATCGTTCCACATGATCTGGAGTTGGGTTTTTTTTTTTTTAATCAAAACCAAGGGCTTTCAAACTTGGCAGGTTTAAGACTTGTGGGCTTCAACTCCCAGAATTCCTGAGCTCTAACATGACTGGAAGAGGAATTCTGGGAGTTGAAGTTCACAAGTCTTAAAGCTGTCAAGTTTGAAGACCCCGACCTAAACAATAAAAGTGATGCTCTCATCATCAAGTGAAGATTATAATTCTGTGTCCCCAAGAAGCTTTCCCTCCACAAGGCAAACCCGAAGGAAACTAACCAGGATAAGCAACTAGTAATTTTATCAGGGTTGTTCAAGAAAACAGACACAAAGTTCATAAGCTGCACACCAGAAGGCCCCTGGCTCCAAAGAGATAGACTCAGCCCTTCTCATGTGGTCTCAGATTGTAAAAAGGGAGAATGCTACCTGAAGGTTACAGTAAAGAAAAAAACATTAACAGAAGACAGAATTGTATTTGCTTGGAATTAGAAAAGTGATAAGATACTGACAGATAGAAAAGTAATTGAGAAATAGGTTGAATAGGTTAACATTGGTAACCAAAGAAAAAGAAGAAATGGAATATTATATGGTATGGGATTTATTTTCTCAATGATTGGAAAAAATAAAACAAATTTAAATGGACCAGATGAATATATAGAGCAATAAGTTAATTGTTAAAAAAAAGTAACAGATATATTACATAATAGCTATAAGAAAATGTGATTGTTATATTGGCAAGAAAAGTATCAATTATAATTGTAAGCACAAGATATATGTAGCCAGTCGACATACAGTTGAAATGAAATGGAATTATTGTAAAGTATAAAATATTTTTTTAAAATAAAAAAACAGATTGGAAAAGGGACTGGGTTTTTTTTTTTTAAAAAAAAACCTAAATGGCAGCAGGGAAATTACCAGTTTGTTCATTTCTTTATGCAAACAAACACTAACATCCTTCCCAATGGGTCACAAAACGAGAAGCATAGACTGCAAGGGGGAAATGTGGCATGGCACCTAGGCTTGTCTCGTGTTCGAATTGTGCTTTTGTCCCCTGCAATGCTCAGAAGGGATGGTGGTCCTTGCTTCTCTCTGAGCTTGCAGGCGTTTCATGACCCAAACTAGGCAATGTCATCAGTCGTAGTGTTCAGAAGCCGCAAAAATGAGTCAGGGACCCAGAGATGCGCTGAAGGATTTTGCAAAGATGCAACCGGCCATATTGCTCATTAAAGTCCCCAAGTCCTTTGGGTTTGGGCGGAACAAGTGCCCTCAGCAAGCGAGAGGGTTGCTGGCTGGGGGATTCTGGGAGTTGAAGTCCACACATCTTAAAACGGTGAAGGTTGGGAAACGCTGCTCTTCATCAAACCCAACATTTATTTGACAAATCTTATTTTCCCTTCTCTTTATTTGACATTAAGGAGGGACATATCTCTCTTTGTGAAGCACCGCAGTGGCTTATTTGGAGCAGGTGGGTTTTCAAAAGCCGTGGAGGGGGGGGGATCAGCAATGGATCCCCCCAAAGATCCTCATTTCAGGAGGAAGCCGCCCCACACAAGCTCCACGTACACACACCCCGTTCAGCCAGCCGTGGCTGTGCAGAGGCCAGAGTCCCGATCCCAGGCAGCCGGCAATCCAGTCCGCCTTTCGGCACCGCCTCCATTTATCAAAACAACCCTGTCATGTCGGAGTACCATTAACAGATAATGAAAGGAAGACCGAGGGATGGAGTTACAAGCAAAGCACTCAGCCTGGTACAGGCCTGAGCACGCCCCGCCAAGCGAGCTGACATCTGACTTGATTATAAGCATTATAATTAAATGGAATACCTAGTTTAAGTAACATTAAGGTTGTGACACAAGCCAACAAAAGCTGGGGAAATTCTAAGTTAAGGCTTTGACACGTTGTCATTAGCTCTCCTGCGATCCGTCGGTGGGGTGGGGGGGAGCGGAGAAGGGAGCAGAGCGATTTGAAGTCAGAGCATGGTGTGCCTGTGTGTGTGAGAAGGCAAAGGTCTTGAAGGAAAATTTAAAGAGGCAAATTAATCTGGCAGGGGTGCCACCCCCTTCTCCGTTTCCAACCAGGTCTTGCTTGGGAAGATAAACCAGCTTCATCTTCGCTTGCAGTGGCGACAGGACGGCTGTGCCCAAAGGCCAGCTCCAAGTTCCCACGGGCAGGGGTCTCCTTCATAGTTTCATTGTGAGGGGCCACCTGGAAGCAGAGCAAGCTGTGTTTTGGGTATTGGCAATCCTCCACTGTGAGGTGAAGCACTGTGTAAGCGGAAGCTTTGTTAACCATCTCTCTTGTTACAAATGTACTTAAATGTATTTTACTACATTTAAATTCAATTCTATTTCACTACATTTAAATTCAGCCTGCTTTCTTCTCACCTGCCAGCTATTCAGAGCTGCCTTACATGGAGTCTTATCACAAGTCTGATATAAGACTGACCCTCCCTTCCCATCTCTCCTTCCTCCCCATTCCCACCTCTCCTTTCCTTCTCTCCTTCCTTTCTTCCTTCGTCTTGATTTTATTGCTTTGGCAAACATACATAACTCCACACTCTTCTATTTTCTCCACAACTAGATTCCTTTGAGGTGGGTTGGGTTGGGAGGGGGGAATTGACCCAAAATCATCCAGCGGGCTATCATGCCTAGTGTGAACTAGAACTTACTTTCCAGGCCAGCACCCTAACCACTATACCAAAGTGGCTCTCTACAGACCCAGAGAAAACCCACATACTCACATAAAAGCTGTTCCTTGCAGAGGGTAGATATTCTGGCATTCTCAAAAACTCCTGGTGGGACTAGAAGTCCCACAATCTCTATTGGCCAGCTGTGGTTCAACAATTCCCAGACCAAAATATTTGGCAACTTCAAACTTCTCCTTTTTGTTTCCAGCATTATCTGGGCCTTTTTCCATTTGAATTTGTACTACCTCTTTCTCCTGCCAGCTTAGACTCAACCTCAGCTTAATATTACCCTGTGGTGGAGGAGCATTTGCGCAAAAATCTATTTTTATATAAAAGTGAAATACCCCTCATGCATCATCACAAAACCTCCAGAACCATAAAGCCTACAAAGTTGAAATTTGGCACCGATGTTCCTCTTGGCTTCTAGGGGCTCACTAAGAAAGGATTTTTCAAAATGACCATCAGAGCGTTAGTATTACGTATATTATTATTATTAACACGCTCTGATGCTAAGGAGTTCTACTCCCGCTCCCCACCTGAAAAGAAATCACTTCCAAATGCAAAACTCAAGCAGAGGAGAGGAGTTTCAGTTTCAGAGCACCAAGCAGCTTTAGGAGAGAACAGTTGAGCTAAGCCACGCCCAGGCTCCTTGCTGTCACCTTGCTCACACAGCAAATACTGCTTCAGTTTCCAAACAGCCCTCAACTCTCTCCCTGACAGGATGCTAGCCAGATGAATACTGATGAATGCTGGTAGGCAGAATTTTTTCCCTTAATTTTCCTCCCCAAAAACTAAGCCCAACCACATAGTTTCATAGCAAAGCATGGGTATCGAGCTAATGCACACACACACACAAGATACTCAAGTTGGATGAAAGGCCAACTTTGTTTAGCAGCCAAGAGCAGATCAAGGATTTGGTGACAAGAGGCTGTTTTCTAGGCAGTTCTCAAAGAACACAGAAGAAGTTTCCAAACACCTGAAGAACATTCAATGGCCCTCTGCCACGAGATCTGTTGAGCAACCGCCATTCTCAGAATTCCTTCCGAGAGAATTAGCTCTTATCGAGGTCTGCATAAATGCTTTATCTCCTAGGCAAACTGGAAGCTGCTTAAAGGTTGCCAGATAAACTGAGTTCAGAAGTAATTGTTAAGAGCACTCTTTGCCTTATCAGAGAGATCGCATTAAAAAATGCAGTTATTAAAATTTACTAAGCACTTAGAGGCCAAACCGCTCACAGGATCCGGTCCTGGAAGAGAGAAGAAAATGGAAGGGGGAGAAATCAACAGCGGAACCAACCAGCTTTCTGGTCAAATTTAACACGGTTTGCTCTTGGCAAACCTAATTGGCACCAACGGGGAAAGTTTGCCGTTTAAGGAAGAACAATGGGTATTGAGCTCTAGATAAAATGCTTCAAAAAACAGGTTGCCGTGCTGTTTCTTCCACGCGGGGCTTGGAATCCGACTGAGCAAACCTGTTTTAATTCAGATTGGCTTAGGGTGTGTAGGATAATCTCCTTCTACTTCAGGATGTCAAGAATCTCTACGTTCTTCTGGGGAAAAGTTCCTGCAGCAGTTCAACCTGAGATCCCCGAAGGAAGGGGCGTGGGTAAGAAATATTGAACATAAAAGTAACTTTGGAACAGTAGCTTTGCATCAACGTTTAAGTNAAGGGGCGTGGGTAAGAAATATTGAACATAAAAGTAACTTTGGAACAGTAGCTTTGCATCAACGTTTAAGTGTTTCTCTTTTGAACCAACCCTGAATCGTAAAATTACCAACCGCTGCAATGTATGGCATCAAATCCTACCTCTCACCCAATGCATTCCTGGGCTCTCTCCCCCATCAAATCAGCTTTTATCATAGGGGGAAGGGCAGGGGTGGGGTTCTCTGCCTGGTTGCTGGATGGGCGTGGCCATGATGGGCGTGGTCTAGTCGGCCTCCTGCACCACGGGGGGGGGGGGGTTGCCCCTGCCCGGCCCTGCCGAAGGCTCTCTGGAAGCGGAAATAGGCCCGTTTCCAGCCTTCCCCGAACTTCCAGGAGGCCCATTTTTCGCCTTCCCGAGCGCCTGCGTGCGCCCTAACCCTGAGCTGCTTCTAAAACAGGCCGCAGTGGGACTCCTGGAAGGGGAGGGGTGGGCGGGGCAGCCAGGAGTGGGATTTGGGGGTTGTCCAAACTGTGCAGAATCTTAGCTAGGGGATCTCCCGAAGCCCTGTGAGCCCCAGCAGCAGGGGTGGATCCGACAGGGTTAACTAAGGGTTTGGTGTTTACGCTGTTGCTTCCCTACACACTGGCGCGGGTGTAAATCTCGTCAGCTGAGCAGCGCTAGCGTGCAGGGAAGCAGCGTTTGAAAAGGCACTTTTTTCCTGCTTTTTCAACCGCAGCTGTGCCTCGCACGGCAGCTGAGGTTGAAAAAGCAGGAAATAAAGGTCAGGTAAAAGCCCGGGCGAGCAGGTGGGCCAAAACACCAGTTCTATGCCTGCTGCTCTTCAGAGCTACCGGTTCTACAGAGCCGGACAGAACCGGTAGAATCCCACCCCTGCCCAGCAACTCACCCCTGGGGAAGGAGAGGCAGCTTGGTGTCCCTTTTTTTAATTTTGCAGTCCCAATCCTTTGCTGGAGGGGAGTTCCAGCTCATTCTGCCCAGGATTTTGCCTTTAAATCCAGCCGCCCTTGTTGAAAGATGTTGAAGAAGAGTTCCTGGTTTGATGAGAGAATGCTTGGCTGTGCAAATTCCCAGATAACCCCCCCCCTTTTTTTTTTTAANTCCCAGATAACCCCCCCTTTTTTTTTTTTTAAGAGAAAGCGGTGACACAAAAAAAGGAGGTTGCCCAAACCATTTGCATCTTTCCAGTGAAACACTCCCAGACTCAGTATTTATTTATTCAAACTGAGGGAAAGCTCCAGGCCTCTTAATGTCCCACTACCACCTTCTCTTCAGGCCTTGTGAACTTTCCCAGCAGTGGTCTATTTCCGCCTCTTGGCTTGCTGCAAAAATTTGCTTTTTGCCACCACAAGAAGAACGTAAAGCTGTGATAGCCTTTAGAGGCAATCCCACTAACATCAAGGCTAATAGCCACCAATCCCTCTGGCTCTGAAAGCTCAGCGGGATAGATGAGCGAGTCCTTCTGATTCTCCCTCCCTCTCTTTTAATACTCTAACAGCAGCTGTCAAATCTCAGTCTGCACCCCAGAAAGCCAACAGTTTAAGAGTGCTACATGAGGAGGATTCCTTGAGGCATAATACCTCATAATTTAATGTAAAGTTATTTAAGGATCTTTAGAACAATGGAACAGTGGAACAACCTGCCTCCGGAAGTTGTAAATGCTCCAACACTGGAGGTGTTTAAGAAGAGATTCAATCGCCATTTGCATCAACTGGCACAGGGTGTCCTGCCTGAGCAGGGGGGGTTGGACTAGAAGACCTCCAAGGTCCCTTCCAACTCTGTTATTCTATATTCTTCTGCTTCTCCTTTTCCTCCTCCTTTCCAATTGTGAATATAGGCCAAACCCTTCAATGCTATCGGAGAATTATTAAGCTGAAAGTAAGTCTCCTCAGCCAGATGTTTAAAAGTCTTGGCCCTGACAACTCACATATTCCCTCTTCCGCCAACCGATCGGCTTGGTTTCCAAAGTATTAAACAACCTTAGGTGATTGTATTAGAGAGGCTGACACAAAGAGGAGGGGTTCAAATTATTCTCCAAAGCACTAGAAGGCAGGTTACGAAACAATGGATGGAAACTAACCAAGGAGAGAAGCAATCTGGACTTAAAGAGAAACTTCCTAACAGGGAGGTCAATTAACCAGTGGAACAGCTTGCCACCAGAAACTGTGGGTGCTTCATCACTGGAGGTCTTTAAGAAGAGACCGGAAAGCCCCCTGTCTGGAATGATATAGGGTCTCCTGCTTCAGCCATTGGCTGGACTAGCAGACCTCCAAGGTCCCTTCCAATTCTATTCTGATTGATTTAACTGGTGGATGTACGTAGGATCAGTTTTCAACAAAAGCCAAGAGTTAGATATGAGCTGTTGCAACTATCCCCTATTAACACATAAGGTTTTATTGGCCACAAACTAGCAAAATTGTCCATAGCCGTTGTGAATGTGGACAGACAACTGACCACTATCTCACAATTGATATTCTCATGCTTGCCCATTCATCTCCCGCTATGTAGGAATGAAATAGCAACCACCATGTGTCCAATTTTTTTTTTCTAATAATTGACTCAACATTTGGGGGTCACTAAAATCTGTAGTATGTTTTATAGTCACATTTTTAAATTTAGTGCACTTCCGTTTTGAGCATTTACTTCCTCTTTTTAGAGTGGTATCTTCCCCCCTTTAAAAACTCTTATCGGTGGTTTGTTTTGGGCTGTGTCCAAATTCACATTTCTGCCTTCCACCTCTCCTTACACTATGGAAGCCAACCCCAAACATAAAGCCTTATCACCTTTCAAAGACACTAACACTGAGGAAGTAAACTTTATGTTAGAGAGCTCAAAAGGGTTGGCTTCAAAGAGCTGTGGAAGCTTAGGTTTCTTAAAACCTTGGCCTAATTTTAGGGAGATGAAAGAAGGTTAGTTAAATCCCTTACATCTACCTACATCGTCCTACATCTCTGAAGAATTCACAGTATTTGAAATTAGTGTAGCTTTATCTGTGAAACTGCAACGCATCTATAAATGGAGTGGCAAGGCAATTTATGCTGGACAGTCTGATTGATACATAGAATAATAGGGTCAGAAGGGACCTTGGAGGTCTTCTAGTCCAACCCCCCCTCCTCAAGCAAGAGACCCTATATATTCTCTCTTTAATGGTCTTTAATTGTATGCACTTTCTTAAGTGCTGGCAAAAAGTTTTGGATTGAAATGTTTCATATATACATATATAGCAGGATTATTCATAGATATAGATATATAGAATAGATCAGGATTATTCAAACAGAGCCATAGGTTGGCTCTATTGCCACTATCTTATAACTTATATACAGAAATATCAGGTCAAGAGTAACTGGCAGCCACCCATCAAATTATAGCTAACCACTTCTAGGTTATTCATGGAAAAAGACACAGCAAGATATTCCATCAATCAGACATTTAAGCGGGTATGGAATTTAGCTTTACAGTTCCCCAATTGCGGGAGATAAAACAGAAAAGGTAATTTACAGAGACATTTTTCCTTAACATGGCTTAAGTTTTTTTGTTTTATATCAAAAGTCATGCTGCAAAAATCCACATTCCTATAACCTATGAGTCATGTATAACCTACACTACAATCCTTTACCAGTTCATCTCTTGGGGCATTACTGGCAGCCTGTCATAATTATTATTTTACACTACTCTTGAGATTATTAGTATTTATGAAAATGTCCTCTTTTAAATGAATGCTATACATAAACATAGTCACATATTCACACACACATACATGTATGTATGTATGTATGTATTTGTATATGTATGTATCTTTAGCCACACGCATACAAATTTAATGTTGTGTTTTGCCTTGTTGTGCAATGTATTATTCAGATAACAAACGGCTCTCTTTCATCCAACAATTCTTATTTGTATTTTTGATGTAATCTGAGGACAAATGACCTAACCAACATATAAACAAAAGCAACTTGAAGAATGCAACTCCCTGGTGCAATTCAGACGTACACACAAACACATACACACCCTGTAAGGCAATTCTCTCTCCCCAATTTTAACATTTTTCTAGGTGATTTAGAACTCCAACTCCCAGAATTCCCTATAACCACAACCATCTATTCTGAGAATTTAGGACAAGGTGGAAATCAGATTGGGGAATGCTAGCATATACCAAAAAAGATGGCATTATTGCCAATGTAAACTTTTGAAAACAAGAAGTGGAAGGGTCAAACAACTGAATTCAAGAATGGCATTGTTGCTTTCACAAAGAATTATCCTAGTCCTAAGTTTGCAAAAACATAATAATAAAAACCTTACGAGTGTCTGTATAAGCCTTTTTTCCAAGACAAAACTATTAATGTTTGTTTAAACCGCTGAAATGAAACACAAAGTTGTTCTTACTTTCTTTGAACTGGCACTTTATTTTGTCTACTTTCTAGTTAACCAAAATAAAGGACTGACTGTTGAAAGTATAAATTGTTCCTTGGTTCAACCCATTTGCTGGCCAAAATCGATACACAGGCAGACAAAAACATCCTTGTGGATGTTTTTTTTAATGTACATTAAGAAATACATTAAAAATAGAGCTGAAAACAAAGGGCTACAGGACTACAAACGATTTCCCCTTTTCCGCATTCTAAATCAATCCAAATTTAACCACAAAAAAAAAACAAAACCCTACATTACCCTCTTCCATTTTTAAGCTTAAGCGACATTCTTGTGAATGGAAAATACGATACCCCTGTATCAACCGCCTGTGGTTTGTTTAAAGAACTATAATGCGAAGCATGCTTCTTCTCTCACTCACCAATAATAATAACAATTTAAAAAAAAAAAACCCAGCCAGCAGAAATTATTACCAAATGCTTCCAATACAATCTCTCCGGAACAAGACAGATTTTTTTTTTCCCCCAAGCATGGAATTTGGAAAAGGAGATAAGAAGCTGCCTAAAATACTGAGGATTAGCAAAGCAAATATTCTTAATGAAGAAAATTCGGCTATGAATTTTTACATTACTGAAGGGTTGGAATGGGAATGAAAGGAGGAATTGCTGTATTTTTAGTGCGCCAATGTGAAAATGTTAGTTTTCTACAAAAGAAAAAAAATTTTTTTTTTTCGGGAAAGGAAAAGAAATTTTTTACTGTTATTCCAAAGGAAGTAAGCGTAGCTATATTCGTCTTTCCCTCAAGAGAGCCAAGATAACCTTTAAAAACAGGAAGCCTGCCATATAAATGATGAAAAAAGAAAGTTTAACAGCCCAGAACCGCAAAAGTGCTTAGCAGTTGCAGTGGTGGGAAGAGGCAGCTGAAGACGGTGGAAATTCACAGATGGGAGCTGAGAGCTTCAAAAAGTCACGGCTGGAGAAAATGACACCCTGGTTTTGAATCTGGACCTCAGTGTTTGGAAGGGGGAGGAATTATCAGGAGCAGGCTAAATGTCCACCAAGGAAACAGAGGGTCAGTCCAATTTCACGGAAACAGGCTGAGGGATCCTTGGTACTCTCTCTTTCTTGCAGACATTTCATTACCCAATGAGGTAAAGTCATCAGTGCTACGAGGAGGAGGGTGACTGTGAGCTCCTTAGTGCTCTCTGCACTTGGTGCCTTTCTTGCAGACGTTTCATTACCAAACTAGGTAACATCACCAATGCTAGAAGGAGGAGGGTAACTGTGCTGTCTGAGCTTGGTGGTTTTCTTGCAGACATTTCATTACACAACTAGGTAACGTCATCAGTGCTAGGAGGAGAGTTAACTGTGGGGCCCTCGGTGCTCTCTGAGCTTGGTGTTTTTTTCTTGCAGACGTCTCATTACCCAGCTAGGTAACAACATCAGTGCTAGAAGGGTGTGAGGTTTGCAGAGAGGAAGAGGAGGAGGAAGACTCTGGGGTCCTCGGTGATCTCTGAGCTTGGTGGTTTTCTTGCAGATGTTTCGTTACCCAACTGGGTAATGTCATTGGTTACAACCACAATGGAGCCCAGAATTACTGTCCTAAGCGAGACCTTTGTTAAACGTGTTTTGCCCCATTTTGCAACAGTTCTTGCTGCACTTGTTAAGAGAATCGCTGCAGCCTGTAAATCAGTAGCACGGTTGTTAAATGAAATGGGCTTCCCCCATGGACTCTGCTAGTCGGAAGGTCGCAAAAGGGGATCACGGGAGCCCCCCTGGGTATTGGAACCATCATAAATATAAGTCAGTTGCCAAGCGTCTGGATTTTGACCATGAGGGATGCTGTGATGGTTGTTAAGTGTAAAAAATGGTCGTGAGTCGCCTTTCCCAGTGACATCGCCACGATGAGCAGTCACTAAACAAACTTGTTCTTTTTCCTTTGAACGCACAGTGGGATTTGTGGGCAACTGTTTGTGATTTTTAAGCAATGTTCCTTGTGGGATTTTATTGCATTTTCTGGCTATTGTGGGCAACTGGGACACTCGACAAAAATGGACCAATCAAACAATGTACAGGAAGTCTTCGACTTACAACAGTTCATTTAGTGGTCGTTTGAAGTTACAACGGCACTGAAAACAGCAGCTAAGGACCATTTTACACACTCCCCAACTACAGCGGCATCACATGATGAAAACTCACACACTTGGCACCCTTAGGACGAATGCAATGTCTCCTTTTGTGATCTCCGGACGAGCCAAATCAGTGGGGGAGCCTATTTACTTAACAACCGGGTTGCTAACGTATCAACTGCCATGATTCGCTTAAGGATGGTGGCGAGAAAAGCCGTAAAACAGAGGACGAAGCTCAACTGAACAAATGGAGAATATTTTGGGCTCAGTTGTGGTCTTAAGTTGCTGTGCCTTCATATATTCGAGCAGCAAATGGGATCTTTTAATCTATACAGCCTGCCTTTCCTATTTTAGTGCCATTATTGTGTCATGTCCTGTGATGACCCGGTAGTGTAATACCAACGTAACAAAATCCAAAATCCAAATGTCCTTTAATGCCTCCAACTTGGCCCCACTGTTCAATAATGCTCAGTTGGAGATAAAACGTACTCAAAAATAGTCTTCAAAAGAAAGTAATACAGTCCAAACTTAATGAGCAGATAGAGGTGAAATAAAAAACCAAAACAAACTACAAGGAAGGAATTTCCACAACTGGACCAGGATAAGTAATTACCAACTTCAAGGAGATAACAGGGCACAGTCTGTTGGAAGGATGCCAACCAAGGTAACTTCAGCCCAAAATAACACATGCTTTGCTTCTGGCAATGCTGTGTTTTTACCGTCTCTCTTATATACTATTCTCCCCATCTGCAACCAATGAGGGGGATCATGGCCGCTTCCTCTCTCGTAAGCCAAGTTGCCACCTTCTCCGTTCCTCCCTACATGGCTGTTCCTCCTCCCTCGGAGTCCAACTCTACCAAGGGCATGACATGTCCCTTATGGATTCATCCCAGCTGTCTGAAGGGCTTGTTTCAGAAGGCTACACAATGAAACCCTTTTTTTCCACACAGTACAGACTTCACACTGGGTACAAGGAGCCATACATTCAGGCAGCCAGCAGGGGGCTCCACAGAGCATCTAGGAGAGCCTTCCCTCCCCCACCCGTTTCACATACATACACACACACACACACACACACACAAAACAGAGGCAATTTAAGATGCAGGAAAGGGAGTCTACAGTCAAACCCAATTTAGCCCATTTACTATAATAACAGTTCTCTGCAGAAGGTAGTGCTAAGGCAAAGCCTTGGTATGGCATATTTTGAAATAAAATAAAACCACATCGGTTTGGATCAAGCTTGCCTTGCCTGCTCTCGGGAGTAATGTAGCTGGCAATACTTCTGTAAATAAGTCTTGGAAAGTGGTCCAAAACAGCTCCCCAGGAAATGTTTCCTTCAAAACCCTTTTCAGAATGAAGGGTTTGGTGGGGGTGGGAAAAAAGGGGGTGGTGAAGGGATGGAGGAAGGAAGGGAGGGAGGGAGGGAGGGGCAAAATCCGTGATCTTTCAGTTTATTCCTTTCCTGTCACTGAAACATGTTAAAGTATGGCTGGAGAAAAAACCCAGCAGTTCTGACACTTTGGAGAAGTCTTCATTTTGTTCAGGCTGTGCAAAGGCAAGTCCTGCCACGACAGGGAGCTGCAGCAGAGGGCCCAAAGAGCTGCATGTGGCTCTGGAGCCATAGGTTGCCGATTCCCAGTTTAGGCAAATTAATTATAGCCGTGGAAGGAGGAGGAGGGGAGACAAAGAGATGCAATTTTATTGATGAAATATGAGGTGGTCCCTTTTGTGATTTAAGTGCCTGACTTTGAGGCACAGAATGGACTCGTAAACTTCTACCTTTGAAAGAAAATACCAGGTTTGGGACTGCTATTCATTCTCCAGCCACCTGAAGAGCAGCAGCAGATGCCAATGGGATGATGATGATGATGATGACGATGATGATTATTGTTGTTGTTGTTATTATTATTGTTATTATTAATTTTCTAGAGCCGTGAAGACGAACCTATGGCATGCATGCCGGAAATGGCATGAACAGCTGTTACTGCCGGTATGTGAGCCCTCGCCCAGAGCAGGTCTACTGCACATGCGTGCATGCCGCCCACCCAACAGCTGATTGTTGGGTATCTGGAGCGCATGCACGGGGGCGGGAGACGCATGCGCAGACATGTGGTGTGAGTGGGGGTCACTCACACATGTGCAACGTTGCACAGCGCACAGTGGTTGTGTGCACATGTGCACAGACATGTGGCATGTGGGGCATACACATGCAGAGATGCAGGGTGTGCGGGGGGAGCGCATGCTCATGCAGCGTGGGAGGGACCCACATGCACTGCAAGCGCATGCACAATTATCAGCACAGGAGCCACCACTTTTTTCTAGCATTTTTTAAAGGGAGGGACGGAGGAGGAAGCCTCTGGAAAGCAAACAGCTCCTACAACCTACCCTAAAATCTGTATTTACACATTGACAATCAGCCCTCCTTCCTGAATTCCTGATATAGAGGCTCAGAAGAAGCCCATCCAATTCGCTTGCCCGTAGGTTTTTTTTTTTGCCTTTTGTTCAAATCCCGCCGCTGAAATTAAAAAAAGATCTTTTAAAACAGCCGGCAACCTCGCTCTACAGCAGGTCTCTCTCCCAGAATTATTGCCAACTGGAGTGGAAACAATTCAATAGGTTTTTTTTTGCTTTTTTTTTTTGCCTGGCGGTTCCTCCTATCTGCAAGAGGAAGCATCTTTAGAACCAGATGTTCAAAGGGAGGCAAAATAAGCATCAGGAACCGAGGACGATGTGTGGCTGGGATAAAGGAATTGTTTTTGACTGCCTAAAAACCCACCAGGGTGATAACTTAGTTAGGTACCCAACAAGGGGGGTGGGGAAGAAAAGAAACCCGCAAATCATTAGATCTGGAAAGAAATCCTGGAGATCTCAATGCTTAATCGGGCTCTGAAACAAATCCGCCATCTGGGGGAAAGATACAGAAAAGCCAGCACGTTTCAAAGCTTTCCAAAGATAACATTTTCCCCAAGATGAAAGGCTCCAAATTGTACAGCCCAAGCTGAAATACATCAAAGTATCAAACAGGGCATTTAGTACAGAACAAACAGCCGTTGTTTTTACGACAAAGGCAGGTAAAGGAAGACTTTGCCGTGGAATTACAAACAGAAGGAAAAACAAAGGAGACGTGTGCTTCGGAGAAGGGAGGGGAGAGGACGGGAGGGATATTTCCAGAGTGGGAGGCAAGGAAGCACCTGGGACAAGAAATATTGGTTTTGGGGGTGTGGGGGTGCTGGAGGGTATGGGGAGGGGGCACTGGACCTCCCATTCCCTCCAGAGCTACTGGGCCTCACTTCTGAATCAACCTCTCTATGCTCTATGGCAGCAACCCCCACCAAATTTGGACACCAGGGACCGGTTCCACGGGAAGAGGTTTTATATGGGGAACCAAAGGTGACATGTTGCCTGCATCCCGCAGATGGGGCTTCACTTGTTTCCACGGCCCAGTTTCGGGCATGCCGCGGCCTGTTGCTAGTCCACAAACCAGGGTTTGAGGGGGGGGGGACTTGTTCTATAGACTGTTGGAAGAAATCCTCGAGTACTCAAGAGAGGCTCTTGCCCTTGTAAGCCTCCTTAAACGCCAACTTTACAAGCGTGAGAAGAAATGTCCATCTGGGTTCAGTTCCAAGTGGGGATAAAGATACTGGAAACATGGTGGCTGCTTGGAAGGATGGTTTAATGGCGGACAGGGCCACGTTGAGGCCCTGGGCAAAATGGAGCACGCGGGTAAGAGAGGGAGAGCCATTTATACCCTTCCGTTGGGCTTTGAACTTGCTTCCTGTTCCTATGGCAAGAAATTGTATCCTGATTGGCTGTCAAGACTCTCAGGGGACCATGCAGGGATAACTTTGTAGGTTGTCTTGAGTCCCGAGCTTGGCTGAATCTTGCTGGGCAATATAATCTTCCCAGGTCCCGTGTGGTGAGATAGGTTATCCGGTCATGTCCGGAGGGCCAGGTCTTAATCCCATCACCTGGGAGTTGTGAAGGCCTTTTGTGTTGTAGATAAGATGCCTTTTATCTTTCTGGGGCTATTAACAAAGGGGGGAAGCACTTTCCAAGAGCACATTTCTCCTTTTCTCACCCAGGAAGGTATAATATGCAACCTTTTTCATATTTCCAAGAACATTTCATTTTTCTAAGAGAAGGATGGGTGCTAACTTTCTACAGGATTGACTTCTTGAAGCCCCTTTGTTGCTGGGCCTCGCTTCTGGACCTCTCTATGCCGTGCAGTTGGCCATCCTGGTCTCAGGGGCTACCGTTACAAAGGGATCACACATTGCAAAGATGTTGGATTCTGCATGTCAGAAGTCAACGGGAAGAGCCATGCGTTAGCCAGGATATCAACCAGGATGGAGTAATGCTTCAGACACCAGAAACTGGGGAGGCAGGAGTTCTGTCTGAGACATGAAACCTAGTCGGACTGTGTTGGCTTTTTTATAACAAGTGTTGTGGGCGTGGCCATGTGGGTGTGGCTTTTTTGCAGCACACACACATACACACACACACCATTTTATTTTTATTTTTATTTTGCCTCCTGGGCTTCAGGGAAGCCTCCTTGGCGAAGCAGTAAGACAGCGAGGGAGATCCCGGCACAGTTGATCGTTGGAACAGTTGATCATGGAGAGGTGGAAAAAAAAAGAAATACCTGAAGAAAGGGGTGTCAAACTCAAGGCCCGGGGGCCAGATCCGGCCCGCGGGGTGATGAGATCTGGCCCGCAGGGCCACCCTGGAAACGGCGAAAGTTATTTTGTGTTGTTGTTGTTCTTCTGCACAAAAGACAGACCTTGAGCCCTGTTTTTTCATTGGCAGAGGTGTGACTTACAGCGAGGCCGTTGCAGCCCCGAAAACGAAGGCTCAGGAGCCTGTTTTTCTACCTCGGCAAGACGGGCTCAGGCACGACCACATGACCGCACCGACACGAAGTGATGTCGAGGCTGGTCCACACCCACTCTGGCCACGCGCCCCTCTGGGCCCTCCGATGGTAAAATACAGATCCTGATGCGCTTGCAACTGAAGAGCCGAGTTTGACAGCCCCTGCCTTAAGGAGTGACTGGGTGGGGCGAGCATGGACGTCGCAATGTCAGGGCAATCTCTGTCCATCCCACAAATAAGCCATTGTAAAGAAAAATTAACAACGCCAAACTAGATTCAATCATTCAAATAAGCAATTTGTCAAAGTCCAAAAGTCACCCACAATCCGCAAATTTATAATGTGTTCCCACAGAAGCATGATACCTATTTGAAAAGGAATGTATAAACAATGTTTAAGATTTTAACTGAATATTAAAGCAACAAGGGGCAGCATCGACGAGCGAATGACGTGCAAGAATTGGAATAAGTTGTAAGAAACAGGACTTTTGTAGGAGATAATAGGAGGTAAATATAACTGAACAAGAGATGCTACGGTAACAAATACCCTGAGATCGTCTTCGGTCATGTTTCTGTATGAGATAATCGTCTCGACAAACTTCTGCGCAGACGCCATTCGATATAAAATGGGATAAAATATTTAATGTAATTTAGTGAAAATCTTTTCTCCTTTGAACAAAATAAATGAAATGAAATATGAGAGAATTAAGAAGGAATGAATTAAGAAAGAATTGAATTAAGAGGGAATGGGAACATTTTAATTACACAATGTCTTAAAATATAAGTGAAGTGGGGGGGAAGCAACTACGTAAAATTTATAAGTGTTCCTATAGCAAACATCACACAAATCGGGCATTTGTGTGATGTTGCACATGCGCAATAAGGACTGACTGGGTGAGGAGGGGCGGGCAGAGAGGGCCGGGGCCAGCCAGGGGCATAATTTGCTGGTTTTCCGAACTGCACAGAATCTTAACAACCAGTTCTATAGAACCAGTCCGAACCAGTTAGAATCCCACCCCTGGTTTCTGTCTCTGGTACATTTTAATCTTTTATTCCACCCGACTGACTTATTTTTATATCCCTGCATTTCTCCCCCTTTAAGTCACTCTACCATCAGCTGATCTTATCAATTGTCACAAGACGAACATAACTTGACTTTCTGAAAATTCCTTAAATTCTGAATTGAGTGGTACAACGCCAGGGGCTGCAATCTGAAACACACATCTTGTCGTCTTCCCCCCCCCTTTCATAAGAAAATCTTATTTGTAGGCAATGTATACAAGTTTCTGAATTTTTAGAAAGTGAAGAACTCCTGTCAACATGGGGGGAGGACGGGACGAAAGAATTACATTAGCCGGAGAAACACCGGGAGAAAAAAAAATCTAATTATGCAGAACATAATGGGACATGTACCATGCAAACAGCTCTGGCAATTAAATATCTTCTTTTCCATCATGAATTAGAGGGAGGGAAGGGGGTGTGAGAGGAAAAAGACAAGAGACAATAAAAATCTAGAAGAGAAACATGGTGGGTGGATGTGTTAAACACCCTCAAATATTGCTCTTCTGAGCCACAAACTTGGTCTCCAGTCAACAAGCAAGACCTTTCTCTGGGAAATGAGGGAATGGGATATATATTAGCTTCCTTGGTTGTCTCAGCATTTGTGTCCCAATTGCTGTGGAACACAACAGATCTTTCTGCAACTTCTCTGTGGCTTTAGTTCATTGCATTTTTCAAATTATTCTTTGGTGCCTTCAGCATATGATATTTTGCTCCATTCTGCATCTGTAAATCAAATTTAAGTGTTCTTCTCTTTTAATTGTACTCTTCGTTTCCTTCTGGTTCCCTCTAGTGTCCAAGCTTCAAAATCCCATCATGTTTTGTTTTGTTTTTTAAAGAATTCAAAACAAAAGCATTTTCCCCTGGGAAGAACTCTTATAATGAATTCTAAAGTCTTATTTCAAATCCACTAGTCCACATGTAACTTTGCAAAATCAAATGTCCAATCGCTCTTGTGCTGTTTATTCCAAAATATTTTTTTAAAAATTAAACTTGTATTTAAAACTCCTTTGGCTAAGAACTGAAAGAAACTCACCTTGTCTGGAGAGGAATTACGAAGCGATGACAGCGATCACAGGTTCAGCATTCTGGCTCAACTTTTAATGGAGTGGTCTTACATGGCCATTTCTTCCCCAGAAATCCCTATGTGCTGATGCTTTTTACAGCTTTTAGCGAGGAGAACAAGAGAAGGAATTCACTCCTTGCAGAACCATATATAGCTGTTGCTCTTGTTGGCCTTGTCAAGAAAAGGCTATGAAACTTTCAAAAGGATGCAGAATTAGAAACAGATCTTTTTCCAGCTCTGAATTAGCATCGTTTTTACTTGGCATACATAAAGCCTGCCCGCCAACAGAGAGGAAGCTTAGCAAACAAATAGATCCCTTTGATGAAACGGCCTCTGGAAGTCCCTCCAAACGTATTCACACCCTTTTTAAATGAAGCCTTTATGCCCGTCAAATTTAGAAGACGTGAAGCCGCCAAAGTCGAATCAAAAGGTTTTATTACTTCATGGTCTAGAAGGAAGGGTCACCCACTTCAAGATCCGGCTGAGAACAGCTTCTCATCTTCCCTCAAGTTAGAATGATTGTTCCAAAGGCCAGTCTTAAAACTATTGTTGATGTTTTTTAAAAGCCTATTTTTGAATGAATATAAAAAGAAGGAAATGGATTGTAAACATGAAGGCATGTATACACGTAGTTGTGATGTTACGGGGAAAATTATTTGAACGTGAGAAAAAGAGCTCAGACTAGAAAAAGTCTGGATCCTTCCTTACGTGAGCATCAAGAGTTTTGGAAGCATCTTAAGGTGGGTCACTTGGAGATGACCAGCTCATCTATAAAGCTGTTTCCAAATTAGAGTGTGGAGGACAAGTGGCAGAGGTGGTCTTCAGCAGGTTCTGACTGGTTCTGGAGAACCAGTAGCAGAAATGTTGAGTCCTTNCCATGCCCACCAAGCCACGCCCGCCAAGCCACACCCACAGAACTGGTAGTAAAAAATTTTGAATCCCACCACTAACAAGTGAGCATAATCCTCCTCGTCACTCCACATCCTTCAGAAAGGTGGAATTCAATTCCTCAAATACTTGTCAATGGTCCTGCTGGCTGGGGAATTCCGAGAGGTGAAGATGAAGCCAAGACCAAGCTGCCACCTCCTGGTTTAAGATGATTCGTTTAAAAAAAAAAAAGATGAAGCCAAAGACCCCAGTTTCCAGATGTGTGGCAATTACAGCCCCCAATCACTTAAGAGATGGTCCATCAGGATCATGACAGATCTGGGCCCATCACCAGAGCCCCATCTCTGTGTCCACAAGATCTCTGCTTCGGTCCCAGGAATCTCAAGGAGCAAGAGACTTCATAGGCAAAATAATTATGCAGTTCTGATATCAAGAGCTTCGTTCCGGCATTTATTTGAAGAAGCTAGTCGGGAGATCCTTGCTCAAGCTATTTTAAGCCACTACTACAAAATTTATAGATATCCTGGATTAAAGCAGCTGCAAACTGCAGCAATCAAGGTCAAGAAGATTCTGTGCCCCTGTGAGACTTGGGCATCCATTTCTGATCCTAAGGACATCAAAAACGCTCACCTGCGGAGGGGAAATACCCACTGTCCAACCTTCAGAACTTGGGGCACACTCAGAAAGCTTCCCGGAATCCAGAATGAGAGGATAAGAGAAAAAAGGATAAGAGAAAAGATTTCATATATGCACCCACTAACAAAAGCAATTTGCATTCCCCAGAACCAATGTTTCGTTCAATAGGTCCTTAGTGCTTTCTGAATTTGGTGGTTTTCTTGCAGATGTTTCATGACCAAACTAGGGAACAACATCAGTGCTGATGCACCGATGATGTTGTCTAGCTTCGTGATGAAACATCTGGAAAAACACCAAGCTCAGACAGCACTGAAGGACCCCACAGGCCTCCTCTTCCACAACCCCCTTGTAGCACTGATGATGTTACCTACTTGATTAATGAAACAGAAGAAAACCTTCCAGATCCCACCAAAGACTCCATAGTTCAACCCTGATCTACAAATATTATCTCCTATCAGTTGTTTTCTTTAAGTAATCCCAGAGCACAACTCCTTTATAGCTACAAGCCACTTCATGGTTTAACTTAGTGACCCACCCAAGACCAACAGCCTTGAAGAAATGATTAAAGACTCTAAACCCTGCAAACAGATTTGTGCTGGTCCTGACTTGGCAGTTGATATTATATATTACCCAAGGACAAAAGTCTAAATAAAGCAATCTTGTAGAAACAGGACTGGGAACAAAAGACATTCATCTTAAAATATGACTGCTGCGTTTAGAAAAAGCAGTGTATTTTTTTTCTGTGAGGCTTGGCCAGCATCACAATTTTCATTCTTAGACGGAGGGGGGGGGATGCTGGGCCTTTACCCTCAAGAACACAAGTGACACAGGTTCACACAATACGGAAGGCACAATATTTACTATCTAAAAGGAAAAGACTATCATACAGAACCCGCTACAAAAACAAGACATTCAGAGGGCAGGTTCTACACATGAGCTAGGTCTTTCAGGGTTAGAAGTGAATTCAGCCAGAAAGAAAAGGGGGGAAAAAAAATTACAAAGCTTTACTTTCAGACCTGCAACAATTCTCCCCCCCCAAAAAAACAACAACAACAACAACAACAACCTGACTTCTTCCAGAGTTCAGTCATGAAGATGGATTGCTTGAGACCATTCACCAAGCCAAACCTTCCTAAGTCTTCTGCAACTCTTGCTATGCTGGGCAATCTTTGTGGCTCCACATACATCAAATTTCCACCACCCTTAAAGTGCCAAAGCACAAGCCAGTTTGTATTTGAGGGGAGCTTCCTTGTGCATTGTTTTCTCGCGCCTTCTTGAGCAAGTGTCTCACTATCTCAACAACTCTAAAGTGGATGGACTTCAACGCCCAGAATTCCCCATCCAGCTAAACTAAGCTGATTTGATTGCTTATTGTACCCTATGACTATCACTAAGTGTTGTACCTGATGATTCTTGATGAATGTATCTTTTCTTTTATGGACACTGAAAGCATTTGCACCAAGACAAATTCTTTGTGTGTCCAATCACACTTGGCCAATAAAGAATTCTATTCTATTCTATTCTATTCTTATTCTATTCTAATTCTATTCTGAACTGGCTGGGGAATTCTGGGAGTTGAAGTCCACCCATCTTAAGAATTGTTGAGATTGAGAAATCCTTTTCCTACAGCTCCTTCTTACATCTGAAGTCGGGGACACAAATAGTCCTTAACTTACAACCACAATGGAGCCCCAGATTTTATGTCGTTAAGTGAGATGTTTGTTAGGCAAGGTTTGCCCCCATTTTTACGACCTTTCTTGCCACAGTTGTTAAGTGAATCACTGCAGGTGTTGAGTTGGAAGCACAATCGTAAATCTGCCTTCCCCAGGTTGAGTTTGTGTGTCAGATGTTTGCAAAAGTTGGTCCCATGACCCCGGGATATGGCAGCCGTCATAAATAGGAACCAGTTGCCAAGCATTTGAATTCTGATGATGTGACCATGGGGAGGCTGCAGCGGTCATGTGAAAAAAGGTCGTAAGTCACTTTTTTTTCAGCGTTGTCGCAACCTTGAACAGTCACTCAAGAAACCATTGTAAGTCAAGGACTACCTTTATCGACTACCAGCCTTAATAAACGAGTTTCACCTGATCCACGGCCTTTGGCAACTTAAGCAAAGCTGCTTTTAAATAAAAACAGACCACTTACCAGTTGCCACAGCTACAGGGACGTCCCAGATGGAAAAAGCCTCCCCTCCCTCAACCGTCAAATGAAAAATATCAATTATAAAAGCTTCCAAGTGGGGGCAGAAGAGAAAAAAGAGCCAAACCAAGACCATAAACTGATTCCACGTGGGATGATATTGGTTTTCCGTGTCTGGAATGAAGCTTGACTTATTCTAACAGCCATTAGCGCTCTTCAAGCAGGTTTTTTTTTCTGGTTTTTTTTTTAACTATTATTCAGGTTGTGGGGATAGCTATTTCAGATGCCTTCCAAAGGTGTTTCAATTTCAGCCCTAATCCGTCCTGAAGGATATGCGACATAATAAAACCTCTGGCTGAAACTATTACAAGTACAGAGCCCAGAATAGCTTCAGGTAAGCAGCCATATAAATCTTACAAACAATCAAATAAATAAATACACCAACGTTGACCAAAATCCTCACTTTAAAAAAAGGCCAAACTCTTTTTTTTTTTTTAAATTGGACCCCAAATGCTAATTAGTTTCTGGGAAATGCTGGAAAATTTCTGGGAAATGGGTTCTCTTCTCTTTTCTTTCTGATCTTATGTACTTGCTCTCAAGCACATGCCAGCCTTAACCGGAAAATTCAGAGTGTCGCATTTTACATCAAGGAGAGAGACATCTTGCTGGGCTTTGGCATCCGATCAGCAGAACTGGGACCTCTGGTGGCCATGCACAATAACCAGCATTAAAGTCAGACAGGAAAGGCTGGTGCAAAACCGCACAGCATGGGCCTATTGGTGCATAGAAGAGGGGTACTCTCTTAGGACCATCTCACCCAAGGGGCGAGAGAGAGAGAGACCACTGCTGATCAATTTACCAAATCATCTTCTCCTTAATGGATGGAATCAAAGAATACCAGTCTCACCTTTGGACTCCCACTGCCAACGTTGTGCATTTAGCCCCAAACCTCCAAACACGACACCAATCTGAATGCTTTTCCTGCTACCCGAACACTTGCTAGGACCACTGCTGTCCCGTCCTGTGGGAGTGCAGTGGTTAGAATGCAGTATTGCAGACACACGTACACACAAACACACACAGACAGAGATGTTATGATAGATAAGAGTGGATGCATGCATGCATGGATGGTGGTGGGGCAGTGGTAAGAATGTGGTTTTGCAGGCTACTTCTGCTGCCTGCCGGCTGCCTGCAATTTGGCAGTTCAAGTCTCACCAGGCTCAAGGTTAAACTCAAGCCTTCTGTCCTTCTGAGGTGGATAAAATGAGGACCCAGATTGCCGGGTGACTCTGTAAACTGCTTAGAGAGGGCTGGAAAGCACTATAAAGCAGTATATAAGTCAAGTGCTGTTGCTTCCTTCCTTCCTTCCTTCCCAGTGGTTAGGATGCAGTATTGCAGGCTAACTCTGCCCACTGCCAGCAGTTTGATCCTGACCAACTGACTCAAGGTTGACTCAGCCTCCCATCCTTCTGAGGTGGGTAAAATGAGGACCCAAAAATTGTTGG
Organism: Laticauda laticaudata; assembly: GCA_004320025.1. Taxonomy (NCBI): domain Eukaryota; kingdom Metazoa; phylum Chordata; class Lepidosauria; order Squamata; family Elapidae; genus Laticauda; species Laticauda laticaudata. The sequence continues at coordinate 202,472 of BHFT01020016.1, read as the reverse complement.
GGGAAAATAGGCTGACTCTGTAAACTGCTTAGAGAGGGCTGGAAAGCACTGCAAAGCAGTATAGAAGTCTACGTCAAGGATCTTCAAACGTGACAGCTTTAAGACTTGTGGACTTCAGCTCCCACAATTCCTCCTTTTAACCATGTTAGCTCATGACCTCTGGGAGTTGAAATCCACATGTCTTAAACTTGTCAAGTTTGAAGACTCTCTTGGTTTAAGTGCTGTTGCTATTGCTGCCCTACGTCCTTTTAACTGAGCATTACGGAGTCTGCCGGGCAGGAATCCACTCCGGAGAAGCGGGAATAACATTTTGTAATGCCGGGTTTGGGTGGTTTTTTTTGATTCACACAGCTTTGCTTGGTTAATTTCAAAATGCCACGTTCAGCACTGCCAGGGTTGTGGGGGAGAAAATGATCAATATAGCAATACAAAGGGAGGAAGCCGAATGACTTTAAGTGCTGCTGTGTTTTTAAATTAAGATTTACCACCAAATGTTGCCAATGCAGCCAAACTGGGATTTAAAGGTTTCAATCAATGCTGCTGAGTCCCTCTGTGAAATCCTTCACTGTCTGTAGGAAAAGGCTGCGATTCTCCCATCATTAACCCCGATTTTCCTCCCACAAAGACCGGCGCTAAGTGGGCACCCCTGCCATCCTTTGTTCCTCCTGTCCCTCCAAGCAACCCCGCAAGCCTCACGCATACAGGCAGTCCTCGACTTGTAAGAGTTCATTTAGTGACTGCTCAAAGTGACGATGGCGCCAGTGGTGGGATTCAAATAGCTATACTACCAGTTCCCCCCTAACCTGCTTTTCAGCTCTGTTCTCCTGGGCAGGGAAACCAAAGAAGACCCAGCCAATCAGCTGGGACTCAGGAGGCGGAGAATAGATGGGGCGGGACCAGTCAGAGGTGGTATTGGCCGGTTCTCCAAACTACTCAAAAGTTCTGCTACTGGTTCTTCAGAACTGGTCAGAACCTGCCGAATACCCACCTCTGGACGTCGCTGAAAAAAGCAACTTATGATGAGGTTTCCACACTGGACACATCCCCACATCATCACACAATCAACATTCAGGCACTTGCTCGCATTTAGGATGCTTGCCGTGTCCCTGGAGAGTCACCTGATCCACTTTTGCGACCTCCTGACAAGCAAACGTCTTCGATGGGGAAGCCTGCTTAACCACCGTGTGACTCAACTTTTAACTGCTGCAGTGCTTCGCTTAACAAGCGCGGCAAGAAAGGTCGCCAAGCGGGCGCGAAACTCACCCGCCTCGCTTAGCAACAGGAATCCTGGGCTCAATGGTGGTCTGACTGCATTCTCCGCCACTTCAACGGACGAACTATAGGGGGGCTGAGAAGGTGCCGGGTCCCATCTGGTGGAAAGGAACTCGCTGCCCAAATGCCAGCCTCCTTAGAGCTCCTCCAGGTTTTGCCTTGCCTTGCTTTGAAGCCTTTACCCATTGCTTCGTCTTTTCTCCTCGCGGGGACTGCTGAAGATAATCCAGACGTTCTTTCTTTTTTTCCTCCCCAGGATTCACCGCTATTTCACTTCCCAAGCCCCTTTTAAACTGGCTTATCCTTTTGAAGCCCCCCCCCCCGCCCCCCAAGGAAGGCCTGGTTTGGAGCAGAAAAGCAGCTGATGTTCAAAGGGAGCAACAAAACAAGGAGAAGGCCCTCGTGGGAGCTGAGCACCATCTGTTACCACTGGTAGGAGCACGGAGGGCCTTGTGAGCAGTCGATAGACATTTATAATCAGGAGGCCGGCCTGACTGCAGGACGCACAACCCCAGTTTCCCCTGCCTCGCTGTTCAGCTTGCTTCTTCTCTTCCTCTCCCCGCTTTTGACCATGTGGCTCGTTGTTAAGTCGCTTTCAAAACACAAAGCCGACCAAATCAGCATGTTGCTACGTTGTTGGTGTTGTCGCCACCGTCCCTGTGAAGTGCTGGCACTTGTTTATGTTTTCTAGGTGAAGTTGTTTCTTTGGGAAACAATAAATAATACCTTTTACAAGGGAGGTTGGGGGGGGTAGAGGGGGTGGGGTCCTTGGGGCTCTCTGAGCTTGGTTGTTTTCTTGCAGGCGTCTTGTGGCCCAAACTAGGTAACCTCATCAAGGCTGGAGGAGAAAGGGGTTTGGAGGGGAAGGGGGAAGGAGGAGGGAGGGGGGGAACTACGATGACTTTGGGGTCCTTGGTGCTGTCTGCACATGGTTGTTTTCTTGCAGATGTTTCATGACCCATCTAGGTAACATTATCAGTTTTCACTTCTGGGTACTGATGTTACCTAATTTGGGCCAGGACACACCTGCAAGAAAACCCCCAAGGACCCCTTGGTGTTTTCACACTTACAACCGTTGCAACATCCCCATGATCAAGAGATTGACATTGAAGCACTTGTCAACTGGCTCACATTTATGACAATTGCAGTCACCTGATCCGCTTTTGTGATCTTCTGACAAGCCAAGTCGAGGGGGGAATCCGGATTCACTTAACAACCGGGTTACTGTGTTATCAACTGCAGTGATTCATTTAACGACGGTGGCAAGAAAAGTCATAAAATGAGGCCAAACTCTTCCAGCAAATGTCTTGCTTAATGACAGAAATGTTGGGCTCAATTGTGGTCGCAAGTCAAGGGTTACCTGTATTGGTTGGAAACGTGTGGAAGAGGATAGACAGTGGCTAAGAGGAGGTGGAGAAAAAAGAGGAGGAAAAGAAAAGAAAGAGGAGGAGGAATAGGAGGGGGAGGGGGAGGGGAAGAGAAGGAGAAGGAAGAGAAAGAGGAGGAGAAGGAGGAAGAGAAGGGGGCGGAGGAGGAGGAAGAGGAAAAGAAGGAGGAGGAAGAGGAGGAAGAAGTAGTAGTTGAGGATTACCTGTATCAAGGGGAAGGAGAAGGGCAGAAATTCCCCCCAATCTCTAATTTTGCAGCTGGGTAGGCAATCCTTCATGGAGCTCAGGCCAGGTAATGGATGGCTCTGATTACGGCCAGGGGTTTCCATGGAAGGCCGTTCCCCTGGGGCGTTACACAAGCAGAAGGAATTCCTGTAAGTGCCTCCCAAAGCCATCAAAAGGGAATGCCGAGAAGCCACTTCCACCCTTGCAAATTACCGCCCATGTTTTATTAATGTCAGGATGCAGGCCAAGGAAGGAACAAAAATAGCCAGGTTCGTGGGGAGGCGGCACCCGAAGTCAGAGTGGCCTGAAAAGAGGCCCAGAGGCCCAAAATTATTGGAAGGGCTTAGAAAGAAAAGCCACGAATAAGAATGGCGATGACCAGGGTGATATTGACAGCAATTATGCTTGGCTTAAGAGGCTATCAAGGACTCAAAATGTGCAAGCAACGTCTTTATTTGCTGCCAAGAATATCTGAGATCCACAAGGATGGTCCCGCTGGATAAGAAAATCCCGTATTTGGTTTCTGCAAGTGCCTTGAATTTCATTTCCTGCCGGTGTGGTCCAAAGACCACATAAATCGAATTTATTCCAGCAATCAAACCACGATACATCCACTGGCTTTTCCATTCGGGGGACAGGGCTGGCCTAGTGGGCTATAATGGGATACTTGGGAACGCAGAAGTCATTAAAACCTCATTTTAATCCCCAACTTCTAGATTTTTCCAAGCATTAAAACGCTTCTCTTGCATCCCGCCACAATCCTGTAAACCAGTGGTTGCCAACTGGTGGGCCGGGGACCACTGATGGTCTGTGAGAAAATTTTGGTGGTCCGCAGAGAAATGGCACGCCCAAAGCAATTAATTCAGGCTGCGCAGGAACACAAGGCTGCGCCACCCACATGGCCTGCAGGAACACAAGGCTTACGTTGCTTACATTGCAAAAAACACAAGGTAGTGAGGGGAGGGGGGAAAGGGTGGAGGGGGGGTACTTGCCCCACTCACCCCATGCGCCTGGCCTGGCCACCAGGCTGCTTCTTTCTGCTTCTTTCTTCTTCTGCTTTTGGCTGCATGCAAGGAAAGCAGCAAAAGTCTTTCTTTCTCTCCCCCAAACTCTGCCAGAAATGAGTCTTGGGACCTGCAAGGCGCAACAAGTCTCACAAAGACTCATTTTTGGCAGAGTTTGGGGGAGAGAAAGAAAGACTTTTGCTGCTTTCCTTGCATGAAGCCAACAGTCTCTCTCACTCTCCAATCCTGAGAACGGAGCTGAAGCTACGATCCCAAATAAAGGATGATCGATCAGTACGAAACTGGGGTGGGGAATTTTCCTGCAGATTTTTTGGGGGATTTTTCCCAGGGTCTTTGGTCTGCGGGAATTAACATTATGAGTTTGGTGGTCCTGGAGGCCCAAAGGTTTGGTGACCCCTACTGTAAACAATGAAGTTCAGAAGAACAATCCCAGGTTTATCACCTTTAAAAAAAAAACAGACAAGGCCATTCATCCACAACACACACACACACACATCGTGATCCGACCTTCTGTATTCACAAATCCCCATCCTTCTGCTCAATTTAAAAATCAATCTACTCCGTTCAACAACGAGGGAGCGAAAGATGCAACATTAATAAGAATGAGTGGTCTGTGTATCATCAGCAGCAGCAGAATTACGGCAACAGGCAAATGTATTTCTTTCTCAACCTAATTAACCGGCTTGGGATTCGCTAATATCAGATGTTCTGAGACTATGAAAAAAAGAAAAAGAAAGAAAGGGGGGAAAAAACAACCACTCAGTGGCATCAAGAACTTGTCATGAATGAACCGCAACTAAGTAAGTGGTTTTTTTAGTATTTTGGAGGAGGGGGGGGGGGAGAGAGAGCACATTTATAATTCCCTTTACACGGAGCGCGTGTTTAAATGAAATGAACCTATTTTCTAAGACAGCTGCCTTAGACTTAAATATGCCAGGCCTTTGTTCCCTAACAAAGCTGCCGCAATTCCCATTACATGGAAGGGAGATCAATATTTTATTCTGATTTCAGGGTGTAGATTCTCGAATCGAGCCGTCGATGAAAGCCTGCGCAGGAAAAGTGAGAAGAGAAGGTAGGAGGGGAAAAAGAAAAGAAATAGTAAATAAATTCAGGCATTTGTCTCAATAGTTGGGGCAAACACAGAGAGCTCACCCTGGAACCTGCCTCCTTGCCCCCAAAGGATTCTTCCATCGATTTGAATTAATAAGAGGGTTGGGGGGAAATTTAACTGGAGGACTTTTGCTGGAAGAGAAACAGACCTATTAATACCAAGGTTAACATTAGACCACGAAGCAAGAAGCAAAGAATACCCCAGTCAAGGAATGGCTAACTCAGACAAACAAGCTAAGGGTAGACAACATAAAGAGTATACCAAATGAGTATCCTCCTCCTTCCCTTTTTCTTCATAATCCACTCCCTTTCTGGTACTGATAATGTTACCTAGTTGGGTAATGAAACGTCTGCAAGAAAGCCACCAAGCTCAGAGAGCACCCAGGACCCCACAGTCCTCTTCCCTTTCTCCTCCACTCCACAAATCTTACTCCCTTCTAGCACTGATGATGTTATCTAATAGGATAATGAAATGTTTGCAAGAAAACAATCAAGCTCAGAGAACACCAAGGATCCCTGAACTACAAATATTCTAGTTTATCGGTACATTTGTCTTCCCAAGGCACTGAGGAGAGTGAGTGAGTTACAGAGACTTGAAACTAGACCTGAATTGGTGATACTTAAGAGTGTATTTCTCAATCTCTTTCTGATCCAGCGTTGGATGATGGGAGCCAAAAAATCAGGAGAGAGTCTGGCAGCACCTTTTTTTCCAAGGGACGGATTTTATTAAAAAATAAAGAGTTGAAAAGAGTTGAAGCTTAAAATCTGTTATTTGGGGAAAGTGCTACCAGATTCCTCCTGGTTGCTCCGACGTTTTCTCAAACAGGGATTAACTTTTTTTTTTTTTTTAAAGAAAGGATACCAAAACCAAAGCAAAGTGAAACAATGCTTTTCATATTTTATTTGTGGTACCTTGGATGGCATTGTGGGGATGGGGCAACAAGAGCTCAACTGCCGCCCTCAAGAGCTTGCAATGAAAACCACGACTGTTTACAGATGTTTCAGATAAACAGACAGGTTCTAGAAGTCTGCAAAGCTGCAGCTTAGTGAATTTGCACACACACACACACACACACACAGAGAGGCACACTCAGAACCCCCCCTCACACTTACCTGTGTCCTTAATTTACTGACAACTTGGAAAAAAAGGGAAGGGTGAAAATACACAATAATTATCCTCCAGTTTCTGTAAGTTTCGTTCTCTGAGTCCTCTGGTGGGGATTTTCCACAAGGGATTGGTTATTTACAAACTTGGTTCAGAAACAAGGGACACATTCACACAGAAAGAGGGTGTCTGACACACTGTTGTTGCCAGTTGAGCTTTCCCCCTCCACACAATCTTCTCAAAACTGTTCCCCACCCCTTTCTGAAGTCTCTCTCTCTCTCTCCTCCCTCCCTCTCTAACAGATTCAGAAACTAGAGGAATTCTGCTTTGGGGCAGGGATGTGTGGATGGGTGTCTGGGTATTGTGCGGGTGTTGGTATGAATTCTCAGTGGAAAATGCTTCTTAGAAAGTCTGCAAGTCCCAGGATAAATCCACCTGCCTGTGGGAAGAATGCAGTCTCTTTTTTTTTTTCCCCCGGGTTTGGAGTGCTTTTATTACTCCAACTTTAATGCTGGTGTGGCTGCAGCTCCCATTAATGATAATACACTATTTTTGGAAGGTTGGTGAAGCTTTTAATGAACTGCCAAGTGACCAAAGTGTTTATCACTCAGGAAGAATCAAGCCTGAGCCAGTGTTTCTCAACCGAGACAGCTTGGAAGACGTGCAGACTTCAACTCCCAGAATTCCTGCAGGCAGCATGTCCACATATCTTCAAGCTGTCACGGTTGAGAAACACTGCCCTGGGCCTTCTCAAGATCTTACTGGTTTATAGGGATGACAGATAAATAAATAAAAAACATCTCTCCCCTTGTCCAGATGTATTATCACACCCACTAGCAGCTCTTCCAATTAAAGGAGGTTTATGGTTTAGCACGTGGAAAAGCAAGAAAAGAAACAGCCAATCCAATATCCAATCCAATAAGAGTCCAAGACAGAATTATGGTTGAAAACACCCACAGAAAAGTTTGAACTCTATCTATCTATCTATCTATCTATCTATCTATCTATCTATCTATCTATCTATCTATCATTTCTCTCTCATCTATTTATCTATTATTCTCTCTCTCATCTCTATCATCATCATGTTTCTCATCTCTCTCTCTTTCATCTATGTCTTCCCTATATACTCTATATCTACCCACCTATCGACCTATCATTTCTTTCTCATCTCATATCTCTCGCTCATTCTATCATCTCTCTCTTTCCACCTACCGACTAACCTATAATTTCTCTCTCTCATGGCCTATCTCTTTATGTATCTATGTATTTACGTGTAGGATCTACTTGGGCAGGACTAAATGACCTACAAGTTCTCTTCAAACTCTGTTAATCTGTATCTATCTATCTATCTATCTATCTATCTATCTATCTATCTATCTATCTCTATGCATGTATCTATCTACCTACCTACTTACCTAGCCATCTAATCTACCTACCTACCTATCTATTTATGATCTCTCTCCCTCCCTCTCTCCACCTTTCCCTATCTTTATCTCTGAAACACAAATATTTTTTCAAAGCTACAAAGGAGATTTTTAACCTTGCCAAAAGCTTTGCAGGAGTTATTGGTTCACGGGTTTGTCAAACACACACCCTCCTGCCTGAATCATTGACAACACACTGAGGCCTAAGAAAACCAAAATCGATACCTTCCCCCCACCCCCTTTGACAGAAAGGAGAGCCCCAGCCTGCTTCATCTGCCATGGATTTTATATTTGTAACCAGGGAACAGGCAAGCAGGCTCAAAAGCTGCAAACAAAGAGTTTATCATACCGCAAATAGAATAGCAGTAAAAGTTCCACGGGTATCAATTACAAGAGGCCAAGCGCTACATTCCAGCTTCAAAGGGCCTGGGCTTTCCTTAACCAGAAAGCTCTTTAAGTCTTCACCAGAAAAATAAACAGAGATGGGGTGAGACAGACAAGCATCCAACCCCAGGGAGAGAGAATTTGAACCTGGGGAGGAAAAGATTCAAATCAAGATCCTGCTTTTTTATCAGTCAATAAGTGTCTAATGGCATTTGGGGAGTTGATTTTTCTCAATATTTAAATGGGTCCCGATTATCTCAAGATAAACGAACACCAAAAGCCAAAATTGTAACTAGATGCTCGTGCAATGGTAACCTTAACCATAATCTGTTTTGAAGTCCACTCCCACGCTTGGCTTCCCTCTGCAGTTTACTGGCCTCACCTCTTGGGATTATTATTTTTTTTGATGCTACAAAAAGCAATTTATTCTGAACAAATAAGGACTCTAATATTGCGCTGAAGAGCAAACAGGGAGTAAAATACTCTTATATCAGCCAGGCAATGGCATATTCTTTCAAACCAGGTTCAACTCGGCAAGAATGCAAAAAAATATCTACCAACAGAAGATTTGTACCTGACAGTCGAAGGGAGGGGTCTCTGAGCTTGGGGGTTTTCTTGCAGGACGTTTCATGACCCAACTAGGGAACATCATCAGTGCAGCGATGATGTGATCAATACTGCAACTGATTATATTACCAAGCTCAGAGAGCACCAAGGACCCCAAATGAGACCTACCTTGTCTGGTTGATCTGCAAGCTTGATGTTGATTTCTGTATCAACTGTATCAAGACATTCCAACCTGAACAGCATTATGAGCCTCGGTGGCACAGTGGTTAGAGTACCGTACTGCAGGCTACTTCTGCTGACTGCCAGCTGACTGCAATTTGGCAGTTCAAATCTCACCAGCACTCAGCCTTCCATCCTTCCAAGGTGGGTAAAAAGGAAGACCCAAAATTGTTAGGGGCTGAGTCTGTAAACCATTTAGAGAGAGCTCTAAAGCATTGTGAAGTCTAAGTGCTATTAGAGAGGTGGTGGTGGTGGGGGGAAACGATGCCAGAGAAATTCTAACTCCTTTTTTGTCCCTACTAAGGAACAATATTTTTAATTTCTAGGAAATACGCCACGGTGCAGGTTGAAAAAAAATCAACTGGATGCCTTGGAAACGCTTAGAAAGCTAAACATGAGCTTCGCAGAAAGATTGAGGGGGAAGAGCCAGGAAAGAAAATTACCTTCAAAATTATCTTCACGTGCATCAAGTCGGGGAAGGAGAGCCTTTCGGAGGCATTTGGCGCTTTTAATGGGGGGGGTGGGAGGAATCAAATCCGAAACTGGCTATAGAAAAGGCAGATAAAGACATCCCCTTTACCTAAAGCCTCTAAGTACATCCTCTGCTCTATATTTAACCGTGATCTGTCCTAGGGCTATTAGAAAGATATATCATCTGCTGTTTTAATAGAGCCTAAATGAAAAAGGATCAATATTATTTTAATGTTTAAAGGTCCGTTTATGAAAGGCAATCATCCTTCATTAAAAATGCAACTGTTTTTCTGGGCGAGGGGAGGAAACCATGCCCCATGTGGAGGAATCCTCTCTGGGGAAGGGACCGCTGGGAGGATTTGTCACCCCACTCCAAGAGCCATTATTAAAAAGCGCTTTTCCGTAAAATTAAAGGAGAGGGAGGGATGAGTGGGCGAAGGGAGATGAAGAGGAAGCGAGAATAAAGGTTAGAGATGATCTTGTGGAGAGTCATGAGAGAGATACGCTTTAGGAGAGAGAGAGAGAAGAGAGAGAGAGGTATGAGACGACAAAGAGAATGGGAGAGAGAACCGCCAATTGAGAAGGAAAAGCAGACCTATATAATAGAAGGGGAGCCAAAAACAATAGTGTTTTTCATGCAGGACACCTGCGATATACTTCCAACACCGAGAACATTAAATATTAGGTTATCGCTTATTTATTCCCAGTGGGGAGAGTGGGGGGCGAAGAGGAAGCTGGAATAAGCATGTTCAGAATTGCATTTTGCAGGGAGACCAAAAATCTCTCCCTGGTCCTGCATGGAAATATCCTGACATGAAGACAGAACTAAATTTCTCAGGGAACATCCTTCACGAGTCCAAATAAGCCACCGCCCCCTTAAATGCGACTTTGAGGAGTGATGCCACCTGCCCACAACCCATTTCTACACCAGTGTTGCTCAGCTTTGGCAATGGGTGGACTCCGACTCCCAGAATCCCCCAGCCGACAATACACCCAACATTTCCCAACTGACAGCCACTTTGAAGGTGGGTGGACTTCAACTCCCACAATCTCCCTGGCTGGGGAATTCTGGGAATCAAAGTCCGCCCATCATCAAGGGGTCTAGGCTGAGAAGCACGGTTCCACACCATGTTCCTTCAAATAGTCCCGACACCATCCCAAGGCGACCAGTCATGTCACCTCTTCAAAGTGCCAACAAAAGAGATAAGGACACCAGAAGTATCCTGAGATCATTTTGGGGGTGCTGGGAGGGGGGCTGTCTCATTGAAGGGGCAACCCAATTGTTAAAACAGTCTGGTTTGCCCTGCGTATTAGCACTATTTCTTTAAAGCACTAAGTTGTCCATTGAGAAAAACCAACCCCCCCCCCAAAAAAAACCCCATCATTTNAACCCCCCCCCCAAAAAAACCCCCATCATTTTAAACAGAGCTTGCCCATCCAAGCTGTTAAAAGGCCCCAGAGAGGGCCAAACCAACACTCACCTTTCTCCTGTTGGGAAGACTTCAAAAACAGCCCGTTAAACGGCTGGGGGGGGGAGAAACACCAGCGCCTTTCTGTTTAATTAAAGAGGCTAATTGCGAGCGGCTTGCTTATTTCTCAGCGTGACTAGCATCTGGCCCCGTTCCTTGAGAAGCCATCAGGAACACATTTCCACCTTTTCATCTCCATCCCTTTTTCAAAGGGGGGCAAATCATTTGGGGGCTGCTCCGTTTTTGGGAGAGAGCAGCATAAAGCCTGCCTTACAAGCCGTTCTCTTTAAGGCAAAGCGGGGGGGGGGGGGGGTNGGGGGGGGGGAGGTTTGAAGCTGGGGCTATGGAAATTTCTCTTGGGGAGAGGGGGAGCCTCATTTGCCTCTCCCTCTATTGCATACTGACACCACCTTTATGGAGCCACAAAGTTCTTGTCTGGCTGGCGACTGAAGCACCACGTCCACAGCAATCCCCTCTCACTCACCCCAACCCTCCCACCACCAGCCTGTCAGGAAACTCCATCCAATATCTCTATCATTTTTCTGCTCGAAAGACAAGACGCCAGTCACCGTTATTTATTTATATTTACTTTATTTATTTTTTTTAAAGGAAAGGAAAATGAAAAAAAAAAAGAAGCCTNTTATTTATTTATATTTACTTTATTTATTTTTTTTAAAGGAAAGGAAAATGAAAAAAAAAAAGAAGCCTCGAATTGATGGCACCCGGCTTAAGCCCTGTTGGATTTTGGGATATGAAGCCAAAAGGACTGTCCCCTCCTTGGTTGGCTCTTTTTTCTTTTTCTTTTTAAATTCACCGGGAAAAACGCTGACACAAATACGGTGGAGCTGCGAGAGAGACGCAGCCCAGTCTCCCCCCAGAAGATTCATTATAGGTGCATTAGAAAGTCAAATCAGCCCCTGCTGAAAACAGTGCCGTATGAAAGGAGGTTAATAGGAGCGCGTTTCATTTTAAAGGCAAGACATTCCGGCTTTGCAAAAGCAACATTTATCATAAGAACCCCAAAGGGGATACGTCCGCGTGATGTCAGATGGCTTCCAATAAAAATTCAGAAGGGCCACTGCCTTGAAAGAGAGAGAGGGAGGGAGGGAGGGAGAGAGAGAGAGAAGGAAGCAAGGATCAGAGCCGCCTGTGCCTTACCTGAGGTTGCCCATCTTAATTCCGGTTGCAGGATATGGGTTTGGCCAGTCTAGAGAAAAGAAAGACTAGGAGGGACATGATAGCAGTATTCCAATATTTGAGAGGCGACCACAAAGAAGAGAGGGGCTCAATTTATTTTCCAAAGCACCTGACAGCAGGACAAGAAAGAATGGGTAGTGCGTAGCGCTTAGACTGACGTACAGCTTCACCGTGCTTCACAGCCCTCTCGAAGCGGTTTACCGTTGCCCCCAGCAATCTGGCTCCTCATTTTAGCCACTTCGGAAGAATGGAAGGCTGAGTCAACCTTGAGCCGATGAGAATTGAACTGCTGGCAGTCTGCAGAATTAGCCTGCAATAATGCATTCTGCGCCACCACAGCTCTTAGGATGGAAATTAACAAGGAGAGAAGCAACCTGAAATTAAGGAGAAATTTCCTAACAATGAGGACAATTAACCAGTGGAACAACTTCCCTTCAGAAATCCATCATTGGAGGTTTTTAAGAAGAGGCTGGACAGCCATTTGTCTGAAATGGTATAAGGTCTCCTTGCTTCGGCAGGGGGCTGGACTAGAAGACCTCCAAGGTCCCTTCCGGATCTATTCTGATTCAATTATAGAAGCCTCTCAGATATACATGAACACCCACCCACTGAGGGATCCCCTGCCAAATTCTAGACTGCTACTTTGGTAGCCGGACATTTCACAAAGAGCTGTGCGTTTTCCAAAATGGAAATCTACATTTGAAAATGCACTTATCAATAAGGAAATGCTATGTGTTGTGCACATGGGTATATTTTAAATCCAGCACTTTGGGTAAAAGTATTTTAAAGCCAAGTGTCAGGAAAGAGATTAATCTCGAAGCAGATTGAAGTTTCACTTGCAGGGTAGAATACAAAGATGCCTCTTGGCACCACGCTGGCAGGTGCCCAGGTCTCAAGCCACAAAAACCTTGCTATCGAAGCAGATTAAATAGCTTTGCTTTCTGGTTTTGTTTTGGAAGAAAAATCAGCTATTTCAGCCAAAGAAGCCAAAACACAGACACCCAAGGCCTTCCTTCCCTAAAGTCACACATCAATTGACCACACAACCTGCAATAATATGTGGACGCTAATCACGTTTTTTTGATTCAACAAGTTATATAGGTATGTGCCGTCTCTAATTCAAGTAAGCCTTCCCCAACCTAGGAATATTCCAGATGGGTAGACTTCAACTCCCAGAATTCCCCAGCTGGCATGAATTTTATAGTCCTCAGAAATCTGGGAAAAGGCTGACTATGGATGTTTTGGTTTTTTTTTTAAATTTTTGTAGCATCACCATTTGACCGAATTGGAACAGAAATAAATGTAAATAATAAATGTGTAAATAAACTCAAAGGAAATCCCTTGGATTTCTCCAAAAGCAGTGTGTGCTGTTAGGATCTAAGAATATCATTGTTCCACTATTGGATGCTTTATGCTGAATTTTTTTTTCTGAATTCTCTCAATTACACCCTTCAGACTCATACCATAATCAAAATATTCCTATCCAGGATTCCCTTCAGTGCAACCCAGATGTTTGCTCCTTCTCCCAAACAGATGCTACCTTAATATCATGAACAGACAACCATGTCATCTTGATTCCTCTAGACAGAGAGAGGAAAAGGGAGCAAGCAGAGAGAAGGAGGAGGAGGAAGAGGAGGAGATGGGGGGGGGGGAAGGAAAGGAGAAAGGAGTGATGGAGATGGAGGAGGAGGAGGGAGAGGAGGAGGAGNGATGGAGGAGGGGGAGGGGGAGGAGGAGAAGAAGGAGGAGAGAAGGAGAAGAAAAAGGGGTGATGGAGATGGAGGAGGAGGAGGAGGAGGAGGAGGGAGAACAACCTTGTTCTTTTTCCAAATGGCTAATTTTGCTGACCCTGCCACTTTTTCCCAGAGGCTTCAACTAGGTTTGGAAGAAAAGAGTAAAGGGGGTGGGGTGTTTGGGGGGTGGGGGGGAATCACAATGTTAAAAAAAGCAGCACACAATTATGGGGCCTTTTGACAGGACAGTTAGAAGAGCTTATATTTAGACACTTGGGGCACTGCCTGTTAATTATGCAGCAGCTCAATGATGCACTCCTTAATTAGTGTACACACACACACACATTCTCCGCTGAATAAGTCCATTGATATTCCAGGCTCACAGATCTGCCTCTCACCACATCAAGTCTCGGGGTTTTTGTTCTAACCCCCCCCCTTCTGATGAAAAGAGGCTGGGACAAGATTTAAGAGCCATCTTAATTAAACGCAAACGGAGGGCGGCAAGAGAGGGCTGAATTTATCCTTCAAGGTGGAAAACACTTCAGAAGGAACAAATATTGCTGCAGAAGAATGAGGAGGAGGAGGAGGAGGAGGAGGAGGAGGAGGAGGAGGAAGAGGCCCTGCAAATAGGATCGCTGAAGCCTACCTCCCTGGCTCGGGCTGGAAAGACATCTCTCCCTGTTCCACAGGTAGCCAGTTTTGTAGGCCGTCCATCGGCAAGCCCTGCGTTTTTCTAGGCAACGCAAACAAGCCGTGGTTCAGGTAAGCAAGCCAAGATGCAACTTGATTTCAGGTGGTTTGGTTCCCCAAACTTAAAACCGAGGCGGGTCGGACTTGCGAGGGAGTCATTCATGAAAACAAAGCCAACGGAAGATGGAAAGGAGAATGGGAAATACATGACCCTCAAGTTCATACTTGTTAACCCCAAGCAATGTTTATTTCACTGACGGAAGATATCACGCCATGCATTCTTGCTTACGAGGGATATATAAATGTAATCCTGTAAAAAGCCACTCTGATCATCCCAGCTGGTGGCTTTCTGCCAAACAGCACCCTTGAAAGTTCCTGACAGAGGGAAAAACTAGGGCCAGTCAGGGTTTTGCTCAACCAGAATGCTTGATGAGGCTGCTGGGGGTTTGGTTTGGTTTGGTTTGGTTTGGTTTGGTTTGGTAGCCCCAAGTTCTTAAATAAAGCATCTGGGCATCCGACAACTAGAGCAATTGCAAGGATGCTTCCAGAGATTCAAAAGCTCCCATATGATGGTGTGGATCCTGAAAACACATCTGAGAAATACTACATCCTTAGTCACTGTTGGGCAGCCAAAGAAATAATGCTGCGTTCCCAACTTTGCCAACATTCAGACATGTGGACTTCAACTCCCAGAATTCCCCAGCCAGCAGGGCTGGCTGGGAAATTCTGGAAGCTGAAATCCACATGTCAAGGTTGGGAAACCTTGATGTAAGTGTAATCCCAGAGAACATTATTATACACTTGTTTGACGTCAAATACTAAAGCTGAGGAGACATTTGGGAAGGTCTCTGATATGACAGAAGGAAGAAATCCCATTTCAAAAGTAATCACTGAACAGTAAGATGGGTGGCATATAAATTTAATAACTAAATAAAATCTATAACCAAGTGACAAGTGCTATTTGGATGTGCATCCTGACAGCAGCCCACAAAAACAAGATGGCTATGATATACTCTGGGACCAACCAAACTAGACGGTACCAACAGGGCAGTGATGATGTGATGATCAAGGCACTTGATGATGTTACCTAGTTTGGTAATGAGATGTCTGCAAGAAAAACCACTAAGCTCAGAGCACCAAGGACCCCACAGTCCTCCTCCATCTCCACATACCTCACTCCCTTCTAGCACTGATGATGTTACCTAGCTTGGTAATGAGCACAAAGGACCCCATAATCATCATCCTCATCTTCTTCCTCCATCTCCTCCTCTATCTCCACCTACCCCACTCCCTTCTAGCACTGATGATGTTACCTAGTTTGATAATGAGTCGTCTGCAAGAAAACCACCAAGCTCAGAGAGCACCAAGGACCCCATAATCCTCCTCCTCCGCAATTCATCCCTGGACTACAAATATTTTCTTCTGATATACAGCAATACCAATAAAATCTGAGATCCTTTCTCCCTCCTCTAGAGCAAAAGAATGCTATTAATGTAATAATAAACAAATCTCCTTTTCTGCACAGAACGAAGAAGGGGGGAGAAAAAAGGTCCAACCGCCATTGAAAGAAATATCGGTTTTAATATTAATATTCTTGTCTCCCAATCGTTTGGGTGCCTTCTGGCTTAGACAAACATTTTTCCCCCGGTGGGTTAAACAGCAGGATCTTCCCCAATTCCCTGCCTTCCCAAATTACTCACTTCTCCTTTTGTGTGCAAGTTGCATCCAGTAAAACTGCTCCTTGACCCAAGGAAAGGCCATTTACCCAGAAGTGTAACATTATTGTTGGAAAGCATAGAGAGAACAGTTTGTATCAGCGGGAGACGGATGTCGCTAACTTACTTATACGGCTTTAGTAGGAGCCATAAAGTATTACAATCAAAGGCATTCAGCCACAGCAAATCTTGTTAAATGCGGTTTGATAACAACAGGGAAAAAAAAAATAAAGTCTGCACTGCTTTGCTTACTATTGCTGCAACATATTTCACAGTTAATAATAAACAGATCTTTTTTTTGGTGGGGGGGAGGAAAAACACCAGTTAACCGCACCAAACTTGATTGCAGGAAATATGACTTCAGCAACAGAGCCGTCAATGCCTGGAATCCTCTACCTGACTCTGTGGTTTCTTTCCCAAACCCCAAAAACTTTAACCTTAGTCTCCTATTGACCTCACCCCTTTCCTAAGAGGTCTGTAGGGGGCATGCATAAGCGCACCAACGTGCCTACCGTCCCTGTCCTATTGTTTCTTTTATTTTTTCTTATATTACTCATTTCATGTATTCATAACTATGTATATATTTATACCTATTATCTTGTGATAATAAAATAAAATAAAATAAAATAAAATAAAATAAAATAAAATAAAATAAAATAAAATAAAATAAAATAAAATAAAATAAAATAAAATAAAATAAAATAAAATAAAATAAAATAAAATAAAATAAAATAAAATAAAATAAAATAAAATAAAATAAAATAAAATAAAATAAAATAAAATAAAATAAAATAAAATAAAATAAAATAAAATAAAATAAAATAAAATAAAATAAAATAAAATAAAATAAAATAAAATAAAATAAAATAAAATAAAATAAAATAAAATAAAATAAAATAAAATAAAATAAAATAAAATAAAATAAAATAAAATAAAATAAAATAAAATAAAATAAAATAAAATAAAATAAAATAAAATAAAATAAAATAAAATAAAATAAAATAAAATAAAATAAAATAAAATAAAATAAAATAAAATAAAATAAAATAAAATAAAATAAAATAAAATAAAATAAAATAAAATAAAATAAAATAAAATAAAATAAAAATAAAATAAAATATAAAAATAAACCATCAGGCTAAACAATGGATGGCAATAGTGGAGTGTACAATCCTTTAGCCTGTTTTGGGTCATCTTAACTGACCAGCAAAGGGAGAAACATAGGCCTCTAAATCTGGCTGTAGCTGGTTTGTTGACATCCAGGCCATAAGCGCTCAGAGATCCTTGCACTGGAGAATCATGCTGGAGTTTGCAAAACACTTTCCTCCATTTCCTATAACTTGAAATGTATTGTTAATGCAGGGAATCCTCGACTTACACAGCTCATGTAGTGACCGTTCAAAGGAGTGGTGTGGTAGCCTAGAGGCGGAGCTCTCGCCTCAAAGTCTGGAGGCTGTGAGTTCGATCCTAGGAAGAGGCAGATATTTCTCTCTCTGGGCACGATGAGAATATCTCTGCTGAACAAAACTCCGCACTGGTGACGGGAAGGGCATCCGGCCAGTAAAACTCTTTGCTAACTCCATTCAATTGCCCACACTCCACCCCGCAAGGGATTATGGGGTTGTTAAGATGATGGTTTAGTGATCATTCACAGTTTGCAACGGCACTGGAAAAAGTGACTTATGGTTTTTCACACTTTTGACCTTTGCAGCATCCTCACGATCAGGTGATCAAAGTTCAGGTGCTTGGCAACTGATTCATATTTATGACGGTTGCAGTGTTCTGGGGTCATGTGATCCCCTTTGGCGACCTGACAAGCCAAGTCAATGGTTGAAGTCTGACAATCAAAGTCAAAGATTGTTGTGGTTTACCGGCAGCAGGTGTGGCTGGCTGAGGTCTCGGAGAGCGAGGACTCAGATGAGGGGCCTGCATGGGATGCAGGGATGGGGCCAGGACCATCAGGGAGTGGAGTCTTTGGAGATGGTGGAGGCTGGCAGCAGCGATGAAGAGGTCCCCGAGGAGCCTGTGCCCAGTGCGTATGTGTGCAGGGCTGCTCGAAGGAAAAAGCAGCTGCAGCAGCACAGGCGACTCGGGAGTAAGGCTGCAAGGTGATGGCCCCTCCCTTAAGAGATAAAAGCCAGCTGAGAAACCAGAGTTCTTTGCAGGAAGCAAAGATGTTTTTGAAACAGCCTTTTAACAGGGAAGGAACGGAATTCGTAATGAATCATTAAAAGGTTTTGCTGTTACCTTTGTTTCGTGTTTGTTTCCTTGGAACAAGGTTTGGGTCAGAACAATGGCTCAGAAGGATGCAATTGAGAGAATTCAGAAAAAAATCAGAATAAAGCACCCAATAGTGGCACAATAATATTCTCAGATCCTAATAGCTTGTGTTGCCTTTGGAAAAATCCAAGAGATTTCCTTTGAATTTATTTCAATTAATTTAATTTATTTAATTTAAATTAAATAATTTATTTCATTACGTATAGCAACAGCACTTAGACTTATATACCGCTTTCCAGTGCTTTCCAGCCCTCTTTAAGCAGTTTACAGAGTCAGCATATGACCGGTTGTTAGACCCAGGAGCAAAATGGGTGGAGTCTTCCTACCTTCCGACTCAGTTGGAACTCGGACCACCCTAAGGAACTGCCAAAGTGGAGGTAGCCTGTAGGCAGCAGAAATGGCCTGCAGTACTGCACTCTAACCACTGCGCCACCAAGAATTATTACATTTCAAAACCACTGCAGTCAAAAGGACTCTGTCCATTTGACAACAGTGGTGATTCACATAACAACCGTGGTGAGGAAAGTCGTAAAAGGGAGCAAGAGCCACTTAACAAATTTCTTACTTAGCAACATAAAAATTATAAAGTTTAAATGTATATATGTATAATGTATGTTTTTTTAAAAAAATTATGAATGTCATATGTACTGACAAATATGTATGTCAAAGACCACCACCATGTTCAATGTTTTTAATGTGTATATTCAATCAAAAAAAAATTAAACAAATAAAAATTAAAAAAAATTGGTCTCAATGGTGGTCAAAGTTGAGGGCTACCTGTAGTTTATTCAGCCTTTTACCTGTCATTCCCTGGCAATGCCAGTCCCGGCGTAGTAGATTGTGAAGTGGGATGGAGGCAACACTATACACACATTTCCCACTGTGCTCTTGAGTGGTATAAAGGTACTTACCAATACAAGATAAAGATCCTAGAAACTGATATCATTATATTCCATTTGCTACTTCATCTTCCATTTCCTCATTCCTGCTTCTAGATAATAAGCTGATTTAGATGGGAATTTCTAAAACTCATTTTCTAAGGAGTTAGTCAATACTGTAATGTAGCCTTCTCGCTGGCATTTTAGACTTCCAAACTTTGATTTTATCAGCTGCGTTTTTCACTTTTGTCACCCAAAGCCAAACAGACCATAAATACCTGGATAAATATATAATAACAAGGCACAGCAAGCTACTACCCACTTAACTGTCCCCCGGGAAACACATGAAAACAAGCTCAATGGGAGACATGATTTTGGGTGAGGATTTTGAGACAGCTGGCAGATGATGTTTTATAAATTCCTAATTTCAAGCTATCCATGGATGGTTTAATTGTCAGGGTAACCTGACAACAGCCCTTTGAGAATGCAGGGAAATATAAATGCCATAATAAATGCATGTGAAGCAGTCATTTTATATTATTTATTTATGAATTATTTTGATTTATCTGGCCGCCCGTCTCAAATTCAAGACCTCGAGCAGCTAACCATAATTTAAAGACAGCAAGAAAGAATAAAACTATTTTTTTAAAGCGCACACAGAGCAAAGCTGGTTAAAAAGAACACAACAGCCCACTTGTTGGATGGCGTCAAACCGAAATCCATAATCCCAGGCTTGGGGTTGGAACTGTCTCTTTAAGGCCTTGGTCAAAAACTGACAGGTTTGTGGGTCAATCTAATCTCTGGGGCCATGATGGTGCAATGGATGGGCACAAAGGAAAGGCAGAATGTGTCTTTCCTGCCCATTGGGATTGAGAAGAAGTGTTTTTAAAGGGATTTTTCCCTTTCTTTCACAGAATAACAATTGCACCTAGACTTATATACTGCTTCACAGAACTTTTAACTTTTACAACCCTCTCTAAGCGGTTCACACAGTCAGCCTCTTGCCCCCAACAATCTGGGTCCTCAGTTTGCCCACCTCGGAAGGATGGAAGGCTGAGTCAACCTCGAGCTGGTCAGGATCAAACTCCTGGCTGTGGGCAGAGTCAGCCTGCAATAGCGCATTCTAACCACTGGGAGGGAGGGAGGGAGGGATCCTTCCTTCCTTCCTTCCTTCCTTCCTTCCTTCCTTCCTTCCTTCCTTCCTAGGAAGGAAGGAAGGAAGGAAGAGTACTTAAGACTTCTATACTGCTTCACAGTGCTTTACAGCCCTCTCTAAGCAGTTTACAGATTGCCCCCAACGATCTGGGTCCTCATTTCACCCATCTCAGAAGGATGGAAGACTGAGTCAACCTGGAGCCTGGTAAGATTTGAACTACTAAATTGCAAGCAGCCAAAGTAGTCTGCAGTACTACACTCTAGCCACTGCACTCTTTTGTAAAATATCTGGGAATAAAACCCAGGACAAACTTTAATTAAAACTAGAATACCATGTGTCACTGGCTACTTACCCCTTGTCTTGGTGCCAAAAAGGAAGCAAGGAGGCTTTATTAAGAACGTCTCTTTTAATCGGGCAAACGGAGAATGAAGAGGTGCTCAACAGGTCTCTCCATGCCACCAGATTACTTTTCTACCAACTGTAATAGCATCAATTTAAGGAGCGAAGAATCTATTCTTCTGGGTTTTTAACTTTTGTTTGCCTGCAAACCTAAATAGAGCTGGGTCTGAAAGCTGCCTTGAAAAAGAACAAAAAGGTAAAATCTACTCAGTGTGGTTACCAAGTTCTGGTGCTAATCCTTTCTGGTCACCTGCAAGGTGGACAAAATTGATAATCCCCTTTTTTAGGGAATAATACAGAATAAAAGAGTTGGAAGGGACCTTGTAGGTCATCTAGGGGATGGGCAATCCCCTGCCCGAGCGGGAGACCCTACACCATTTCTGACAGAGGGCAGTCCAATCTCTTCTTGAAGGTCTCAAGTGATGAAGCTCCCACAACTTCCGAAGGCAACTCCTGTTCCATTGGTTGGTTGTTCTCACTTTCAGAAAGTTTCTTCTTATTTTCAGGTTGAATCTCTCCTTGTTAAGCTTCCATCCATTATTCCTTATCTGGCCTTTGGGTGCTTTGGAGAATAGCTTGACCCCTTCCTCCTCTCTGTGGCAGCCCCTCAAATATTGGAAGACCACTATCATGTCTCCCCTGGTCCTTCTCTTCACCAGACTAGCCAAGCCCAATTCCTGCAACCGTTCTTCATCTGTTTTAGTCTCCAGTCCCTTCATCATCCTGGTTGCTCTTCTCTGTACTTTTTCTAGAGTCCCAACCTCTTTTTTATAGTGTGGTGACCAAAACTGGATGCAATACTCTAGGTGTGGTCTCACTAAGGCTTTACAGAGTGGTATTAGTACCTCCCTTGATCTCAATTGTATCCGTCTGTGAATGCAATTTAGGATTGCATTAGCTTTTTTGGCGGCGGCTGCACACTGCTGGCTCCTATTTTCTTGGTTGTCCACTGAGACTCCAAGATTCCTCTCACAGTTACTGCCATTGAGCCTGGTATCACTCAGTATATAGGGGTACTTTTGGTTTTTCTTGCCTAAGTGTAGGACTTTACTTTTCTCTTCACTGAATTTCATTTTGTTAGATACGGCCCAGTGTTCTAGTCTGTCAAGCAAGATCTTGAGCCTGTCTTTAACTATTCCTGCCAGCTTCTGGCGGTTTCCTTTTGAAAGTCCATGTTCTTTCTAAAGCAAGAGAAAAGCTTTGATGATCTAGGTGTGCACAACTGTTCTGTTCACCTCTAGAGAAAAGCAAGTTTTGAGATTCAACCAGTGCAGAAGGATTCCTTTTATCGCAAAGCTAAGAATGCCAAATGTATACAAACACTACATGGGTTTTTATCATCAGCACGCCTGACTTTAAAAGCCTCTTTGCACAACTGTTAGAAACAAAAAAAAATATGCACTCAGCTGTACTCTTGAAATCAGATTTATCCAAACTTCAGCTACACAGAGGCCTCTGAGTAGGCCGCTTAGAGGGACAAGTTCAACCACCCGAGATTTCGAAGACGACCAGATACTTCAGTAGTGAGCTAGCTTCTTCAGATGTTGTGCTTTCATTCAAAATCACTCAGGATACGGTGCAGATGGCTGCAATTAAGTCAGCAAGAAGTTGACTGAGGAAGAAAGCGAAGGGTGGAACCAATTTCCAGAAGGCGAATGCCAATGATACACAAGCCAGGATTACAGGATTTCCACTCATCATAAACTCTCTAGGACGGGGGTCTTCAAACTTGGGTACTTTTAAGTTTTGTGGGCATCAACTTCCAGAATTCCCCAGCCAGCATGCCCAGTCCACAAAACTTCAAAGTTCCCAAGTTTGGAGAGCCCTGCTCTAGGAACCCTCCTGCCTGAATAGATTTTAAAGAAACAGCCACCAAACAAACACTACCTGGCCCAGAAACATGACTAAGACACCCGAACCATAATAATTCCCACATCAGTCCGTTTCAGTGAAAACAAGGTTTGCTAAAATCTCAAAAACCAAGCAAGGTCAGTTACATTTACCCAACTTCACTAATTATAATCCCCAATCGTGGCTGCCTGCATATTTGGATGGTGAGCTTAAGCTCTGTGTATTTGAAGAAATACGCTCAGATCACAAAAGCGGGAAGGAGGCATAATAATTTTTTTCAACTTTCAAGTCCCACAAGTCTCTTTGTTGTAAACAGAGTTGGAAGGGACCTTGGAGGTCTTCTAGTCCAACCCCCTGTGCTCGATCAGGAAACAAGTGGTTGTCCAATCTCTTTTTAAAAACTTACAGTGATGGAGCACCCACAACTTCTAGAGGCAAGCCGTTCCACTGGTTAATTGTCCTCACTGTCAGAAGTTTCTCCTTAATTCTAGGTTGCTTCTCTCCTTGGTTAGTTTCCATCCATTGCTTCTTGTCTTTCTCTCTCTCTCTTAGCTTGACTCCTTCTTCTTTGGGGCAGCCCATCATGTCTCCTCTAGTCCTTCTTTTCACTGAACTAGATATATCCAATTCTTCCAACCATTCTTCATATTATTGGCCACCAGTTCCCTAATCTCTTTTTTTTTTTGCTCTTCTCTGTACTCTTCCAGAGTCTCAACTTCTTTTTTATAATATGGTGACCAAAACTGGATGCTGTATTCCAAGTGTGGTTATTTACCAAGGCCTTATAAAGCAGTAACAAATACTTCATGTGGTTTTGATTCTATCTCTGTTAATGCAACCTTAGGATTGTGTTGGCGAATAGAATAGAATTAGAATAGAATAGAATAGAACAGAACAGAACAGAACAGAATAAATAGAATTCTTTTATTGCCCAAGTGTGATTGGACACACAAGGAATTTGTCTTGGTGTAAATACTCTCAGTATACATAAAAAGATACATTCGTTCAGAATCAAGAATCATAACTTACAACAATGATCGTCACTGGGTACAATCAACAATCAAATCATACTAGGAAACAGTCAATATAAATTGGAAGGATACAAGCGACAAAGTTCCAGTCATACAGTCACAAGTGGCTCCCCTACCCACTATTCCTCACTACTCTTCTAATTATCATTATCATGTGTACACTTTGTAAATAGTTGAACAGTGTGGAAGGAATTATTTGTTTAGCAGAGTGATGGCTTTCGGGAAAAAATTGTTCTTGCGTCTAGTTGTTCTGGTGCACGGGGCTCTATAGCGTCGTTTTGAGGGAAGGAGTTGAAACAGTTTTATATCCAGGATGTGAGTGGTCTGTAAATATTTTTTTAAATACTTTTTTGAGTGAGATGAGATAAATTTTAACCAGCAAGCCCAGCCCAAGCTACTCTGTGGCACTGAAGGCTGGGGTGTCGCAGGTTAGCAAAACAACTAAGAGCAATCCACTATGCAAATTCCACAAACACGCTGGGTCACTGCCAGGCAGTCAAGGGTCACCTCTACACTAACACCGATAATCTAGAGTCACGAGCAAGCCCTCTGTCCTCACTGGCAGTGGAACCACCTTGGGGAAAAAACTGTGAAACAGGAAGAAAGAAAAAAAAAGGAAGGAGCACCTCATGAAGGAAGGGCGAAAAACTGGGAAAGAAAGAAAGAAAAAAAAGACACCAATTCCAACCTGAAAATTGCTGGGCAGAAATTCTTATGTCTTTGCACCTCAATATCCATCTCATATGAAGAAAGCATAGGAGAGATTAAAAAAACCAATTTTTTAGCCTTTAGAACAATATGGTGCTTTCTGTATGCTTTACACCAGGGCTCTTCAACCGTGGCAACTTTAAACCTGGAGGACTTCAACTCCCAGAATTCTCCAGCTAGCAAAGCTCTGGGAGTTGAAGTCCTCCAGGCTTAAAGTTGGAGACCCCTACTTTACATAACAATGGGGAGTGGCCACAACCAGCATGGTTAGTGGCCGCCTGTGGCAAGTGATGGCCTTAACCAAGGGAATCCAAGCTTAACGGCTTTAAGACTTGTGGACTTCGATTCCCAGAATTCCCCGGGCAGCATGGGTCTTAAAACTTGTCACAGTTGGGACACCCCTGGCTTGAAGCTTAAGATGGATTCTCTGTTCAATCTCATCTCCAACAGACAAGGCCAGGTGTATCTGGGAGATGAAGGAAGAGATGCAAGGAATCGGGGAAGAAACAGGGTGGCATCCAATTTGTGCGCAACCACACATTCCCTTTGAATGCCAGTTGCTGGGAGCCAACCCAGGGGAAGTAGGCTACAGTGACAGAGGACTGGAATGTGGGGAGCGGGATGGCATCTGGCAAGCCATCCTTGGAAACAGGGTGTGAGACATGATAATGCATTGCTGTCATCTAGCAGACCTTTGTTGTGAGCAGGGAAGTGACTCAGTGTTGGTGCAAAGAACAATACTAAGTCTAGGGGAGAACAGGCCAACCACATGACTGAAGTGAGGAATGATGGGAACTACAATCCAACATCTGGAGATACCGTTTTCAAAGGGGAAGGAAGGAAGGGAGAGAAGGAGGGAGGGAGGGAAGGAGATGGAGGAGGGAAAGACAGATGAAGTGAAGGAAGCGAGGAGAGGAAGGGAGGGAAGGACAGATGAAGGGGAGGGAGGGAAGGAGGAAGGAAGGAAGGAGATGGAGGGGAGAGAGGAAGGAAGGAAGTGAAGAAGGAAGGAGATGGGGAGGGAGGGAGAGAAGGAAGGAGATGGAGGAGGTAGGGAGGGACAGATGAAGGGAAGGGAGGGAGGAGAGGAAGGAGGGAGGGAGGGACAGATGGATGAGTGAGGAAGGGAAGGAGATGGAGGAGGGAGGGACAGATGAAGGGGAGGGAGGGAGGGAAGGAGATGGAGGAGGGAGGGACAGATGAAGGGGAGGGAGGGAGGGAAGGAAGGAGATGGAGGAGGGAGGGACAGAAGGAAGGAAGGAAGGCCAGTTCCAACCTAAAGGGGGCGTTGGTCTTACCTGACACGCCCTTTCTCAGGGGGTCCATGGAAGTTACTGGGTGGGAATTCTTACACATTTGCACCTCATTATCGGCCTAATATGAAGAAAGCATTGGGGAGATTAGTCGACCACCCTGTTTTTTGAGTCTTTAGAACAGAAGCAATGTGGTGTCTTCTGTACAAATAACTCAACTTACAACCATTTGTTCAGCAACTGAATTTACAACGGCACCAAAAAAAAGTATTTATGACCACACAACTATAGTAGCATCCCCGCGATTGCATGATCAAAATTCAGGCGCTTGGAAACCGACTCATGTTTATGACAGTCGCATCACTGGGGGGGGGGAGTTTCCACGTGATTTCCCCCCCCCTACCCTTTTGCGGCCTTCTGACAAGCCAAGTCCATGGGGAAGCCAGATTCCCTTAACAACGGTAGCAAGAAAGGTTGCAATATGGGGCAAAACTCACTTGGTAACTGTGGAATGGAAACTTTTGGCCTCCGTTGTAGCTATGAATCGAGGGCTATCTCTAGGAGATTGTTTCGACTGGGAATTCTGATGGGACTACTTAGGCGGGGTGGAATGAAATCCACTGGCACATAGACAAAACTCAGTGGCTGGCACATCCCATAATACAGCCTCAACAAGAAAGCTAACACCCACCCCTCTCAGAAGAATGAAATATTTTAGGAAATGTTAAAAAGGCAGAATAGTGTATTTCCCCTGGATGAGAAATTGAGAACCATGCTCTTGGACAGGGGTCTCCAACCTTGGCAATTCTAAGACTTGTGGACTTCAACTCCCAGAGTTCCTCAGCCAGCTTTGCTGGCTGAGGGACTCTGGGAGTTGAAGTCCACAAATCTTAAAGTTGCCAAGGTTGGAGACTCCTGCTCTCGGAGACAGAAACTCAGCCCCAGCTCCCTGCCCCCAGCAGATATTTTGGTGCCCATTGAGAAGGACAGGGCCAGCCTATCTAGAAATGAAAGACCTCCAGCTCCAGGGTGATGGGGTTAAGACATGACCCTCTGGGACATAATCTATCAGCAGAGCTCACCACATGGCACAACCAAGCCCTTCATTACATCACCCAGCAAAGTTCAACCAAACTTGATTCAGACAAATGTGACTCCACACGGGAGTCTGGCTGCAACCAATAGGACACTGCCCTTGCCACAGGAACAGGAAGCTCAAGTTCAAAGCCCAAGAGAGAGTATAAATAACATTAGTTCTCCACTGCATGTGGTCAGCTACCCAGGACTTCAAACCCATGAGGTCCTGTTCACCATAAAAGCATCCTTCCAAGCAACCTCCATGTTTCTGGTGTCTTTCTCCCCACTTGGAACTGAACCCAGATGGACATTTCTTTTGACCCTTGTAAAGTTTGCGTTTAAGGAGGTTTACAAGAGCAAGAGCCTCTCTGAGTATTCAAGATGCACCAAGCCAGATAGTCTGTGTCCCAGCTTCTGATCTTCCCCGATTGCCCGGGTTATTAAAGCAAGAAAAAGGTTGTTAACTACACAGAGGAACCTGATAAAATCAAAATAAGATTTTTAAAAAGGCACACACAAAAAAACACAAGTCTTTGGGGGGAAAAGGAGAGGAGGGGGAAAAAACAGCAGAGTGCCAAAGCAGCACAAGGAAAGCGGTTTCATTTAAAATGAGAAGGAAGCATGAGATAAATACTTCCATTTTTTAAAACAGAAATTGATGAAGTGAGAGGGAGGGATGGGAGAACTGTGCAAAAGAAAGAGGAAATACTGCCTCTTTTTAATCCTAGAGAGAAGCTGAAATATACCAGGGAGCGAAATATAGACGGCTAACTCAGAAGGATCCTTGCCAAAGTGCCTGACTGTTGCAAATGCTTTTAGGCAGTATCTTTAAAAATGAGTACAAAAATGAATAAGGCAACTACAAACCAAGTTGATAGTCACGCAACTCAGATTATTAGTTTCAGAAGACATTTCTCCAAATGTTAATGCCTGGATATATTTGTATTATGACTGCTCTGTTCAGTGGTTTTATTTAAAATATTTATATGGCATCTTTTAAAGTTAAATCTCCCTGACAGCAGCTTTTTAAAAAAGGTGTTGCTTTTAATTACAAGGCAAGAAGATTATGCTTCTTGACAACCTTCCTAAATCCCAAATCTTGTCCCTAAGGACTGTCTTTTCCACACATCCTTTTTATTTTATTCATTTAGATTGTTCATTTCAATCCTATGCGCTCACAAGCAAAAGTCAAGGCCCTTGACAACTAACAACAGAACAATAGCAAACATCAAAGCCAAATTAACAAAAACCACCCAGAATAAACCACAGCCACTGTTCCATCCAATAAAATTATTTATAAAAAAATGTTTGGGGAGCCAATCTATTAAAAAAAAAGATTTGGGAAGTAAACAGTTTTCCCTTTCAGGTACAGTTCCTTTCTCAGTGGAATAATTTCTAGACAGGGCTATTACAGAATTATAGCTTACAAGCCTCATTCCCTCTTTTCTATCATGCAAGTGGGAACATGCCTGCAAAGGGATTGAAAAGATCCCACCAAGTCTTACTAAAGAACCAAGGGATTTAGGTTCACAGAGCAAGTATCTGCCGATGTTTGCATCTGAGATCACTTAGGAGGTTCCTAGAACAGCCAAGGGTTTGAGAAGTTTATTATTTGTTTTGCGGTATCATACAAAGAGGCCACCCTGTAGTTTATCTGGAAGTGGCCTAACAAGGTATGAGCAGAAGTGTGATTTATCCAACAAACCATTGTTAAGTAAACCACAGGTCAAAAAAAGGAATGAGCTCAATGCAGATGCAAATCTGCTTTTATGACTCATTTGGTATTTTGGCTGGTTCCTTTCCATCAGCAATTCTGGATAAGTGTTTAAAACTCAGGATCGGATAAATCGAGATAAGAAATGGGGCAAATAATGTGACACTGTAAAAGTAAGACAGAAAAATAGAGCTCCTGAAAATCACTAGGGAGAAAGGACGAAAAGGGTATTTAGCTGGCTAGAATAACAGTTTTTCCGACTTCCCAACCGATGTTATTGATAACAGGAACACTTTAAAAACAAGGAAATGCTGTAAATCTGATATGCTCTCTTGTCTGTGTGCTTCAGCCCACAAAAATTCAAGCCACAATTAAATTTATTCATATGCTTAAAGTAACAGAAATTCCTGTCTTTTTCTTGTTTGACATTAAATAACATACTTTGGCACAATACTTCAGACTTCCTGTTAAAGGCAAGGAACCAAATCTCTAGAATGTTTCAAAACTTATTTTTTTCAAAACTTATTTTTTCAGCGAAGTCACATGTGCAGAGTGCAATTTCCCTCTGATAAACAGCTAGCAAAGAAAAAAAGAGATGTGAGTGAAAGACAGATAGATAAAGGTAAGCAATATCTTTACTAGAATTTAGTAGTATCCAGTTTTAAAAACCTGTTAAGCCAAATATGAAGTTGTCCACAGACAGCAAATATTAGCATTGCATCCACATCTCGATGTTCCAGGCTGCCTTTTAAGGCCTGCTTGCTCACTGGTGCAAGGAATGCTATTAAAAACTGCTTTGCATTCTGGCTAAACCAGTTTCTAATATG
Source organism: Laticauda laticaudata (assembly GCA_004320025.1). Classification (NCBI taxonomy): domain Eukaryota; kingdom Metazoa; phylum Chordata; class Lepidosauria; order Squamata; family Elapidae; genus Laticauda; species Laticauda laticaudata. Next base: position 173,304 of record BHFT01020016.1, on the reverse strand, counting down.
GTTTGTTTTAGAAACAAAAGGAGGCTGTCTCCTCTTCCACCCACCCCCCTACTCTCTCTCACACACACACATGCTTTTAACCACACAGGCCAACCAAATTTGGCATGTCTTTTCTAAATCTCCCCCATCTGTCAAAAAGAATTGTCAATCAAGACCTCTGGATTCTCCTGCAATATTTGTGCCTGTACCTCTCTCAAGAATTAAGCCCTTTTGTCTGCAGGGATTTGTCTGGGCCTCCCAGGGAAAGAATAAAAAGATTCATCACGCACAAAAAAGACAAAAAAGTGTGTGTGTGTGTTTGTGTTTGGGAATAAAACGAACAAGAGGTCACAGCCAGTCATCTCCCAAAAATAAACTGCTAATCAACTGAATGTATGAACCAAAAAGTGGAAGGGAACCTCCCTGCTGTCAGATGCCTTCAGATTAAAAACAAAAACCAAAAACAGCTGGAAATGCTTAGGATAAAACAAACTCAAATAGAAAATTTTACCCAGAAGTAGATAAGAGCATGGCTTTGGTTTTATTCTTTGGAAAAAAGCGCACGCGCGCACACACACACACACATACAGGGGCTCACATAATTTGAAGGACGTCCTCATGAAAGTCTGAACTTTTTAGACATGTGTAATTACGGAAAAAAAAAAAAGTTCCATGGTCTAGCGTGTTTGAGTAGTGTTAACTCTAATGGCAACCCTGTTTCAGATAAAAGTAGTCCTCGACTTACGTTCAAAGTTACAGTGGCACTGAAAAATAGCATCAGGACCATTTTTCACAGTTACAATCTTTTGCCGCAGCCCCATGACCACGTGATCAAAATGTGGATGCTTGACAATCGACCCGTGGTTATGACAGTGGTGGAGTTCTGGAATTATGTGATTGTCTTTTGCGACCTTCCAACGAGCGAAGCCAAGGGGGAAGCTGAATTCACTTAACAACCATGTTACTAACTGGACGACAGCAGCAATTCCACTTCACAACTGTGGCAAGAAAGGACGTAAAAATGGGACAAAACTCACTTAATGAATGGCTCATTTAACAAGACATTTTGTGCTTAATTGGGGTTGAGGGCTGCCTGTATCTCAAACCAAAAAAAGGCCAGGTGCTTCCAACAGAGACACTTGAGTTTAGTGTATCTATCCAGCTTCACCTCAAACACTGCCTTTTAACTTTCTTTTTTTTTAAGGGAATTTAATGCCCACCCCACCTAATGCCACCTTGGAGATAAACAAGGATCAGGATTCACAATGCAATCTTGATGCCACAGATTTCCTTCCTGGTTTTAATCCCTCTTTGCCAAAAGCCCTTGAAGGCCTTCCTTGAAAGTTTTTCCAACCAACGCAGATCACAAGCACCTGGGGAAAAGGTGACACGAGCAGAGGAATAGGATAGGATAGGATAGGATAGGATAGGATAGGATAGAGTAGAATAGAGTAGAATAGAGTAGAATAGAATAGAATAGGAAAGAATAGAATAGAATAGGAAAGAATAGAATAGGAAAGAATAGGAAAGAATAGGAAAGAATAGAACAGGGAAGGGAAGGGAAGGGAATAGGATAGGATAGGATAGAATAGAATAGAATCGGAATGCAGTAAATAGGAATGGAATAGGAATGGAATTGAATATTAATAGAATAGGAAAGAATAGAGAATAGAATGGAATGCAATAGAATATGAATATGAATAGAATAGAATCTGGAAGGAACCCTGGAGGTCTTCTAGTCCAGCCCTCTGTTCAAGCAGGAAAACATACAGCAGTATTGGTGAAGTTTTTCAGCAACATGTCCTGAAACAGGAGTGTGCGTGCGCACACGGAAGAGCACCAGAAAGCAGAAGAGCAGCTCCCCAGCATGTGTTGGCAGGAATGCCAGAAACTGGAAGAGCAGCTCCCCGATGCGCATGTGCATACTGGGAAACTAAGCTTCCGATTTCTGGCACCTGCATTTACGCCGGCCACCTGGTCTTCCAGTTTCTTGTGCGCATGCATGTGCAAAGAATAACTGGCCAGCACGCATGCAAGCTCTGGAACCCAGAAGAGCAACGGGCAATGCCTGGCATGCCTGGAGAGATCGTTCTGCGTGCCACTTCTGGCACAAATGCCATAGGTTCGCCGTCACAGCCCCCTACCATCTCAGACCAGTGACTGTCCAGTCTCTCCTTTAAAAAATCCAGCCCATGATTTCTGGAGGCAAAGCTATGCCATTGGTTAGTTCTCCTCCCTATTGGGAAGTTTCTCCTTCATTCTGTACAAATCTGTGCATAGGAGGAGGAGAAGGCCAGGAGGTCTTTGCATTCAACAGCACCAAGGGTCTCGTTCAGAAAACAGCCGTGTTTATTATACTCATTTCCCTGTTTGTCATGCAACCCACAAAGGAAACCGGAAGGCTCCAGCTTCCCAGGACTTCTTCACAGAGGTTCACTGGGGACTTTGGCAAATTTGATGGCACTTACGAAGTCCTGCAAATTTGATGGCACTTAAAGAGGTTCAATGGGCACATCAAATTTGATGCACCTGCGGAACCCCTCTGCTCATTGTCCCACCTGCCAACTTTCCAAAGAGTTATTTCCTGCCCCGCTTTCAAACGCACCCAACCCCACGCTGTGCAAAACTTCTCCCAGCGAAGAGGAGCTACGTCGAAAGAGAGAGTACAAGCCCTTAGCAGCTGTGGAGTTGTCTGGGCCACAAACCCATTCTCCACAGCCAGGCTCCTCTGGATGTGTGGCACGGCCGCCTCAATTGAGAGAGATCTCCAGAACTTCAATCTAAAAAGAAAGCAATTGAAAGGAGTCCTCGACTTAAAACCGTTCAGTTAGAGGACTAGTCGAATTTACGGACAGCCCTGAAAAAAAGTGACTTACGACGGGTCCTCGCAGTTACAGCCACTGTAGAATCCCCATGATCAAGAGATCAAAATTCAGACACTTGGCAACTGACATATATATTTACAAAGGTGGCAGCCTCCCAGGCATAGTTTGATCACCATTTCCAGCCAATTTCGAACAAGCCAGGTTTCCCCCCCCCCACCATCGGTCAAAACTGACACTCAGTGAATTGACGACTCTGTTTGTTTCCGGCAAAAATCAGCTGCGACTCACTTAACCTTGCTGTACAAGAGAAATTCTGGTCCCGGTTAAACTGAGGACAATCTGGATTCTTCTCCAGCTTTGCTCTGGACTTCTGAGACTTTTTTGAAAGTTCAACATCTCGGCAAACAATCAGAGCCAAGAATCCAGGAACAATCACAGGTCCTGTTCCAAATTCTTGGGCTCTGAAAGCAAAGGAAGGACTTTCTGCCTTCCAATTCTGGCTCCAAAATAAACGTGGATCTTGAATAAAAACCCCAGATGTGGCCTGAACGCAACCCCAAGTGCTTGCCCTTTTTCAGTAGGCATTGTTTTTCACCACTCTGAAACATTTCTCCTGCCCAAAAAAAATAAATCAGAATAATTTCTTTCTCTGGCCAGGCAGTCTTAAGACAGCCTAAAGTAATGAGATGCTATATCTGCCCATTTGGAATCTGACTGAAGGAAGTCAAAGTAACATCACTATGCTATCCCCAAAATAGCTCCCATTATCATAAATGGCTTTATCTATGCATACATAATGAGATGAGGCTAATTTATATTCTGTGAACAAGATGAATTAGATAAACAGAGTCCAGGTCAGTTTGGGTTGCATGAGTGAATAAGTCTCCTTTCCCTGCTGTTTTTCCATCCAGGATCACTTCAAACTCAAGATTTATGCTTCCCAATTTTTTTTTCTAGGCACCAAGCACTCGCTGCTGCCCATGGTGGCTTTGCTTTCTCATCCAATATTTCACCCAGCAGGTTACTGAGGGCCTCCTGGCAAAGGCTTTTTTCCCCTCGGTTAAAAATAAATAAATAAATTGGGATCTAGGAGCCAAATACGTCATTCTTTTCAAGTTGAGTTTGTTTCCGAACTGAAGATCTGTCCTTAAAAATATAACACAGGCACAACTGCTTTAATGTTAAGTACGCAAAATTTATGCTGCATTCACACACAAGAACCTGCAGAGACGATGGGAAATTATCCCAAATTCCAGAGATGAATTGTTTGGCTTTGTTATTTATTTTATTTATCTATAAAATGTATAGGCCGCCCATCTTACCTCAAGGTAACTCTTAAAATTGTTCCTTTCTTCCAAGAAGCTCAAGACAACAGAACTAACAGAAGAGAATGTTGCTCAGGGTTGAATTGTGGGATACCTAAGATCAGAGAATACCAAGGACCCCACAACGGATTATCTCCTACTTAACTATACCTAAGAGTGTCCTTTCTGGATCGTCCCCACGTACTTGCAAAATATGTGGGATATAATATTGGTTTGTGGTTTTGTGCCTGACCAATCTAGTACCGGAACATTAACAAGCTAACTTACATGAAAAGAACTCATCCTTGGACAGACTGGTTTTTTTTTCCCTGACATTCTTTAAAATGACAGTTGGTGCTTTTTAGGGTCTACTCCAGCCAAATATAGGAAATAAACAGCTTAAGATATAAGCTTCCTTCAAAGAGCTGCTTTGGCATCTTCAGAGTCACGTAAGGGCCAAAATACACACCGACTGGACTGAGGGGGAAGAGGGGAAAAGAAAACCTTTGATGGTCCTCCTGCTTGGCCACATACCCAGGAAATAAAGCACAGTGATTAGCTCCAATGGTGAAATAAGATGCTCCACCTTCAGAAATCCTGCTGGAATTCCAGATGCTTCGTTTTGTGTCCAAATAGCAAAGCATCATTTGGACCCAAACATGAAGCCGAGGAATTATCGCTTAAATAAATTCATTGTTGGGGATTCATACTTTGTCAGAAGGATGAAAAATTGGCAGGCTTTCCCCAAGCAAGTGAACTCCAAGTGCTAGCTACCCTGGAGAATGAACTCTTCAAAAGCAAAAAATGAACCTTTCTGAAGCTATTACACCCCCACCAATTGGAATACAAATTTCAGGGCAAACTCAAACCCATTTGTACATGCTCCAATATAATTCTTTCCTGCTGTACTGTTGGGACAGCACATCTTGCAGGACAAAATACAGGCTAACCAACAAACAAGTCATAAAGAAGGAGAGAGAGACAAGGTGCAACATTAGACCCAAAATGGGTTATGAACTTGAAAGCCAGAGGAATCTGGCTACCAGCAAAGCGTGGATGGAATTTCATTAGGAGATAAAGTTAATATTTGTCATACATTGCCAAAGGCTACAACATGTATTTGAAGAGAAGCCAGGAATGCTTGGAAGATAAGAAAACATAACAAGTCACAAAAGTGAAGTAGAAAAACAGACATTTTCATCCTGGAAAGTTATAACAGAAAGCACAGCCCTTCAGGCCACAGCCTGTATCCTGTGGATTTACTTAACATAAATTTCTGTATCCTGTGGCCTCCAGATGTAGTGAAAATGAACTCCCTAATGCCAGGTAGGCAAGCTAGTTAAGGTTTTTAATCTGTCCCAGCAGGGTACTTCTTATATTTTCTTAACCAAGAATACTCACTCAGGAATATTTAACAGCAACGGAACTACAAAGGCCCTAGTATTCTTGCTTGACAAGTTTATCCTGGGAATATCTACAATTCACAGTTAAACTGTGTGGTCCTTCATGATTTCTGAGCCTGGTGGTTTTCTTGCAGATGTTTCATGACCAAACTGGTAACATCATCAGCACACTGATGAGGTTACCTAGTTTGGTAATGAAATGTCTGCAAGAAAACCACCAAGCTCAGAGATCACCAAGGACCGCACAGTTTATCATGCATTCAGATCATCATGCTAGAAAGACAGCATAAAACTGAAGAGAGGTTACGTCTGTAGGATTAGATGCCAGAAACAAACATTAAAGAGATGGAGCCTCAGCCATGGAGATGCTAGCTGATCTTCCTTCTAGTTACTTAACCTAACCTATTGAGTTAGTATCGTATGAATACAACAAGCATACATTCCCTAAGTCTGTACACTAATCTTGACAACATCAGAAATATTAAAAACCAGGAATTGCAGATTGTGTCTTACTGGGAAGAAGAAGCAAAACACTAATTTGGAAAATTATAGGAAACCATTCATTTCAATGGAATGCAAAGATTGTAGGACTATGGAATTATAAAATGGGACACAGATCCCAGCTTCTCCAAGAAAGCTTTTTCAAAAGCCATCCGTCCCTCATTCTCTCTTCTCCACCCATAAAATGGGATTCACTATTTCTTGTGGAAAGAGACAGCCCCTGGCAAAGTGAAACAACACTACACAAAAATAGAGCAATCAATTTCAGTGCATGCCAATCTCCACCTTGCACTGGCAAAAACAGGATATTGCCTGATAGTCTGACCTGATTATCCGTTCATCTAAAGCAAGCTGTGCACATAATCTATAAATCTATTGTCCTACAAAGTTCCAGCATCTTTCCAGTCAAGTCTGGAGAATTGTCTAGAATAACTGAGGATCCCAGTTTGGGGGAGGGGGGGGTTAACTAACAAAGCAGCTACTTAGCCTCCGCTACCTAGCCTCAGAAACACCTTGGCTATATTCCACAAAATATTTGTTTTTATTTATTAAAAAAATATATATATTGCTACCTACTCGCACATGGTGAGTAGCTTACCATCCCTTATTGAAATAAAAATATTTGGGGCTGTGAGTCTAGGGTGAAGAGACAGTCCTTCATCTCTGGAAGTGTAAAAGTTCCTGCAGGGACTCCTCCACTTACAACCATCCACTTAGTGGCCATTCGAAGTTACAACAGCACTGAAAATAGTGACTCAGGCCTGTTTTTCACACTTACAAATCAGGGCAGCATCAGTTGCTTGGGCAACTGGCCTGTATTTAAGACAGTTGCACTGTTCTGGGGGGGTCATATGATCAGTTCCCATCCAGGTGCTGACAAGGAAATGAGGGGAAGCCAGCTTTGCTTAATGACCAAGTGATTTACTTAACAAGTGTGTCAAGAATGGTCATAAACTCACTTAACAACTATCTTGCTCAGCCATGGAGATTTTGGATTCAATTGTGGTTGAGGGTCACCTGTCCATTCTTACCTCCGAAATAAAGTCATGCTTTGAAAGAAAAGGAGGAGTCAGATCTATGAAAGAAAAAAGAGCCTTTTGTGATTTCCCACCCCCCCATACATCTCACCTGAATGAGCCCTGTAAAAAGGCAAGGGGTACAGCAGTACAAATATGGGCCAATTATGAGTGAACAAACAATAAGACCTCCCACCCTAGCCACAAGGGGTGTCTCTTTATTTTCCACTCCTCAGCAACCAACAAATTTAGCATGGCAGCTCTCTCAAATCAGAACATCAATGCAAAAAAGTGGCAAATAAATTATCAGACAAACTTTAGAAACAAAACAAAAACAATCATATATAAAAACTCCCTCCCTTGTTTCTGCTGCATCCTTCTAGTTCCCTGTATTTGTGAAAAACAGTTTAAAAATACAATAACACATTTTAATAGGTTTTGTATGCCTTAGCAGAGTTTAATACAAAAGCACATCAAACACATCAGAATGAATGAAATGAAATATATTTAGCACCTGCCTTAGCAGCTGAAATTAAGTGTTAGCAGCACAGGTAGTATTACACTGTAATCTTACAACTCAGTTACATTCACACTAGCTGAACAAATAATTCTTGTTATAATACACAACTCATTCTAGGGTCAGTTTGCTTTTTTATTATTATTAGAAGTATTAAAAAAGTATGCTAAGTCCTGACATACATTTTTAAAAACAGAAGCACAATATTTATATCATGTCAAAAATAATTCTGGCACCAGTGAAATAGATCAGAAATAGAGCCACAAATACTTTGTAAAATTGCCATCGTTATATAATGTCAAGGGAGATAACTGTTCACAGGCTAAGCCAGTCAGTCAAATTAAAACCAAAAGCAAGCTCCTGTTCAAAAATAAACTCAACCACATGCTTCAATGAATGGATGAATCACTTTTTGTTTTTGTTTTGTACAGCCAACTTTTTAGAAGCAGAATGCACTTTTTCTGACCTTTTTTTTTCCCACCCCAAAAAATATCTTTTCAACTTTAAAAAGAGAAAGCCAATGAAGACAGGAGCAATGCAATTTGGATACATACATTTAACAGGCATGCAAAGATTTCCTGGTCAAGAGCTTATGTTCTTTAAAAAAAATAAAAAATAAAACATCTTCACCACGATAAAACATATTTCCCTTAATGCAACCAGAGCTTTGTATATGCAGGCAATTTCCAAATAGGGCACAGGTTAAATTCTTCCCCCTCCACAATGCATAACTAGATTTGTCTTCCACTACTCAGGATTATTAAACAAGATTGTTAAATTAACAATTTTTTATAAAAAGAAAAGGAGAAAGAAATTAACTTTGAGATGCCCCATACTTTACTTAAGATGATTATTCCTTTCTGAGGTCTCTTCCAAAGATGCACTCAAAAAGATTTTTTTTTAATTTATCTTTCCTTAATAGTCACAACCTCACATTTGGCAAAATGTAAACCTTTTGTGGAAGAGAAGCCAATAGCAATGTTAACCTCTTTTTTCATGTTCATGGATACCCATTTTGAAAGAAATCTCTGATTCCTAATAGAGACGGAAACAAGAGTCCTACAGAGGCTGTCCAGAGGGGGGCAAAAAGGGAGAGACAAAAAAGCACCCCAAAATCTAAAAGCTGCAGTAGGTTACAGCTGCACTGCCTCTCTCTATGACATTTCAAAGACAAAAACATTTAGTTTTATACACTTTTATATATGTGTGCATATGTATATGTATAAATAAGCTCTAAGTATAACCAGGGCCTCTGTGCACACAAACAAAACCCTTTTCCCCCCTCCCTCCTTTTCTCACCCTTTCCTACATAAAAAGAGGGGAGACAAGGAGCCTTTAAACAAAAGCCATCAAGCCAAACGTTCCCCCCCCTCCCAATTTTAAATTACTTACCTTCTCCTCCCGATTCACACCATCAGTAGGGTTTTCTCTGGTGGGGGCTGTGAGGGGGGCGAGGAGATCCCAAGCAAGATCTAAAAAAATGAAAAATAAAAGGAGGGTGGGGGGCAAGGAGAGGGGGAAGAGAGCAGGTGATGGGGAGCCAAATGGGTGGGGGAGGGGCCAACTTGGGGTGCTGGAGATGGGGCGGGGGGGCAAAATGGGTATCCTGAAAATGTGGTGTTGAGGGAGGGGGACGGAGAGGCTGAAAGGGCTCCAAAGGGGGCCCCTCCCCAGCCAGGAGGGGTGGGGGGTCAATGGGAGTGGAAGTGGGGGGGGAGTCAAAGAGATGGGGGGTGTTGCTGCAGCTGGGGGGGTTGCTTAGGAGGTCGGATCCTCTTGCATGTTAATGGAGGGGGGGTCCTTGGAAGAGGGAGGGGCCGAGACTGCGGTGGGAGGAGTTAACGGACTCAATGATTAAACGGAAGGGGGGGCAGGGCTGAGGAGGAGGAGGGGAGGGGAGGGTCCAGCCGGCTCCAGGCACCCCCTCCTCTCTCAGGCCTGCTCCTGCTTGAGGCGCGATCGCCCCACTAGGCCAAAGGGGGAGAAGGACCCACACACTTGAGGGGAGGGGGGCGTGAAAGGAAGGGGAACAGCTGGCAATTTCTCCTCCGGGTTTTATATTCTCTCCCGTCTCCTCCGTCTTCTTCTCCCGGCTTTATTTATTTTATTTTTTTTTAATTCCTAACCCCCTTCAGCGCCGGCGGCCCCTTTGCTCGGCGTCTCCTCCGGCTTTCTCCCTCCGTCAGCCTCACACACACACACACACACAACCAAAGAGACACCCAGCAACCACCACCCCCAGACAGGCCCGCTCTCCACCTGCCAGTAACGCGCCTGCTCATTGGACGGCCCGGCCGGCGCGTGCCTCTCGCACCCGTCCGTCCCTAGGACGAGAGGGAGGGCGCAAAAGGAGGAGGGGGGAGGAGGAGCTGCCTCGTGACCTCACCCCTCACGGCTTAAACCCAGCCGCGGCCCAATCGGCGGCCGGGATGGAGAAGTCCGTTTCGAAAGGGGGGAGGGATCATTCAAATACATACATGCACACACATACCAAAAAAAAGGGGGCGGGTTTGAGAAGGGGAAGAAGAGGGCGCTCCGGATTGGTCCAGAGGGAGGCGGGGCGAAAGGCGGAGCTTCATCCTTGCCCTGAGGCGGCGGTTGGTGGGTTTCTTTCCACCCGGCGCTCCCTGCAGGAGAGTCGAGGAAGGCGGCGCCCGAGGGACTATGGGAACTGTAGTCCAGCCGGCCTGAGGATAGTGATAATGGGAGGTGTAGTCCCACTCAAAAAAAAAATAGGCAGGGCCGGCAGAAATTGTAGTCTATAANGGCCTGAGGATAGTGATAATGGGAGGTGTAGTCCCACTCAAAAAAAAAATAGGCAGGGCCGGCAGAAATTGTAGTCTATAACAGAAAAGGGGAGGTGCAGCACCCCAGCAGTACCAGGGATGATGAGCTCTGTACTCGTTTTGCTCCTGCAGATGGGAATTATGGTGCCCTGTGGGCTAGGAACTACCAGAAGGGGCAGTTTTAGCCAGCTGAAAGGGGAGGCTAGGATCCGTGACAGGGGATGATGGATTCTGGGAAGAGCCCCACAGATCCTGGATTATAGTTGTAGTCCCAACAACCCTGGAATGTGAAGGCCACGGGAACGACGGGCCTTGCGAAAGACGCCCAAGAAAACTGCTGTGTAGTCCCCAAGTCAGAGAAAACTAAAGGACTTGTTTTACACAGATTTGGAGTCCATGTCAGGCAGAAGATGGGAATTGTAGTCACCATACAGAGGCTGGGGGGAGCTTATTTTGCATGGGTTTGTGGAGTCCATGTTAGGCACATGGGAATTGTACTTACCACAGAAGCCAGGCAGCATAGAAGCACCTGATGGAACTGCCACCCTCTTCCCCTCCAATTGCTTTGACCAAGGATGATGGGGCTTGTAGTCCATCAAAAAAGGACAATGGGTGGTTATCATCCCATTGGCTGAAGAAATCATCCCCATCTGGGGATAATGGAGCCTGTACTCCATCTCAGATTGCAGGGACAGGGAATTGCCCACTCACTAAACCTCTGGACTTACTCCAGAGTAAGCTCGCACCAGACAAGGGCTTTCTTTGCAGCTTTTTTACAATTGCCATTTTCACACACCGTGGCTTAGCGCAACCAAACTCTGCAGACAAGCCACCATTCCCTAACAAGGATCAAAGTCAACTCTTCTTTTCCATCAAAACCACGGAAACCAAACCCACATCTCTGCAATCAGGAAGCTGCAGAGCTACCATCCCTTTTGCATTAATTTATTCATTCGTTTCTGGGTTCAACACTGCTACGGATCAGCTTTGCCCTGGCCTCAAATGCAACCAGCTCGCTTATTAAACTTCCAAAACAATTCAATCTTGTTTCCTCATCTCACCCCCACGCACACCCAAAGAACAATATCAACAAAACACCAGCCTTTCTGTGTTTTTTTTTATTTGCTGACTCACAAGAGAATTTCTGGGATGGTTTTGTGTGTGTGTGTGTGTGTATGTATGAGAACGGGTAGCTCAGATGGCTTGCAAATCTTTTCCATATACTAAAGGGGAGAGGGGATTAGGATTCGAGGATAGGAGGGGAGCAGTAAAGTGAAGGAAAAAAAATTCAGCATCTCAAGCAAAGGCAGCAAAAAAAAAAATGGTGTACAGTATCATTCAGGAGGGGAGGGCTGCACTCCCAGGTCCTAGCAATGAGAAGACGAGCGAACCGTCCTTCCTTAAGCCCCCCTCCTCAAGCACCCCCATGTTTCTTGAAAGCAACAGCTGGAGAGAAGGGAGGCATTTTTTGGGGGGAAAGAATTACAGGATTACAAACATGGAACCGTTTCCATCAGCTGCCCTTTCCTTTGCTACGACGCAGGTGCTAAGGGAAGAGAGGGGACTAAATGTAAATCCTCTAATGAGATTCGTCCTGGGACAGCCTCAGTTTTCTTTTAGTTGACTCGGGGGTTCCTGAAATTCCGCCCGGCAAAACGGGCCTTGCTCCCCAGTTCCTCTTCAATTCTAGAGGAAAAAAAAACACATAGAAGTTTTGAAATCCAGCAGAAAATCCTCGACTACGACCACAACGCAGCCCAAAATCTCTGCTGATAAGCCAGTGAATTAAGTGAATTCTATCCTGTTTTACGACCTAAGTGAATCGCTACAACTGTTTTAAGTTGGGGACAAGGTGTCAGGATTCCAGCAATTGTACTAATTAAATCATGATTCTCGAGCCAAACAATCATGGGGATGCTACAATGGTCATAATGTGAAAAGTGGTCATAAGTAACTTTTTTCAATGTCATCGTAACTTTGAACAGTCACTAAATGAACTGTGTAAATCAAGGATTACCTGTACATGACCGACCACTGAAATATAGGTGGGAAAAAGATCATTGCAGTCCCCAAACAAGTTGCATTGACAATTTTAGCAATGTTTCTCCACTTTGGCCAGTTTAAACTGGCTGGACTTCAACTCCCAGAATTCCCCACCATTATATCACTTCCTGGGGAACTGTTAGGAACTCTTAAGTCTCATTAGCCTGAGCTCACCTGCCTACATTCAGGCAGGAGAAAAATTAAAATGGGAAATAATTTCTATTCATTTTTGTATTTTGAAACCAGCCATCTCCCTCAAAAGATGGGCACTGGCAGGGGGACAATTTAATACAACTGTTAAATAAAAGAACTTATTAAAAAATTAGCATTAAAATTTAAATAAGGTTTGAAGCTTTTAAAATGATAGAATGACAATAAAGATCAAAAGATGAAAAATGACTTGATGGAAAGAAAAATTCTGATTATTTTCCATCTTGTTTGAATTCTTCCTTTTCCTGTATTTCGTTGAATGTTTTAAATAAAAAAGTATTTTTCCCCTTCTGCTACCGCACTTGATGCATAGAACAGAACTTGGCAATCTTACGGGAATCCAGAATTTAGAGAACAATTATTTAGAGAAGAATTCAACAAAACAATTGTGTCTTTATTATGGCCACAGATCAAAAGATGTTGCCCTTTGATCCCAATCTGGCCATAAAAACTGCTTACCTTAGAATTTGGTTGTATTTAGCTAGGCGTTCGGATCGGCAAGGAGCACCAGTCTTAATCTGGGAAAAGAAAATTAACCAAGGAATATGAGCCTACAAGCGAGAACTCACAAGTAATGGCATCATTTTCATGTCACAAAAAAGGACCACTTAGCCAGGAACTATCATAGTTTCTCCAACAACTATCATTCTCATTATAATACATCCACATTTCTCAATGGCAGCCATTTTGAAGATGTGTGGACTTCAACTCCCAGAATCCCCTCAGCCAGCTATTCTGGGAGTTGAAGTCCACACATCTTCAAAATGGCTGCCATTCAATGCTGCAGGACAACGTAGTGCAGTCCATCACACAGAGCCCGAAACAAGCTTGTTTAGCAAACCACGATTCAGTCACATGACACAATACTGCCCGATCTCCCTCCCTGCCCACCCTTTAGGCTGATGCGAGACCCCAACCTCCCCCCACATCCTTCCAGTGACCTTTGGGGCAGGTAAACCCTCACCTGTCCAGTGCAGAGACCAACCACCAAGTCAGCAATGAAGGTATCTTCTGTCTCCCCAGAACGATGGCTCACCATCACCCCCCATCCGTTGGACTGGGCCATCTTGCAGCTAAAATAGAGAAAGGGGAAAAGACACCACGAGGTGATTTTTTTTCAAACCGGCAAGCAAAGATCATCAAACCAAGAGCTGGGTGACTTTTCTCTGAATTTGAATTCTTTATTTGAGATCACAGCTTCACCTCCATTCTCAGGGGGAGAGAGACACTTTTGGCTTCATGCAAGGAAAGCAGAAGCAGCAGAAGTCTTTCTTTCTCTCCCCCAAACTCCACCAGAAATGAGTGTTTGTGAGCCTTGTTGCGCTGGCGCAGCCTCTTGGGAGTAGAATGCCTCACAGGTCCCAAAGACTCATTTCTGGCAGAGTTTGGGGGAGAGAAAGACTTCTGCTGCTTTCCTTGCATGCAGCCAAAGGCAGAAAAAACTGGTTGGCGACCACTGATCCAGAGTCTTGCAAGATCCCGCCTGCCTCCTCTGGACTCCGCTTCCTTCCGGACAGAAGACTTACGCCTGCAGAGATTCAGTGACAGAGCCGATCTGGTTCACTTTGAGAAGAAGACAATTGCACGACTTCTCCTGCACAGCTTTGCTGATGCGCTTGGGGTTGGTCACCGTCAGGTCGTCACCCACCACCTGGATCCCGGCCTCAGCCGTGAACTTCTTCCAGGCTGGCCAATCATCCTGGTCAAAGGGATCTTCAATGGAAACCACTGAGGAAGACAAAGAAGAGACAGATCTGTGATGCAGCTGTTTGCTCGTCCTTTCACTGTGCTTGTTTCTACCCATTTTACAGAAAACAGCAGCAACTACTGAGGTAGAACGAGGCTCACCACATTAGACCACTCAACTGAATTTTCCCACCAATGTTATTTGCAAAAGCAATACAATAATCAAGTATTATTTATTTTTATTCAAATTGTGTGGCTGCCTCTCTCATCTAAGCAATTCTAGGCACAACTCCTGGTTTCTGGGTAGACCTAGCTTCATCCTTTAGTATACTATTATGATTGATCACCATCTTCTTTTAAAGACCCTATAATCTCTTGTGGGATGGAGTCTGGGCAACGGAATGGAGCTGACTGTGTACTGGCCAGATGCCTTTCTTGTTGCCAATGCGGAGTTTATTTCAGCAGATATATTCTCACTGTGCTCAGAGAAATATCTACCTCTATCTAGGATTGCAGCCTAGATTGTGAGACAAGACCTCCATCTCTAGGCCATAGCACTATTCCTATTTAGTATCCTATTATGATTTATGTTGTTTGCTTATTTAGTATCCTATGACTATCACTGAATTTATATCTCACAATTTATTATTGCATTTATGATTATGATCAAGATTTATCACTTGTGATAATGAGAGTTTTATGCACCAGGGACAAATTCTTTGTGTGTCACACTTGGCCAATAAAGAATTATATTCTAAATTTTAAATTTTACTTTTTTTTTCAATTTGTCCCGCTGGTTAATTTCCTCGTTTCTTTCAAATTTCACGCATTTATTTCAAAGCTGAGCAACCACTCAGAAATTCTGTACTGCTTACAACCAAAACTTTAAACGGGACATAAACCGAAGCAATATTACAAATTACCTTCCTTTTCTGGCATTTAATATTTTGCTTTAGAAAAATCAGATTTTCGTGTCAGCGACTACACACACTTTATTACAAAGGACAGTCCTTTAGTTCAAGTTGGCTTTCGCACGCCAAAACAAAGTCACTCCAGAAAAGGGTGAATTCCTTTACAATGCCCTTAACGGGGAGGAGGAACTGAATTTGAAATTTGGAGCATACACACCTGGGTAGTTTTTGACAAAGCTCTTGTACAGGTCAGCCAGCTGATCGGGAGAGATATATCGGCTAGGATCATCTGGGGATTTGAAGTCCAGGTCATATTTCCCATCACGATAAAATTCAGACGCCGCCACGTCCATTCCGATGACAATCTTATCCGTGTAGCCGGCCTTGCTGATGGCATTCTTCAGCAGCTCCAGAGCTAAAGAGAAAACATGAGCAAAGCCACTGAACAAAGGGCCGATTAACAAGCAATTGAGCAAAAGACAAGTAATTGTGGAAGTTGAAGTCCACTGATGCTGGCTAGGGGATTCTGGGAGTTGAAGTCCACTGATGCTGACTAGGAGATTCTGGGAGTGAAGTCCATTTATCCTGGGTGGGGAATTCTGGAAGTTGAAATCCACTCAAGCTGGCTGGGGAATTCTGGGAGCTGGAGTCCATTTATGCTGGTTGGGGAATTCTGGGAATTGAAGTTCACTTAATCTGAGAAACACTGCCTTAAAATCTAACCATCCAGGCAATTTACCTTCCTTGTTCTCCAGAATGTTGGGGGCAAAGCCTCCTTCATCCCCCACATTGGTGGCATCCTTGCCATACTTCTCCTTGATGACGTTCTTCAGGTTGTGATACACTTCCGCCCCGATCCGCATGGCTTCCTTGAAGCTCTCTGCCCCGACAGGAAGGATCATAAACTCCTGCATGGCCAGCTTGTTCCCAGCATGAGAACCACCGTTGATCACGTTGAAAGCCTTTGGAGACACAAGGACCCCACAACAGTGGTTTTAACCCACAAAACAAGAGAGAACCAGCGTAAAACCAATCCAAGCTTCTTGTCCTTACACTCCCTAACAGTCTTGTTGAAACGGTCTCCACAGATGACACACCGTGGAGCACGATTCCCATTCCCAGAGGTTTACAAGGACTTACAACTGGTTCCTTAATCATCATCATCTTTTAACCACCTCATAATCCCTTGCGGGGTGGAATCTGGATAACAGAATGGAGTTCGAGTGTTTACTGGCCGGATGCCCTTCCTGTCACCAATGAGGAGTTTTGTTCAGCAGATATATTCTCATTGTGCGGAGAAATATCTGCCTCTACCTAGGATCATGAAGCGAGAGCTCCCCCTCTAGGCCAACCGTAACACTCAACCAGTTCCTCAATTGTTTGAAATTATGACAATCCCTTCAGTCTCTTAAGAACCTTCTCCCCTGCCCCAAAAGTGAAGGTCATACAAATGGGTTGGTGACCCGCTTTACAATTCTGATTTATGACCATAACTTCCAGGTTCAGTTACAGTTACGAGTCAAGGGCACTTGTGCACACCACAAAACTACAAATGTCATAAATCAATCAAAAAAAAAAAACCCGGGACAACACCAGCTTCTGAGAATCATCACAGTTCAAATGCCCAACTCTTAAATGTAGTGCGTGCGTCAACTCATAAAATATTTCTATGGTCTTTTTTGAGTTGCCAACAGAAAGGGAGGGGAGAACAGTAGAACAGCTTGCAAACCGAAACTGCATTCCATAAATGTTTTCAAAGATAGTAACTAGGTGACTGAAGTTTCTGCCGGGCAGAATTCTACCTGGAGAGCATGATTGATGAACTCTTGGCTAGGGATATGTCCCATTGGAGAATATCAATTACAACACACCTAGGGGGAGGGGGAAAAACCAGGGTCAAGGGTGACCATGAATGATGTGCCTCAGAGTCAGCTCCACCCAGGCACTGTTGGGACATGTTAACTCCCAATAAATCCTTTTGAAGTTTTGGAAGTTTAGCTCGAGACTCATGATTTACATGGGGGTAACTGCTGGAATCCTGACAGCTAGCACATGGAAAAGAACTGAAGAGGTCTGGGGCTTGTCTGTGAGGATTCTCATTCAGGTCATGGTTGTTCCAAAGGTGTATTTTCAAGAGACCACTGGACTTTTTTTTTCCCTTGAAGAGGTTTTGCTTCCCATCCGAGAAGTTTCTTCCATTCTGACTGAATGGCGTGGAATGGACTATAAATCCTTCCAGGCAGAACTTTGATGCAAACTTCAGACCCAAAGAGGTAACTGGACTTTCTCGCTTTTCCCTTGAAGACGTTTCACTTCCCATTTGAGAAGCTTCTACCATTCTGACCAGTGGAGAATGGAAGGATTTATTATTCCATTCCCCGCCATTGAGTCAGAACGGGAGAAGCTTCTCGGATGAGGAGCGAAACCTCTTCAAGGAACACCAAAAAAAGTCCAGCTGCTTTTAAAAAAATAAAACACCTTTGGGTCTGGGGTTTTTGCATCCAGGCAGACATTTTCCATGGCTGCAAACTGTGGGGTTTGTTTTTAAAATAAAAATAAAAAAATCAACACAACCCCCACATTCTACAGCCTAAAGGGGAAAAAAACTTCCCACAAGGGACCACAAGAGAGAATAAAATCCTTTTCAAGGGATGAAACCAAGTCATTCTCCCCAAAGGATTAACGGATTCCTGCATTCATGCTCAAAATATTTGATCTGCAGTTTCAGTTCTGGCCAAGAGTCGGCCTTCTGCATGGCACAGCAAAATAAACTTACAGGCACCGGCAAAACAACCTCCTTGTTCCCGGCCAGATCAGCAATGTGGCGATACAGAGGAAGTTCCTTCTCCGCCGCACCAGCCTTGCACACCGCCAGGGAGACACCCAGGATTGCATTCGCACCAAATTTAGCTGCCGTAAAGACACAGACACAACAAAAGAGGAACGTTATTTGCTTGCAATCGGTACTCAACACACAAGTTGCTGCCGCTCAAATTACTTTACTCAAATTACTTATGTTTAAAGATTAAAAATGACAATTGTGCTATTTCGGAGCTGGAATAATTTTTCCTTTTTCTACCCTTCCCCCCCCAAAAAAAATACGACCTACCCTGAAAGTAAGCCCTAGCTTGATTTTTACACATGCACCCAATATAAGCCCTACCCCCAAAATAAGCCCTAATTTAGATCCACCCACTCCAGAGTGCAGGGGAACAAATTAAGCTAGGGTGGGGATGAGGGGGTGAGGAAGCTGCCCTACTACTTACCTTCGGACAGTTGTAGCCAGGCCTCACACGCCCTGACACCTGCCTTGCCGGCCCATTTCTTCTGCAGCTGGCAAGGCTTTCCTGAAAGCCTCGGTAATTGATAACAAAACTCAGGATCGATCCAGAGCTGTTATCAGATGCAGAGGCCTTCAGGAAAGCCTTGCCAGCCACAGAAGTTCCTGAGGGCCTCTGACAGCAAATGGAAGCACACAAGTGAGGTTAGTCAGTCGATGACATCCCCTGAAAATAAGACCTGGTGCCTTTTTTGGGTGACAGCAAAATATAAGACAGGGTCTTATTTTTGAGGAAACACACTATCTCAAGCACTGTCCCTTTTAAAATTAGCCAGACCCATCTTCAGCTTCGATTAAATCAACTGGAAATAATTCAGACCACAATGGAGCCAAACATTTCCGTTCCCAAGCATGACAGTTGCTCATTTGAGTTGTTCCCCAGTTTACGACCTTTTTGCCACAGTTGTTAAGCGAAGCATTAGTCCTTAAATGAATCATGCCATTGTTAAGTGAATCCCAGCTTCCCCCATTGCTTTGCTCATCGGAAGCCAGCTGGGAGGGGGCTGCAAACAGTGATCACATGACCTCAGGATGCTGGTAAATACCTGCCAGTTATCTCTGGTAAATACCTACCAGTTGCCAAGCAACCCAAATTTCATCACGTGGCTACAGGGATGCTGCCAGTTGTAAATGTGAAAACTGGTTACAAGTCAAATTTTTCAATGCTACTGTTAACTTCAATCAGTCGCTAAATGAATGGCAATAATCAAGGGCTACCTACAACTAATAACTATTAATAAATAAGGTGTTTTTTCAAGAGGCCACTGGAGTTTCTCATTTTTCTTTGAAGTCGTTTTGCTTCTCAACCCAGAAGCTTCTTCAGCTCTTAAAAAAAGCAACCTGGATGACCGAGAATCTCCATAAACATCTTCTATATATATATAAAAGCAAAACACCCCTCATGCATTATCACAAAATCTCCAGAACCGTAAAGCCTGCACACTTGAAATTTGGCCTCTTGGGTTCTAGGGGCTCTCTAAGAAAGGATTTTTCCAAATGACCATCAGAGCATTACTATTTCCTATATTATTATTAACATGCTCTGATGCTAAGAAGTTCTACTCCTCATCCCCACCTGAAAAGAAATCTCTTCCAAATGCAAAACACAAGCAGAGGAGTTTAAGTTTCAGAGCACCAATAAGCTTTAATACAGAACAGTTGAGCTAACCCACACCCAGGCTCCTTGCTGTCTCCTCCTTGCTCACACAGCAAATACTGTTTCAGTTTCCAAACAGCCCTCAACTCTCTCACACACTGGCAGGACCGCGTGCCAGATGAATACCAATGGATGCTGGTAGGGTAGGCAGAATTTTTCCCCTTATTTTCTTCCCCAAAAACTAAGCCCAACCACACAGTTTCATAGCAAAGGACAGGTATCCAGCTAGTTTACTAATAAATAACAAATTAAATTATTTATTAGTAAATGCCTATGGAGATTTATAAATGTCTATGGAGATACGGCCTCCCTCATTGCTAACCCTTTTAATGCTCCAACGGACAACTTATTTCTTTACCAAGGATTGTGTCAGCAGCAAGGCACAAGAGTGTATCATTAAAAGACTTTCAAAATAATTTTCCTCCCCACATGCAAGGGTGAAACCTCCTATACTTACACTTGTTCTCAGATCCATCCATGTCAATCATCAACTTGTCAATCTTTTCCTGTTCCACCACGCTTATATTCTACGGGGGGGGGGGGGGGGNNNGGGGGGGGGGGGGGGGGGGGGAAGAGAAGGGGAGGAAGAGAGAGATGAGAAACTGATCATAATTTAGCTTATGATCCCCAATCCTGGGTGATCAACTTACAAACACTCACCCATTGTGGCTTCTAATCCTACTCTGTGAATTAAACTGTATAAAGCAGTTTATAGCTTAAGATAGCTTAAAATAGGGGGTGTTAGACCTGGGCAGCTTTAAGACTTGTGGACTTCAACTCCCAGAATCCTCCAGGCAGCATCGCCAGGGGCTCCAAACTAAGCAGCTTTAGGACTTGTGGACTTCAGTTCCCAGAATCCCCCAGCCAGCATAGCCAGGGACTCCCAAACTGGCTGGGGAATTCTGGGAGTTGAAAATTTAATTCTGGGAATTAAAAAATTGCCAAGGTTGGACAACTGAGGTTTAAAGCGATTCTTTGCTCCTTCGGACATCCTTGAAAACACACAGCCCTCCCCCATGCAAAGAATTTTTTAAAAAACCCACACATTTTCCCGTGCAGCTACACGACAGGGTTAGCGTTAAGGGGGAGCCATGCCTACCTTGTTAACCAGGGCGGGCGCAATAGTTTTATTCACATGCTCAACAGCCTTTGAGACACCTGGAAGGAACAACCAAGAACCATCAACTACACTCAAAAACTCTGCAAGGAGCAACAGGCATTTAGTAAGAGGGTCTGGCAGGCAGGCAATCCGAATTTCAGTCTCCTAGTCCTCAAGCCAAGAGATCCAAGCGTGCATTTAGAGGTTGTTAAATCCCCCTTTTCCTGAACAATTGCGGAGAAGCATCAAATCCAGGAATGCCAACGAGGAGGTCAGCCCCCAAATCGTGCAAAATGGTAACAGCCCAGCCAGTGTGCATCGGTTACCTGAGTGCACAGCGCTGGCGCCAGGAACATATTAATGTACTTAACGGCTCTGGAGACACCTGAGAAGACAGAGAGTTTGTGGAGGGAAGAGAAGAGATGGAGAAAGAAAGAAAGAAAGAAAGAAAGAAAGAAAGAAAGAAAGAAAGAAAGAAAGAAAGAAAGAAAGAGGAAGGAAGGAAGGAAGGAAGGAGAGAGAGAGAGAGAAAGAAAGAAAGAAAGAGAAAGAAAGAAAGAAAGAAAGAGAAAGAAAGGAAGGAAGAAAAAAAGAAAGAGAAAGGGGAAAAAAGGGGGAAAGAAAGATGAAAAGAGGGAAAGGAGAAGAAAGGGAAAGAGGAAAAGATAAAAAGAAAGAGGGAAAGATGAAAAGAAAGAGAGAAAGGAAAGAAGGAAGGAAAGAAGGAAGTAAAGGAAAATATGAACGCTCACAAAGATGACAAAAGCAGCACTTCATGCATGGAAGGGAGAGGGAAAAAAGGGAGTGCGCATGAAATGCACGGCAAAAGAGACCCCTGGGACAGAGGACAGAGAGAGAGTATCTGACAACAGTTTAATCCCACGTTAAGTTCTGAATTGGGGAACGGACACAAACCCAATCACACTAAATGGATCTGCCAGAGATATTCACAGAAGGCAAATCGTGGCTTCATGTTTCTCCCTGAATTTATGCCCCCCCCCAGGCAAATCTATAGTGTGGCAGTTTAAAAGCAGAAGTACATTCCAACACTTATTTTACAAAGATTGTAGTTAAGCTACCGGATCTTCTGCCCACAAAAATCCTTAATTGGAGAACGTGATTGATGACACCCAGCCTGTGAAGGTGCTTAATTGGAGAATCTGATTTATGACACACCCAGGGGGAAGGGGGGAAACAGGATCACAGGGGACTGTAAATTACATATGCCAGAGTTGGCTTCATACAGGTCAATGCCATAGATGTTGCTCCTAATAAATTATTTTATTTCTTTTGAAGCTTGGCTTGGGGCACTTGATTCAATTAGGGCAATCCCCGAATCCTGACAGTAATTTTGTCGGGGCCTTTTTTTTTTGGGGGGGGGGGGGGAAGAGGGCAACACCTTGTGTTCAATAAATATGGAATTATTTGAAGGACACTACAAGCAAAGCAGAGCAGATTGACGATTTTCAAGTGAAAGCCACGTAGCTACCCCTAGCCAGAAGGGGCTACCTTTCCCCAGGAAGCGAGTCTTGTCATTGTCACGGAGTTCCAGGGCTTCGTAGATACCAGTTGATGCTCCGCTGGGAACAGCAGCACGGAAGAGACCTGGGGGGGGGGGGAGCGACAAAGTAAGAAGCCCATTTGGTTGAGCCGAAGGAAGACAAACCTTTTCCCAGCCTCGGGAGTGAAAAACGATTAGAAAAACATTTTTTTTTTTTTTTGGTTTTTTGGGGGGGGGGGAAGATGGGAATTTTCCAGCGCTTCTAACCTTTGTTGGTGTAGAGGTCTACTTCAACGGTGGGATTCCCACGGGAGTCGAATATTTCACGGGCGTGGACCTTGAGGATGGACATGGTGTTGGTCTAAAGGAAAAAGGACAAGAGAAAAAATGTTTTAATTTTCCAAAAAAAACCCCAACATATCCACATATTCTGGAAGCCAGGAATGTGGATTTTTCCAGCGAGTAAAGATTTCTGGGTTTCTAAAGCAAGTGGCACATCTGAAAACCCCTGAGGGCTAGAAATTTGGGGAGGGGAGACAGAGAAAGGAAAGGAAGGAAAGAAAGGAAGGGCTTTTCATTCATGCAAGATATAATTGCAAAGAGACTTCTTCTGGCATTCAGATTAAATATTGGCAGAAGGAATGGTTTGTCTGCTTATTTTCGTCCATCCTCAAGACCCAAACTCTCCCTCCACAGCCTGGCCAGGAGAGGTCCATGGCCACATAACCATTTCCTTGCAAATCCAATTTGCTCCCTTAAGGATAATGAACATTTCCCACCAGTGATGGAAAAGCAAAGAAACTGCCCCTTCTCCCATGTCTGAATTAAAACCAACAATCTTCTCTCTCTCTCTACATTCTCAATTTCCATATTTATTTTTTTAAAAAAACAGGATAAATCCAGACAGAAATCCAGCCTTCCAAACAAAATCTTGCCATTCCATTATTTTATTTTCATTTTATGGCCTTAAGGCCCACACAGAGTTGCTGTGGATGATACAAACAGCCAGATCAATGGAATAAATTAAAACACTGCGGATGGGCTGGTGAGCAGAACCTTTGCAACAAATACATCAATTGACTTTTTTTTTTTAAAAAAAAAGAACAGCTCCCATCATCCATAGCCAGCAGGGCACTCAGACCCGGTTTTATAGGGGCGATAGTCCACTCATCTAATCCATAGATTAATCTGAGACAGAGTCCAGATTTCAGCTTAGCTAGGAAACAAACCATGCTGGTATTCATTTGTCCTCTGGATTTATTGAAGGACAGACTAAAAATAAATCCTTTTTTGTTAATATTTTAACAAGGAAGGAAGAAGGTAAATTGATGCACTGAATTTGAAGAAGGCAGACAAAAAAAACCCCGACAATATAAAAACAATCCTGAGCTGGCCAGCTAAAATCTTTAAATGAACTGGAGAGGAAAAACAACGAATTCCTTGCAATTCCAGTTTCTGCCCTGCAGAGAGAACACTGAATATTTCAAATATCTCCCAACACGGCTTTACCGGCATAGAAGCCAGCGCTCTTGCTTGAATCTTTCCTCCAGCTAAGGTCACCTTCAAATTAAGCGCTGCCCTGAAAACACTCATGGAAAAAAAATGATTTTTTTTTTAAACCACGTGTCCCTTCCAGACTGCGGGTGAATAAAATGGAGCCTCCCATACCTCCCTGCTCTTGGAAACCAAGCCTGCTCTCAAATGTCTTGGCTCAACCTGACTCAGCGTTTTATGTAACTGTAAAAAAAAAAAAAATACCTTGCAGGAAATCAAGTTCTGGAATCGGAATGACTCAGTTTTTGCAAACGGAAAGGTTTTCCTGCCTCTTTATTTTTTTCCTTTTTTTCCCCCACTCCTTGGAAGCAAGGGATAAAAATTTTGGATCACTTGTTTCCCCAAGCCCCAGATTTCTCCTGAGCAAAGCTTTCCTACTTGCTGGACTACAGTTACCAACATTCCCAGCCCTTCTGGAAGGGCGCTCATGGGAACCGGGAATGGAAGAGCTGGTTTGGATGGGACCCAGACTGCAATTTTGGTTTGAGAGACAAGCCATCAAGTCTCTCTGCTCTTGCTATGCTATGCAGATACTTAAAACCAGAGTTGGAAGGGACCTTATAGGTCATCTAGACCAACTCCCTGCCTAAGGAGTTCTCGACTTACAATTCGCTTGGACTGGAAAAAGGGACTTATGGCCCGTTGCAGCATCCCCGTGGTTACACGATTAAAGTTTGGAACATTTGTGTTTGTAAATCAAGACTTCCTGTACTCTGCTGGTCTGCTTTTTCCTTTACTCATCAAACCTATTTAAATTCTTTTCTCCAAGCCCCCATGGATCTATTTTAAACTTTAAAATGGAAGTCCACCTTATGACACCACACCCAGTCTTGAAGCTGGTGGGATCTCCCTTCACCCTAGCTGACCATCTGGGGCTGCACTAGGGATAAAATTACCCAGGAAGTTATTGCAAATTTTCAGGAGAATATAAGCCTTTAACCCTGAGGTGCTAACTTTCTATTAAAAGGTGCTTTTTCTTCAACAAGAAAAAAAATGCTGCCTCTTGGCTACAGCCTGAATTTATACTACTACTTTCTCACCGGTTGCACTTTTTTTTAAAGGTGAGAATTTGCTGTGCCTCGTTGCAAAGCAACTTCTAACCCTGGTTTAAGATGCCTGGACTTCAGCTCCCAGCATTCCCCAGCCAGCCAGAATGCTGGGAGTTGAAGTCCACACACCCTTAAACCTCCCGAGCCTGAGAAATCTGCATTAAACAGACTTCTCTCCTAGTATGATTTGATTACTTATTGTACCCTATGACTATCAGTGTTGTACCTTATGATTCTCTTTTATGTATATTGAAGAGTATTTGCACCAGGACAAATTCCTTGTGTGTCCAACCACACTTGGCCAATAAAGAATTTTTATCTATTCTGCTTCTCTCCAAATTAAGGAGAAATTTTGAATTGCCCAAGCCCTCTGAAAAAAGATACAAGCAACTTCCAAACTCGAGGAAAACTGAAGTCTCTTTTCCACCCCATGCTAGCTGGGAATCACACCCAGAAAAGTTATGGGGAGGGTTTCCCCATATTAGATATCTGGGAAGGCAGAAACGCAGGGCCTGTTGCAAAGACTTTAAAGCAGAGGCCTGTGCATCATTCACTGTTGTGTCAACTGTTGCACAAGAGCATGCAAATGAATTAAAAAGGATGATTAAAAGCTAAGCCACGCAATTAGGATGTGACTAAACCTCTCCGCAGGATGGGGAAATTTTGGCCGCATGGCTAAGAATAAAACTCTTTGTAAAAAAAGTGGCTGCATGGAAGGGTTTTTTTTTTTTTTAAATCATTTGAGCATATGGCTGCAACTTTCTGCATTATGCAGCAACTGTCCTTCCCATCAATCACCGTTTGTCCTTCTCAGGAGACTGGAAGTATGTAAGGCATGAAAGGCGGACCAGTTGCTCCAGGCCATCTTCATCTTTTCATCATTTCCGCCTTAAGAAAGGAGGGGGGGCTCTGCACGTGGTTTTCCCCCCTTAAAGGAGGATTCCATGGTCCACGTGCAAAAAGGATGCCTGCATCTCAGCTACCCGCAAGCCATTTTACAAAGGCAGTCTGTTGCAAATGGCTTCTGAAAATGATGCCCAAGGGGCCTCTGCAGAATCACCAACTCCCCCCCCCCCCGCCAAAAAAGATCATTTTCCTACTAAACTCAGGTCTCCTGCAGCTGAGATTCTTCATCTTGTAAGAAAATAAAGGAATGAATATTTTGAACAAGGCCAGCTAAGCAAATGAAAGGAGTTTCCCTTATTTTGCAGAAAATGTAAAAAAAAAAAAAACCTGCAGGTTTTCTCTAGCTCTAGAACACCTTTTAATATGGGATTTTATTTCATTAACACAAGATTTATTTCATTAAAAATTAGGAAACGAGAGGTAAACATTAGAAACAGGGAAAGTATTATGCGTATTTGTTACATAAATATAAATTGCTACCATGACGAAGTATATGCCATCCTTAGAAATTGGAAGAGTACTTAATACTTAAATAGTATTAATATTAATATATATAATATACTCAAATAGTATTACTGTTGTAAGTATTGTGTATAAAGTAGTAAGTATTGTGCATAAAGTAAATTAACCCAGACAATAGGCTGTTCATTAAGAAACATTTTTTTAAACCTGCAAGTTTTCTGTAGGAAAACAGAACAGGTTTGGTACCCCTCAGCCCCTCCTTATTTTTAACCCTTCTCTGCAGCCCTCCCCTCCTGAACAAAAGGGGGGAATAATCCATTTTTTTTGGCTGCCATTCAAGCCGCAGGACCTAAGATACAGACAAAAAATGGGTCTGGAGCATCCTTTAAAAATAAAGTTTTCTTTTCTGAAGCCTTTACAGCATCCTATTTGCTTTACAGGAGATGAAACAGAAGCTCTTTTAAACCCTATTTTTCAAGCTTGCTTTGATTTTAGGCTAGGTTTTTCCACCCATGCCCTCCACACCTGTTGGGACTACTATGCAACACTCCCCTACCTACATCAGCTGGCAGGGAACCATAAATAATATAGTCCTGGGTTAACTAAAGGGCGCCATGTTGGGTTTCTTTGGACCACTCGCTTAAGGAAACGAGTTTCCCCAGATGCCATGATGCAAACCTTAAAATAAAAAATATTAAATAAATGCTTTTTTTAAATGCATAAGGAAATACTGAAAATGGAAAGTGCGGGGTTCCCCCCTTTTGCTCTTAGCAAAATGCAAATCTTCGAAAATGTTTGCAAAAGGGACGCCCAAAGGCACACCTATTTCCTCTCCTTGCAAAAAAGGAAATGCCGAAACGTCTTAAACCAGAGTTTGCAAACGTCTGAAAGAAGATTTGATATATAGATGTATATAACATTGCTGCAAAATATTCCCCCCCCCCATCCTCNATATAACATTGCTGCAAAATATTCCCCCCCCCCATCCTCCAAAGCAAACGCTTTCCCATCTTACCTTATGCTAAAGTTCTCTCACGCTGCACCTAAGGAAATAAATTGCAATAATAGTTTTTTGTGGGGGTTTGGGGGTTTTGGGGTTTTTTTTGTAATTAAAATTGAAGAAAATCTAATCACCACAACGTTCCCCGCCTCGCGAAGCCCGGGCAACTAAAGAAGATGCGGCCGGCGCGCACTAAACTATAGTACGGTTCATGCAGATGAGATGGCCTCGTTGCGGCTTTTCATTGGCCGGCCGCGCCGCCCTGCCGCCCGCCGATTGGCCGGGCGGGCCTCTCGCCAGCTCGGCCTCTTGGCGCGTGCGCTACGTGCTCGGGCAGTTTCTCCTTTACGCAGTCGCGTGGGCGGGCCGAATTCAGTTTAGTTTCATTTTTTTTTATTTCTTTAGCCAGAGATGGAAAAATCCCCATTTTTGTAAATCAAAGGGGAAGATTTTGAACCGGGCTTAATTTTTTTTTTTAATTTTCTCCATGCTGCGCATTTGGACAGCTTGAAAACTGGAATAATTCTCTTGCACAGAAATCATTATCCAGGAATCCAAAGCTCAATAATCAAATTAATAACCAAAATAGCCAAAAGCTTCTTTATTCTAAATATCCAATCTGAATAGTACAAAAGACTACAACTGAATATAGACTTTAATACATTTAACACTTAATTTTCATAAGAATGAAAACAAACTTCTAAACAGGATCTGAAGTTTGTAAAATTGTAGCTTTAAACTTGATTTAGCACTTTAAAATCACAACTTGACGTGTTCACTTTAGTATTTCTCAGTGTTTCTGTGCTAATGTTTACTCTGAAAGGGAACTACTATATAATAGAGACCGATATCTAAAATTTAAACCAAGGAAGTGATGTATTTAAGAATTCTAAAATGCTGTTTTCCAAACCCCAACTTCATTGCTTCTTTTAATGTCTATAAAAGTCCAGTTTAATTGCTTGTCTTAACACAGACAGGGTTAGACTTACCTGGTCAAAAATCATTTACAAGAGATTTGCAAAAATGCTAATTATACTTCATAAGAAGACACACCTCTGAGCCTCCTATTTGGTCTAATTTGACCCAAAACCCATTACTTTTTTAAAAAAGAGACCCCAAAATATGCAAACTTCACCTCCTTGGAAAAATTGAGTATTCTAACTTTTCTGACACATCCTGAACAGATTCATGTACAAATAAAAAAAAACACTCCCATCCTAGTCAAACAAGATGTCATTTCACCTAAAACCTCGTGTCCGACAAATAAACCAATTTTTGGCTTAATATCGGTGGAAAGGTTGGATTAAACCCCTGCAGTAAATTACTAATTGAATGCAGAGACAGAAGTAAGTGGTATTCAGTCCATAGTAATTTCAGAGAAGGAATTTGGCTTCAGCCTTGCAATGAATTTCTAGTAGCAATAAAAACAACGAAAGTTCTCCCTTTGAGCAAATAAATGCTGGAATTATTTTGTCCCAGCATATTTTTTTTATAAACAATACAATAGCGCTCTGAGCCTATTAGTGTGTAGATACACACAAGGATTGTATTATTTTTAAGGTCATGCTGCCAGTAATTTTCTGTGAGCATCTGGAAGAATCGCCATCAGAATTGGCAATTTTGGCGACTTTCTTTATAGCCAACATCTAGTTCCAGAGGTGGTGGTCAGCAGCTACCTTGGTATCATCTGTGCCAGAGGTTTTGATGCTCTAAGGGGATGGTCCAGCGGTATCTTATCTAGAAAAACTTGCTTTGACAGGCATGGTTCTTTGCATGCTTAAATACGGAATGCAGAATTGTAAAAACAAAATAAAAAGATGGCAGTTTTGAACTCAGAACACCAGATTTGGAGCAGATCCTAGCCATCTGCTAGAGAAAATCTGAATATGACAGTATCAAAACACATGTCTCTTGTCAGTGGGACTGATAAGGTTTGGAAACCTATGGGTTGCAGCCCATGCTAAAAACTGACCTGTGGTTTATTTTTGTCTCGGTTTAGCCTAATCTGTAAGGCCAGCTAAATGCAAACCACAGTTCAGCCAAACCTCAGCTTATCAGGGCAAGAACAAAGTTTGCAAATGCAGCTAGATTTACTCACAAAGCCCGACAAAATGCACAAGCAGAGATCCAACTTATTTTCCAGGGCACAAGAATGCAAGAAAAGAAACCACGGATGGAAACTACGGTAATCCAGGAGAGAAGCGACCTAGAATAAAAAGAGATATTTCTTGACAGTGACAACCATTAATTAACCAGTAGTTTGCCTCCAGAAGTTGTGAGCTCTCTATCACTGGAGGCTTTTAAGAAGGGATTGGATAGCTATTTGTCTGAAATGGTATAGGGTCTCCCCGCTTGAGAAGGGGGTTGGACTGGATGACCTCCAAGGTCCCTTCCAACTCAGTAATTAGTTTTGACAGGGCTGGTAAAAAAAAAAAGGTCAGCCATTCAGAAGGAAAGAGGAAGGTTTAATGCTTAGGATCTGTCTCTTGTGATGTCACAAAGACAGAGAATATTAGCAGCCATGAGGGGCAAAACTCCACAGCTGGTTCCGTTTGGATGACTCTTAGTCAACACTCTCCACCTTAATCCCGAAC
This sequence comes from Laticauda laticaudata, assembly GCA_004320025.1. NCBI lineage: Eukaryota > Metazoa > Chordata > Lepidosauria > Squamata > Elapidae > Laticauda > Laticauda laticaudata. Next base: position 143,462 of record BHFT01020016.1, on the reverse strand, counting down.
AAGAGAGGATTGGGACCGGCGAGTAAGTATCCCTTGTGTTTAAGTGTACACATCATAATTAAAAGGGAATTTGTCTCATGGTCGTAGTCTGCACATTGCTGGGTCATCAAAATCTGTGCAAATCTTCAGCTCCTCTTCCAAATTGGTTTGTTTTCCTGGTTTGAGGTTTTTTTTTTCTCCCAAACGTAAATTTCAGTGCCTACCTCCTCTAAAGTGGAGGATTTCTATGTATTTTTTGATTTTGCATGAGTTAGAGCCTTTTTTCTATTGTGAAAAAGACCCCACATTCAGGCCCCAATCCTCCTTGAGCCCCTCTTTGAGGGCACCAAGCCACGAATCTTGGTTTATCACTGTCAACAGGGCCATTCACACCCAGTCCTGCACAATTCCATTAATATTTAGAAATCCCTCTGGCAAGCTACCCATTTCTCTCTTCTCTCTTGAAACCAAACAATAGCTTTGCCCCCTAAAACAATTATCATCTATAATTTATCATCTTTGATAGAACATTTTTTACTCTTCCACCACCGCCTCTCCCTTCCATCTGTGCAGCCAAAAATGATCACATTCATCTCTAGAAAAAAAAAAATGTCTGGCTGGCATTTGCAAAGATGGGACAGGGATAAAAACAAACCTCTCTTAATATTAAAATGAAAACTTCATTGTCTTTGACCAGGGCCAGAAACAACGCACAACTCATTGGAAATTTTAAAAATAGCAAAAAACTAAAAGGGGCTCGTTACACAATGAAGGTCTTTCCAGAAAATATGATGATTATTCCTTTGCACTCCTTTCCCCTTTCTCTGACCTTGCCAGTTGGTTTTTATTTTTTCATTTGGTGAATGGATGTTTTCAAAATACAGAACTTTTAAAAAGGGTGGGACTGATCGGTGTGCTTTGCATCTCAAAGAAGGAATGGTGTCCCAGTTAGAAAGCAGGTTTAAATTGGGCATAAACAAGAGTAGTTTGGGGGTTTGGTTTCCTGCATATTTACTCTCGGTTTTGAACTTTGACAATCCTTCAAGGTAAGAGACTGTTAGGACCCTCCACACCAGTAAATTGAAATAAATAGAACAATTTTTTTTAAAAAAATGCATAATTTGAGTTTAGGGGAAAGGAGTTTTGCTTGGTAAAACTCAATCTCTACTCCAATCCAGGTAATCCTTGATTTACAACTATTGGTTTAGTGACCAAAGTTTAGAATGACACTGAAAAAGGTGACTTATGACCCTTTTTTCACACACAGCCCTATTTATGTCCCAGATTAACATGAGCCCTCTTTTTGAGACTTCCTGTCCAAGCAAAAACAATAGGGAAGCCAGGATTATTTAACAACTATTAAGAGTTTAATGACTACAAGGGATCCACTTAACAACGGCAGCAAAGAAGGTCGTAAAGGAGACCAAAATTCACTGAACCATCTTGCTGAGCAGTGGAAGTTTGGGGGCTCAATTGGGATTGTAAATTGAGGACCTCTTGTACTTTGGACCTGAGTAGATTGGGCAAGATTGTCTTCTTGCAATGACCAGCCTGGTCTTTTAGTTTATTTTACTTTATTGTCCTTGCACCTCGTACAATGAAATTAAATACCATCTTCAGTGTACATTATGACTATGAAAATAAACACAAACACACACATCCTTAGTATTCTATACAAATATATACATCTATATATTTTATCCTGAAAATATCGGTGCAGCCCTGAACTTTAATCCTTTACCTAATGCAAGACAGGCAATCAAAATGTGGATTATCACCCATTTGGGACTGTATTACAACAGACAGGAGGACTGGACTTTAAGCCCTGTGGAAATAAGGCTGAGGGATTAAAGATTTTCAGGATCCAATCTGGGTCGGTCCCTGGGATGAGAGATTTATTCTTCTAAGCTTTCAGATTCATTCTGTCTCCAGCATACTTGCACTGGGCTGTTCTATGTGTGGTAAATTTATCTGGTGCCTGGTATTAAAAGTGGCTTTTAGTTTTTAATTGTGGTGTTGATAGCCGGCTATTAAGTTGTTGATTGTTGTTTCCTTGGCTCCTAAGCACTTGGTAACAGGAGATAAATCAGCATTCTTGCTGATGGACAAGGCTCTGGCTATTTTTGTCCCTGCTCGGCCAACAATATGAAAAAGTTTTCTCTCCCCCCCACCCCCAAGAAATTAAAGTTATCCAACTTTGCATCTAGAAAGTTAGCCCCTCAGGTAATGAGGGACCCTGATGCCTTCTCCTTGAAGGGAAGGGGTCATTGCATAACTGCCAGCCAAGAGGGGATTATGGCCCCGTAGCACCTGGAGGTAGCTGTCAGGATGCTTCCTTCGCCAGCTCATCAGGTTTGCAAGACGGGCTTTTAAGGAGATCTTCTCCAAAAGCTCGTAATATGCCTGCGGCCATGTTGGGTTTTTTTTTGTTTTTTTGGCTTGTTCTGCAAAGTGGCAGAATGTACAGAGATCAAACCCAGGGCCCCTAAAGGCATTTCCTAATCCTGCAAAATCCAGTTGGGTAAATAGTCCTTGAAAATTGCTGACCGGGAAATGCCAGCAATTCAGGCCAGCTCCCAGATTGCCCAGGAGACACCCCCCCCAAAAAAGGCGGAGAATATCAAAGCTCCCAGGTTGCATCAGGAAAGGTAAACCTGTGCCTTTCTCAACCATGGCAACTTAGATTTCAATGCCCAGAATCCCCCACCCACCCAAACAGACCCTTCAGTTTTAATTTTGTTTTTTTCCAACTTGACCTCGAAAAAGACACAGCACAAAAAGAAAGAAGACTGAGGAGGGAAGAAGAGGAAAATTCCCTGGGAGCCTGCTGGCTGAGGAATTCTGGGAGTTAAACTCTACAAGTTGCCAGGATAATAGAATAGAAGAAAAGAGAAGAGGAGAGGAGAGGAGAGAAGAGAGGAGGAGAGGAGAGAAGAGAGGAGAGAAGAAAAGAGAAGATAAGAAAAGAAAAGAGGAAGAGTGGAGAGAAGAGAGGAGAGGAGAGGAGAGGAGGAGAAAGGAGAGGAGAGGAGAGAAGAGAAGAGAAGAGAAGAGAAGAGAAGAGAAAGAGGAATAGGAATAGGAATATAATAGCATAGCATAGCATAGAATAGAATTCTTTATTGGCCAAGTGTGATTGGATACATAAGGAATTTGTCTTGGTACAAATGCTTGAAGCATACTGGCTTCCATTGTCCCTTTCAAGAATGGGAACATGCAAGCCTTTCAAGACAGGACTGGATGGGGCACCACCAGGAAATGCCTGTGTTTCAAAATAAATGAAGTAGGGAGACCCCCCTCCAAAGCAAAACAGCAGCAAATAATTCTTAGTTGTTCCAAACGTGGCACATTACATGCCTGTGAAAAATCCCCAGGAATTCAAAATAATTCAAAAATATTGGAGGAAAATTAATAATTGGTTCGAAGAAATCACAAAAGTTAGAACTGAGTTGAAACCAGAGATATTTCTATTTGGAGTCCTAAAACAGAAAATGAGCAAGAAATTATTATACATAATACTTCATAGACTAACAGCAGCAAGGCTCGCCTTTGTTCAAAATTGGAAATGTGAAGGTGCCCCCCCTGAATTCATGATCACAAAAACAAACCTTGGAATGTGCAGAAATGGACACGAAACTCAGAAATAAAGGAGTCAGAATGCTATGAAATTTGGAACTTATAGTATAGTTGGTTGGAAGACAGACAAGAAAGGAATAAAAAAGTCAAATAAAAGGATATGATAGAAATTGGTAATATACGTAAATTTATTAGTGAAACACAATTGGAATGAAACTTTGTATTATATTTAAATAAGTGAATGAACTTTTGATACAATGCGAGAGTTGTCAATTAGAGTGAACATTGTAGTTGCCTATCTTGCAACAAATGGAATTTCTTGATTTTATTGTATGTACATAAATCTATTTAATAAGGTATTTTTAAAATTTAAAAAAAGAAAAAAAAAGAAAACCAAAAATTGAATTTTCTCCTTTTTGTAGTGTTTCAGGTCTCCAGGCTCAAATTGTTTGCTTTTCTTCTGCAAAATGGAGAATTCAGAGTTCCCTGAAGAGATAGAGAGAATCTCTTAATGGGAAGAATAGACACCCAGAATGGTCCATACTGGTTTGAGCTTTTCAAACATGTCAACGATAGCCATCTCTGAAATTTCCCCCTATTTCCAGACACCCAAGAGACCTTATATAAGTGGTTCTTTGACTTACAACCCTTTGTTTGCCGATGGAGGCTACCTCAGCCTTAAAAAAAGGGTGACTTATGACCATTTTTTGCACTTACGACCATGGCATATAGTCCAAATTTGGATGCTCGGCATCCATTTATGATGGTTGCAACATCCCGTGATTCCAAACGAGGAAGCCCAATTCAACTTCCCAACCAGGTTTCTAACTTAACTAGGGCAGCGATCCACTTAATGGTGGTGGAGAAGAAAAGTGGTTAAAACAAGTCAAAAACTCACCCAAGAACCATCTCACTTGGCGGTGGAAATTGGCGGGCTCTGTCACGGTTTCGCATTGAGGATTACTTATGATTTATTTCCCCCGCTCCAAAAAACAAAAACAAAATCCATATGACTTTCTCAAATGCCTCTGGCTATTATTGCGGAGTTCTTCCCACTGGCTTTTAAGAAGGCCTCTGCAAGCATTTGCCTTTCAGCTTGGCATAAGGCATTAACTTCAAGGTATATAAAACATTAATGCTTGCAGGATGCTGACCAATCTAGCCAATCAAAGGAAACAGAGGAGGCAGTGGGTGATTACCTAAGGACTGAGGAAAAAAACCCAGCCTGTTTCACCTGACAGTTCCCACCTGTCTCGGCCACAGTTTTGTGGTCTTTTCTGCTGGGTCTATTAGAAACAGAGCTGCCTCTCCCCAATCCGCAATATAATTTATACTTTCTCACCCAGCAAGGGGAAAACAGAATATCTGCTATTCTTTCGGCAGGAGGGGAAAAAAAGAGGCTGGGTTTAAGTCAATTATTATTTACCTTTTCGGAGAGTCGACAAAAACCAGCGGATCCGCCTTTCGGGGGAATCACAGAATCATGAGGACTAGCGTCTGGGTACTCCAATTTTGCTTTCTACACCTAAGCTCTTCTGGAATCTTGGACTGGACGTATCACGGTAAGGAGTGGGGAAAAAAAGAGGGAAAGGAGAGAACAGAAATACTTTTTCCTTTTAACTCTATTGTAGGGTTGCAAATTTGTATAACGTGGTTACATGTCAGTTTCCTGGACTGGAAGTGCAATCCTAGCTACTTCCTAGTTACTCTAGAATCTTGTGGTTGGTCTCATGGTTAAGGCACCCAGTTAGAAAATAGAAGACCGTGAGTTCAAGTCCTGCTTTTGGCATGAAAAAAAAACAACAGGTGAGTGACTTTGGGCCAATCCCTCTCTTTCCCTGACTGACCCACCTCACAGGGTGGTAATTGTGAAGAAACACTACAAATATTTCCTCATGGTAACAAAAATTAAAATGGGGAAATGGGAGGAAAAGACGTGGATATAAGTTTGCTGCCGTGAATTATTTGTAAAGATAAAGGCAAGATAGAAATAAGAAAAAATACTCCCAACTATCCTGGGCAAGAATTGTAATTCAAACATGGCTCAAGACAGAGGAACAATTTGGGAAAACCTAGGGGCTTGCCTCCCCCCCCCCAAACCAAAGGCATTGTTGTATTGTTGGTCCTGTTTGCAAACAACAAAAATGTGTAAACTCTTTATACTGTTCTGTTGGTCGAACAATCAGAGCAAAAATTAAGTTACCAGAGCTGAGATTCAGACTGCGTAGAATAATATTTAAGAATAATTCCATTAGATCTCCACTCTGAGAGTCCTACGGGTCAGTTTTCCTGCTGGGGAGGAATTAGGAATTGCCCAGCAGACCTGGAGTGGACCAGACCTATAGGTGGGGTTTGGCATCCTGTTAGCTCACCTGTTCATATCTCCCCAAAAAATATATCCCCAAACTACAGCTCCCTTGGCTTTTAAAATCAAGCAAAACCTCTTTTGAACAGCCTTTAGCACCTGCACCCCTTTCAAACCAGGTAAATTCCTTCCACCTGCCCTCTCCATTAAACATTTTTTTAAACCTCTAGGATTAATTTTGGGGTCTCTTTGGATGCCCACATTCTTGGCAGGTCTCCCAAGGTGGAGAGGTCATTTAAAACAAAAGGAGTGGGGAGAAAAAATGTGGATAGAAATTCCCAATCAAGCAGAAACTTAAAAGGGTGAGCTTGTGTCAGTGTGCTTTTTGTTTTGTCTTCCTGTCAAATCCCAAAGAAAAAATAAAAGATGTTTTGCAATGTTGCTCCTTCCTTTCGAGGGAGAAACAGAGGAAAATAACAATAAATGTTGTTCTATTTGCTGTGGGGATTCTCTGTGCAATCCATAAAGCCAGCCAAAGGTTGATGCCTCTGGGACATTAATATGGAAGGAGGTTAAATCTGCTTTTAATTTATATATTTATATATATTTATATTAAAAAAAAGTTCAAAGGAGAAACTTTTCAGAGGAGAAAAAAATTTCTCCTCGGAGTGGCTCCTTGGAGATATTTTGTTCCACTAAACTTTATCTTACGTTGTTGCCCTTTAATAAGGATGGATCAATACTTCTTAACTTCTAATGGCCAAGAAGCTACCCTAAAAATGAGGGTGAGCGCCAAGAAAGATTTTTGGATGGATCGCAAACAGAGCTGGGAACTTTGAGGTTGGGTGAAACTCAAAGGGAGCGCTTAAGAGGCTGAAGAATTATTTCAAGGCTAAAAAAAGAAGTTTATTATAGCCAAGAAAGAGCCTTTATCATCTATTAATCCTACCTCCCTCTGCTTTACAGGGAATACCCCGGAGGGCCGAGAAATTATCTCAAAATTTCTTCCATCACAACTTTTCCCAGAAAGGAATATTTCCCAGTGCTTGCCGTGACCCACTGTAGGGTTTTGAGTTTCATTAATAGGTGTCTAATTACCCAGCTAAGTAACATCAGTGTAAGAAGGGAAAGGTGTTTGTGGAGAAGAGGAGGAAGAGGAGGAGGAGGACGACGACGACTATCGGGTCCTTGATGCTCTCTGAGCTTGATTGTTTTCTTGCAGACGTTTCATTACCCAACTAAATAACATCATCAGTGCTTAAAAAGAGAGCAGGGTCTGTCAAAGCCTTACTTTCTTGTAGCAGTGACAATGTTTTACCTAGTTTGGGTAATGCAAGAAAACAACCAAGATAAGAGAGCACAAAGTCATCATCTTCTCTGTGAACCCCACTCCCTTCTAGCACTGATGATGTTACCTAGTTGGGTGATGAGACATCTGCAAAAAACCCCACCAAGCTCAGAGAGTGCCAGGGACCTCACTATATATCTTCGATTTCATTTTGTAAATGATAGGGAAAGGTTATTGCAGGAGACATGAATTTACAGTTGTTTTTTTTTTTAAATAAGAAGCCGGAAGATCAAACTTCTAAACACAAGTTTTTTTGACAGTGAGAACAATCAACCCATGGAACAGAAGTTGCCTTTGGGAGTTGTGGGCACTTCATCACTTGAGAATTTCAAGAAGAGATTGGACTGCCCCATTTGTCAGAAATGGTGCAGGGTCTCCTGCTTGGGCGGGTTGGACTAGATGACCTACAAGATCCCTTCCAACTCTGTTAATCCGAATAGGTTTTCAACTGAAGGAAGGCACATTATATGGTTTTTGTTTTCTTCTCTCTTCCTCCCCCTCTTTCCATTCATGTCACCCTTTCCCATTTAAATCAACCTTAAGTTTAAATTTAAATCAAATTAGTTCTACTAACCTTCCAGGCCATCTGGAAGACAGCTGTCCTGCTTGCTTGCAGGACTCAAGAGAGGTCTTTTGGTTTCTGTGGTATGCCTTATCTGACAGCATTTTTTCTCTTCTTCTCTGGTCCAACCCAAGGGGAACACAGTGAAGACGAGTGGGGAACATACTTTGAACATTGCCTGGGGAAACTGCAATCCCCCATCAATATTCAGAGGTCGAAAGTTAGATTTAATCCAGATCTGGAACCGCTGCAGCTCCAGGGTTATGGATACCGCCGTGACGCCTTCAAGATGACCAACAATGGCCATTCAGGTGAATATTTAATTTGGTTTGTTTTCTTGGCTGACCCTTCCTTCCTTCCTTCTTCCCTTCCCTCCTTCCCCTTCCTTCCTTTTTCTTCCCTTCCCTTTTCTTCCCCTCCCTCCCTCCCTTCTTTCCAGGCCTCCTTCTTTGCAGACTTCCTTCCTTCCTTCTTATTGGCCAAGTGTGATTGGACACACAAGAAATTTGACTCGGGTGCAAATGCTCTCAGTGTACAGAAAAGAAAAGAGACATTTGTCAAGAGTCAAGAATCAACAGGTACAACCCTTAATGATAGTCACAGGGTACAATAAGCAATGGCCAGCCAAGCCGCAGGGTTTATTTCTTTAAATACGCCTTCAAACCTTGCAATTTGCTTGAGCTTGCAAGAATCACAGCAATCAGGGGCAATAAACGCTGAATAAGTAACAGTTGGCGGTCGCTTAAAAGTTTCAGAGGCAACCCACAGTATTACACAGCCTTAGCTCCCCAAAGCTTGTGGGTTTAAGTCCATTTTACCAGCTAGATGAGAAGGTATCGGAGTGGCTGTGTGTAAAATTTCCAGATTAGGGTCATCGCAGAGAGAACCTCAATAGGTGATGGCCAGGGACTTCTCAGTGGTGATCCCTGTCCTGTAGCAATGCCCCTTTCTCCCCCCCACCCCAATTGCAAAATGCTAAGTCCAGCCCTGGCATATTTTTAGGCTCTTTTTGTAAGCCAGTTTGCAACCATTGCATTTAGTCCACGGCTTCCCACCATTTCGTTTAGTGACTGTTCAAAAGCAGAGGTGGTATTCAAGCCAGTTCTGACCAGTTCTGGAGAATGGGTAATGTGTCAACTCATAAAATATTTCTATGGTCTTTTTAGAGTTGCCAACAGAAAGGGAGGGGAGAGCAGTGCAGCTGCTTGCAAACCGAAAATGCATTCCGTAAATGTTTTCAAAGATAGTAACTAGGTGACCGAAGATTCTTCCGGGCAAAATTCTAACTGGAAAGCACAATTGATGATTCTTGGCTATGGATGTGTCCCACTGGAGAATATGAATTATGATACACCCAGGAGGTGGGGAAAAACCAGGGTCAAGGTGAATGACAGTGAATGATGTGTCTCAGAGTCGGCTACACCCAGGCAGTGCTGGCATGTTTGGCTGGAGATTCATGATTTAATTGGGGGTAACTGCCAGAATCCTGACAGGTAGGAGAAATGTTGAGTAATTTGGAGAACCAGCCAATACCGCCTCTGGCTGGCCCCGCCCCCTTCTCTTCTCTGCCTCCCATCGAGTCCCAGCTGATTGGCTGGGTCTTCTTTGGTTGCCCTGCACAGGAGAACAGAGCTGGAAAGCAGGTTAATGGAGTGGGGAAGGAATGGGGATTTTGCAGTATCCTTCCTCTGCCATGCCCACCAAGCCATGCCATACCCACAGTGGCACTGGAAAAATGGTTATTTACAACCAGTTTCACACACCTATGTCGAAATACAGGCAGTCTCCGACTTACAACGGTTCATTTAGTGACCAAAGTCGCAACAGCCCTGGAAAAAAAAGTGACTTATGACCTTTTTCCACACTTACGGCCTTTGTAGCATCCCCAGGGGAAGTCATGTGATCAAAATCCAGACATTTGGTAACTGGCTCGTACTTATTACTGTCGCAGCATCCTGGGGGTGGGTCATTGGATCCCCAGATGTAACTTTCTCACAAGCCATGTCAGTGAGCAAGCCAGATTCATTTCACGACCAGGTGGCTAACTTAATCGTGATTCACTTAATGATGGTGGCAAGGAAAAAATGTCATAAAGGGAGACAAAACTCCCTTAGCCACCTGGCTTAGCCATACAAATCCTGGTCGCAACTGAGGTCGTAACTCAAGGACTACCAGTACAACGAAAACAGAGACAGAATTTTTATGATGAGATACATCTACAATTCATTGTCAACATCCCCCAAGAAGGTTACATGCTGGCTTGTCCACATTCACTAAAACAGAAGCTTCCCAAAGTTTTTAGAGAATTTTCTGGGGCAGTCAAATTGCATTTTTCCTTCTCTTCAAGGCTCCCAAACTTCACCCCATAATTCTAAGAACAGGGCAGTGTTTTTAACCCCCCAATTCACGCTAAGCAAACTTGACTTTAAACCTGTCTGAAGACTGTGCCAAAGGCAGCTAAAACAGAGCCCTGTTTTTAACAGGGTTAGGATTGGGCTGTGCCAAAGGCAGCTAAAACAGAGCCCTGTTTTTAACAGGATTAAAATTGGGGTGCAACACCCATTTTAAACCCTGCAGGAAGCGTTCCAGGTCTATCAGAAGCCCGTTAAAAGAAAATCAGCAGAATGTTAATTTGCAAACTAAGTCGGGCCCTTAGCTTTTTTTTTTTTTTTAATTGCATGCAGCTCCTGTCATTATCCATTCTGATTTCTGCCACTGTCATCATTTTCTTTGTGCCCATCCACATTTTATCTGGCTAATTTTGTGCTGATTTCTCTCAATCCACCGGTGGACTTGCCAAAAACAACAGAGGGTGAGGCAGACGGGTTGTACAAATGCACGAGGCATTCAAAAAAGAGAGAGAGAGACAGACAGACAGAAATAAACAACAAAAGCACAGATCCGACATTACGGATGAATGGCGATATTGCTAGAATGCCCAGCGCCCAGCCAACCTGTATTTTTTACTTGCTGATATACTCTAAAACCAGGAAGGCTTTTATTTTCAAAAAGCAGACTTAGAAAAGGAGAGGGAGACCTTTGGAGAGGGGTGGGCCTTTGGCATGGAAAATATATAACTGGACCTTCGGCAGAGAGAAAGGATGGATGAGAGACCACTAAGAAATTCCAGAGCTGAGGGTTCAAATGTGAGTTTTGCTGAAATAAACTGGGTTCCCAACTGAATGGAAAAGTTCAGGAATTACCAGGAGAGCTGAGGTCAGAGCGACTTACCTTGTTCCCCTGAAAATATGACCTACCCTGAAAATAAATCTCAGCTGCTGCTCAAATTACTTTTCGTCTCTGGTATGTTTAAAGATTAAAAATGAGCAGAATTGTGCTATTTGGGGGCTGGAATAGTTTTTGTCCTTTTTCTACTGTTTTCCCGAAAATATGACCTATGCTGAAAGTAAGTCCTAGCTTGATTTTCCCATGTACACCCAATATAAGCCCTGCCCCCAAAATAAGCCCGAATTAAGATCCTGCCCACTCCAGAGTGCATGAGTAAAAATTAAGCTAGGGTGGGGATGGGTGGGGGATGGAGGTGCCCTACTACTTACCTTTGGACAGTTGTAGCCAGGCCTTGCACACCTGCCTTGCCGGCCCATTTCTTCTGCAGCTGGCAAGGCTTTCCTGAAGGCCTCTGGAGATGATAACAAAGCTCTGGATCGATCCAGAGCTCTTATTGGCTGCAGAGGCCTTCAGGAAAGCCTTGCCAACCTCAGAAGAAGTTTCTGAGGGCCTGACAGTGAAAAGGAGGCTAGGAGCAATGCACACAAGTGAGGTTAGTTAGTGGATGACATCCCCTGAAAATAAGACCTGGTGCTTTTTTGGTGGCAAAACAATTATAAGACAGGGTCTTATTTTTGAAGAAACATGGTAGCAACTGTTCAGTTATATCAGCAATGAAAAAATGGCTTACAACCTCATACCTTATGACCATTGCAGCCTCTCCATGTCACATGATCAAAATCTGGGTGGGTGGGTGGTAACCGGCATGGTACTATGACAATTGCACTGTCCCAGGGTCATGTAATTACCATTTGCAACCTTCCCAGATGGCTTCCGGCAAGCAAAAGTCCATGGGAGAAGGCAGATTTGCTTAATGACCCCGTGATTCACTAAACAACTGTGTCAAAAATGGCCCCAAAAGGTCACAGGACACGAGCCACTTAAGAACTGCCTTGGCTTAGCAAGAGAAATGGGCTCAGTTGTGGTTGTAAGTTGAGGACTATCCAACAGTTGAAGAACTGGATATTCTTGTCCAAGGCTACCAGCCTTTGAGGGAGAGTGTGATGACCCAGGGTGGCATACAAAACAAACACAGTCACAGAAAACAGATGAGGCCCCTTCTATTCTTTCACTTTGCTTCCAAGCTCTGAATATTCTTGATGGAAGATAAAAAAACTCCCACATAAACAGTTACAAGAAGGAGGAAAAAAGCAACACAAACCAGGCAAGATAAGGGCTGGAGCCTAAGGATGTCCACAGATAACAGAACACACACTAGGAAGGATGCCAAACTCAGAGAGGGACAATAAAGTAGAGATATTTCCATGCTTTGTTTCCAGCGTTCGCCAGTACGCAGGTCCATATTCAGTTGTCACAGCTGCAGCCCACGTAAGGTGTCATGGCCGCTTCCTCTCTCGTAAGCCAAGTTGTTGCCTTCTCAGTTTCTACCTGCATGCCCTAGGATGGAGAGGGGATGGGCCTGGGTCCTCCTCCAGCCAGTCTTTGCCCTTCCCCAGCCTCCTCCACAACCTTCTCCTTCCACTCCCTGTCAGCTGTTCCTCATCTCTCTCAGAGTCAGTCTCCACTAGGGGCATGACAGAGACCTTCACCATCGTGTGGGCCCCCATGCCACTTTTTTAACCCTGTTCTTTTGGCTGGTATATGATCTTTTCACACAAGAGAAAGTTTGGCACCAATGAGAATTACTATTGTATGTTGTGTTGTTGTTTGTCTTCCTTCTCACTCTGCAAAAACTTGATCAAGCTGCTGAACTAACAGCCCCAATTTAACCTGGGCTCTCCTGCAATTATACAACTATTTTGGATAATTGTAGCTTCAGTAAGCAAGTTTGACTTTGTGTGTGTGTGTGTGTGTGTGTGTGTATTTGCGTGTGTGGTGCAAGAGTCACAGCCTGCAAAAGAAAACTACTTTTATGCCTGGATCTTAACTCAGGAGCTGATCTTGTTCAGAAAATATTGAAATGTAAAAAAAGGATGTATATTTTGCAAAAAGAAGTCCTTTCAATGCTGCCGTGATTTGAACTTATTTCCTCTTATTCTGGCAGGTTGTCACTGAGAGGGGACTCCGGGGAAAGGAGGAGGATAAGAAATCTGTTTGAAATACAAGTATTTCTCGACTTATGATCAAATTGAGCCCAACATTTTTGTTGTTTTAAGTGAAATATTCGTGAAATGAGTTTTGCCCCATTTTGCAACTTTTCTTGCCACTGTTCCTAAGTGAATCATTGCAGTCATTAAGCTAGTAATGTGGTTGTTAAGTAAACCTGGCTTTCCCACTGACTTTGCTCGTCGGATGCCCGCAAAAGGGGATCACAGTAGGATGCAGCAACGGTCATAAGTATGAACTGGTTGGCAAGCGTCGGAATTATGCCCCCACGATCATGGGGATGCTACGAAAGTTGTAAGTGTGAAAAAAACGGTTCTAACTCACTTTTTTTGTGCCACTGTAGCTTTGGAAAAGTCACTAAACGAACTGTTGTAATTCGAGGACCACCTGCAGGAGAAAAATAGTTAAGGAAGAAGTAAAACAGTGCTAACTTGCTTCCTGCATGGGACTTAAACTCTCTTTGATTGATCTAAAGTAACTCATTTCTGGCTTAAGTCGTAAGTCAAGTTTTTCCAGTGCCACTGTAATTTTGGAAAAGTTGTTAAATGAATTGTTGTAAATCAAGGACTACCTGAATGGCCCTCCTTTCCTTGCCCCTTTCCAGTTGTCATACACCTTCCTTCATCCATGAAGATTATAAAAGGCCTCCCTGGAAAATTCACAGCCATCCAACTTCACCTTCACTGGGGCGGTACGGAGAAAGAGAACAGCGGATCCGAACATACGATCGACGGGTTGCGATATATGGCCGAGGTAGGTCACTGTTTCCATCTGGGGAAGAAGAGGAGGAGGGGAAAAAGAGAGGGAGGGGCATCATAAATCTTAATGCAAATATTTAAGTTTATTTTTATTTTAAAAAATGTTTTTAATATACAAAAAATCCATTCCATTTCAACATACATTGATTAGATACATATTTCAAATTACCTATCCATTATTAATAATATTCTTCTTATTCATCTTAACAATAATCTCACTCCCATATGCATAGTATAAGTACAATCTATTATATCTATTGCATTAATTCCTCTTATTACTTTATAGATACGTCTAATAATCCCTTTTAGTTTGTTCTATTTTCTATCCATTAGTAAAACAAATCCCATAACCTATAATATTCAGATTCTTCCTTTTTTTTAATTTCTAGTGTCAATCTATTCATTTCTGCACGTTCAAATATTTTTTTCAATTATTTTTCCCTCTGTTGGTATCTTATCACTCTTCCAGTTTTGGGCAAATACAATTCTAGCCACTGTTAAAACATGTATAATTAAATAAGTTTTTCTTTACTATAGCCTTCTGGTACCACTCCTAGTAAAAATATTTCAGGCTTCAAATCTATGTGCTGTTTGATCATTTTCTCCAACCATGTATGTATCTTAGTCCGATACCTTTTAGCTTCTGTGCAAGTCCCACTACATATGATCATATGTTCCTGGTATTTGATGGCATTTCCAGCATTTAATTGATTTATCTTTAAACATTTTCGCGAATTTTGCTGGTGCTAGATGCCATCTATAAAACATCTTGTACAAATTTTCTTTATATGCTGTCGATATTGTCAGTTTATAATTCCTCTCCCACAGTTTCTGCCACTTATCTAATTCTATAGCATATCCAAAAAATTTTTGCCCAAGCTATCATCATTTCTTTAACTTGTTCCTAAGTTTAGTTTATTGTCATTGCCCCTCGTACAACGAAATTCATGAATTAGTGAATATGGTCCCCTAAATGAACCGTTGTAAGTCGAGGTACAAGGACTATTTGCATTACAGCAGTCCTTGATTTACAACTATTTGTTTAATGACTGTTTGAAGTTTGCAATGGCACTACAAAAATCAGGTCCTAACACTTATGACCACCGTGTGGGCCCCCATGCCATTTTTTCACCCAATTTTTTTTCCCCACAGCTCCACATTGTCCATTACAACTCAGAAGCTTACCCTAGTCTTGATGCAGCGAAGAATAAACCCGACGGGCTGGCTATTTTGGCTTTTCTTTTTGTGGTAAGTACAACCATTTATGCCATGAGAGTTTAAGAGGCCCACCGAAGTTGGATGGTACAGAGCCAGATCTGCTAAAAACCCTTTACAAAATGTTTTATCATTGGCATCTAGCACCATTGAGATTGGCCAAGGTATATCCAAATTTGAGTCCAATATGTTGGAAGTGTAAACTAACAACCGGTACCTTCTTTCATATGTGGTGGTTATGCCCAAGGCCAAAAAATTCTGGAATAAAATTAAAATTATCCTTTCTTAGTGAGCCCCTAGAAACCAAGAGAAGCCCCTAGAAACTTAGTGAGCCCCTAGAAACCCCTAGAAACACATGCCAAATGTCAAGTTTGTAGGCTTTATGGTTCTGGAGATTTTGTGATGATGCATGAGTGGTATATATAGATGGTATTGGTTGGAATACATTAATTCATTTTACAACACAATGCCATCGCACACTTTAATTTTTTGGTTGGAAAAGGTTGGCAGTATATGCTTAACTTTTTTTAAAAGAAAAATTATCCTGGCATTGCAAGCAAATAGCTTCCTTTGGAAAGGACATTAAATAAATGGCTTTGTTAGGGCATCCTTTTGATTTTCAAATTAAAAGCAAGGGTTGTAATTTTCATGCAAACATCTCAGGACAATTGGGAGCCCATCAATTTCCCAGAGAATGTCTCCCCTTGCTTGCCCCCTTCCCAACATCTGCCTGACATCTGCTTAACAAAAGGATCTCTCCAACAGGGAAGGCTAAGAATTACATTTTTGGGCCCCTTGCAGCTACTTCAGGTAGCATCCAAATTGTTGTTGTGCAGTTTGAAAAAAAATTGCTAACGAGGAATTCAGCTTAATTTTCCAGCTGTTTACCTCTGTCTCAGAAAAATGGGCTTCACACACATACACACACATTTCTTCCAGGTCCCCAAATCTGATAAATTATAATGATATTCACATCACAGCTTGTTTTAAGTATGGCTCATGGACAGGTTTGCTCAACCTTAAATCGTGGTTTTTAAGAGTGAGCAGCTGGATTGCAACCTCCCGCCAAACCACAATTGAACAAACCACCTTGTGGCTTTGATTCAGATTAACAGGGTTGGAAGGGACCTTGTAGGTCATCTAGTCCAACTCTCCCCCCCAAAGCAGGAGACCCTACATCATTTACAATCAGGGATTGTTATAAAGCTGTTTGTTTTTTAAATGCTTTAAAATTAAGAAGTGTCACTGTAGCATTTCATCCCACCTTTTAATGGCTGCCATATGATCAAATTTAGGGTTTAAAATGAACATTTTAAATTGAAAATAAAATCCTCTTGGAGATTTTAAAATGGGGAGATGATTATTCTTCGGTTAACAACCCTGAACCTAATACTAGGGGGCAGCAAAGCATAGCATCAACAGAGTTGGATATATTTTTACTTTTTGAACATTTAAATTAAAAGGAGATGAAGAGAGAAAAGTGAAATATATGTGTGCTTCTCCTTTGAGTGTAATTCAATCCTGATGGCCATTATTTCTGGGATGTTCCACTTGCAAAGACTCACCTGGTGGTCTCCCATCCCAAAAGCAAAACTTACCCCCATTTTTTTTTTCTTCCTTCAAGAACAGTTAGGATTTTCTAACCGGTGCCATTAAGGGCAGGCATGATTTAGGCAAATCCATTTCCTTTGTCATGGGAGTCGGGCAATACAGACATGTAATTATTTTAATTTTTTTGTTTTCAGGGCAGCCATTTTGAGAATGCTTACTACAGCGACTTCATTGCCAAATTGGCCAAAATTAAGTATGCAGGTAAAGCTGGACTTTATCTTGGGCTGATGCAGAAATGCAAACACTCACCTATCAGATTCTCCTCACTGCAGTTCCCATAATTCCTCGCCATTGGCTGTGCTGCTCAAGGGCTGATGGGAGATGAAGTCCAGAGCCACTGAATTCCATCCATGCAAAATTTTTTACCTGTTTTAAGTATCCCATCTAGAAAGGAAAGGAAAAATCGAATCAATCAATGCCTATTTTTTGCCAACCAAATGGCCATTTGCCATATTGAGGCACCCGCGAAGTGGGAAAACAGACTCTGCAAAAAAATCAGCAGGGAAGAAACACATCGCTTCATGCAGCCTGGGCTCTGTTGGGACTACAAAGCCCAGCATTCTGATCTCCCACCTCCAAAGGGTACCAGGTTTAGAAAGCACCTTTCTCTGTTGCTTTCCTTTTCTCCCGTGTTCCCAAACATCTCCATTTAAAGGCAATTTTAAAAACATTGTGTGATGACCCGGGGCGTGGCACAAAAGCAGCACAGTCAGATAATCAATAAGAGTCCCTTTATTATCTCCAACTTTGCCCCCAATGTCCAGGTTACCTTTGGGCTGGAGAAAAAAACTCCCAGGAACAGCCTTTGACTGCAGGAAATTAAGTCCAAAACATGATCAACACAAACTGTAACTTAAAGTCCAAACAAGCCAAACTGAAGTAATTAGTTTAGCAGGGCAAGAGCAAAAATTTCAGACTTGAAGGCAGGGCAAAACTCACACAGTTGGGAAGATGCCAGGTACACAGATAAGCCACGATTATACAAGATAAATTCACATTTGCTCCCAACAACGTGCAGCTTCCTTTTTTATACACTATATTCTGAGCTGTAGCTAATGAAGGGAATCAGGGCCCTTTCCTCCCCCATAATCCACTCAACCCACATTGCTCCCTTTTTCGTTCCTCCCTGCGTGTCCTAGGATAAAAAAGGGGTGAGCCTGGGTCTTCTTCTGAACTCCCTCTCCCTTGTTCTTCCTCTTCCCTGCTCCTCTTCCTGTCAGCTGTTCGTCTTCCTCCTCAGATTCAGACTGACAGGAACATGACACATTAGTCATTTTAGATCCATCAATGTTGCTTCATCTGATTCTGGCCTACATTGCAAGGTCGTTGTACACAGGGGAGTGTTCTTCTCTTTCAGGGTACTCAACCACTCTCGATAGTCTGGATATCATAGCCATGTTGCCAGAAAACCTCTCCAATTTCTACCGCTATCATGGTTCGCTGACTACTCCACCATGTACAGAGAACGTGATATGGACTGTGTTTGACACACCTATCAAGCTGTCTTACACCCAGGCAAGCAAACATTCCCTCTTTTGGTTCCTTATATACCACCCATGCATTGAACTTAATCCTGGTTTAGTTTTGTGCTGAACTCCATCATGGTTTGGATCTACATATTGCGCGAAACACCCATTGACTTGCTGAATAACACAATTGGTTTTGCTTTTAAATAGCACCAGATTTTATTTTGCAAGCCACAGCTGCTCAGTTCAGACAGCCCACCCACCCAAAAATAAACAAGCCACGTTAAGGTAGATTAAAGTTATGTGAGCTGGGCTGTTTTTTTTTAGCCGTTTGCAGGCTCGGTACATAACATGGGATTAAACCAAGGGTCTTCAAACTTGGCAAGTTTAAGACTTGTGGACTTTTTACTCCCAGTTCTGTGGCGTGGCTTGGTGGGTGTGGCAGGGGAAGGAGACTGTAGAATCTCCAGTCAGAGGTGGGATTTGACGGTTCTGCGAAATATTCAAAATTTCTGCTATTGGTTCTCCAGAACTGGTCAGAACCTTCTGAATACTACTTCTGGTGCTAACCACTGTCTGGCGAAGAGCTGGATTCAGTCTGAGCTGAACACACTTATTAGCAGAAATTGTATAATTATTATTAAATTGTAGCAGAAACAAATCCCTTGTTGCTCAGGCACTACATTCTACTTACACCGTTTGTCCCCCAAAATTATCTATATCTAATCTATATCAAATCTATATCTATACCTCTATCTATCTATCTATCTATCTATCTATCTATCTATCTATCTATCTATCTATCTATCTATGGTATTCAGCTTTGTTCAAGTATTTTCCCACGTAATCATCGTTGTGCTTTTAAAGTTGTGGCAATGTTTCGGCAGAATCTCATCTGCCATCATCAGGCTTCTTTGTTGTGTTCGTCTGTGAGTCAGACTTTTACTGTAAAACTGCAATATATATATATATATATATATTCCTCCTTCAAAATTTACTTCTTTGCAGATCGATGTGTTGGAAAACACCTTGTTGGACTGGAAGAACAAAACTTTGAGGAACGATTACCGTCAAATCCAACCTCTCAACAAGAGGGTAGTCAAAGCATCCTTCTCCCCTCGGTTGTTTGAAGGTACACTGCAGGACGGACACGGACACACACACACACAACCAAAGGGTGCCAAGTAGGATGGGCAAATCATCTTGGATAGGACCAGCATACATTCCTAGGGCTCAGATTTTAAGATGGGAAACAGGAAGATAATTTTAAGACTCCACCCAACTCAACTAAAGTGAGAAAACTCAGCTGGAGGAATTTAAGGGCTTTGTATCGTCTCTGGATAGCCAGCCCAGGATTTTAATATAATGTTTTACTAATCTCCTCCCAGGTCTGTCTCTCAGTATGTCTATAACAGTATAAATACAACTTATTTCTGAAGGCATGGAGTGGGCCATTAATACGATGGACAAATGGACAAATAGACAAAATTTACCAAGGAGCTAAAAACTAGAACTTTCCCTTGTTTTTAGGAAGGTGCCGGCCCGAGACCATCTCCAGTAAACTGAATAAAATACAGACTAACCTTCGTGAGATGAAGAAATATCTTTTGGACGTCATAGGCAAACCTGGTAAGGAGCAGCTTTCCTTATTTGTTGACCTGAGGGCGGTTCAGACAACCTCTTCTTTCCCAACCCAGCTGGGAAATCAAGGATGCTACTTCAGGGACACCAGAAGAATTCTGGATTCTGGAAGCCAGGAGGCCAGGCTGTTTGGGTTTTGAAGGCATCTAGTCTCCCTTCTCTTCTGTTCTTTGTGTTGGGAGAAGGGAAGATAGGAGAATTTCACAGATATTTATTTATTTATAAAATTTATGTAGCCTCCCTCCACTCACTCCCAGCAATTCTAGGTGGCTTAAACAGTAAAAACACAAAATTCAACACACACACACAAATACACACATGGTGACAGTACACAATTAAATAAGTCATTTCATGGGCTCCCTCACATTTGGGTCTACCTTGAGGAGTAAGAGTAAGGACCAGTCTAATTTCTGCAGGGATGATGTTCCAAAGGGAAGGAGTCACCACGGAGAAGATCCTTTTTTGGGTCTTGCCAGGTGGACCTCCTTAGGGGAACGGGACTCACAACATTCCTTGCCTCCCTGTTCTATGGGTTGGGTGTGACCATCCAGAGATGGGTCCTGCAGATAGGCTGGTCCCAAGCCATGAAAGGCTTTAAAGGGGGCAGCTCAAGGACCACCTATGAACAAGAGGCTCTCCCAAGAGTTCTTCCATGGATCAATTTCATGAGGTTCTCCAGAGTTCTTCCAAGGATCAACTCAAAGACCAAGGGGTATAAACAAGAGGTTCTCCTGGATTCTTCCATGGATCTAGTCAAGGGGAAACCATGAACAAAATTGGTTCCTTCAAGTTGGTTGGCCAACTCAAGGACCCCACAGACCTGACTGGGTCTGGTGGCTGTTTTTTTTCCAGGTCACCACCAGCTGAGCTTGCAAGCCTTCCACTTCCCCTTGGAGAACACTGCCAGCTACGTGACGATCGTCCCTTTGAAGCCCATGCAACTCAAAACCTTCACCCTCTGCTTCTGGGTGCAGAACAGCAACCAGGGCCGGCAGACCGTCCTCTTCTACTCCACCCCCGAGAGCGAGAACGAGCTGGTCATCAGCGTCGGCATGGCGGTGGGGGTGTGGATTGGAGGCAAGTTCGTGCAGTTCGACCTCCACCGCCGGGCGGAAGACTGGGTCCACCACTGCGTGACTTGGGTCTCCAGCTCGGGCACCATCAATCTGTGGGTCAATGGAGCTGTGGGTACTGCCCGAAACATCCAGAAAAACTACATTGTCCAGAGTGGCGGGACGCCCATTTTGGGGAAGAGGAAGAATGCCATGTTGGATGTCTTCGCTGACGCCTTCTCTGGCTGGATGAGCCACGTCAACCTCTGGAGTTGGCTGCTGGACCAGAATGACATCCAGGAGCTCACCCTCTGCAAACACAGCCAGCAGAAAGGCGACGTCTTGGCATGGGGAGAAACACACATGTCCCTCTTTGGTGGGGTGAGCCTAGGCCCGGACACCAGCTGTAGGTGAATCAGGGCCTGAGTTTCGAGGTCTCTGGAAGAAAAAAAACCCACCAGGCTTCTTTCCTTTCCCCCCAAATCTTTGCATTTGCCCGTGCTGGGACTCTAACATCCATGGGTATAAGAGAGGTGAACTTCAACTCCCAGAATTCCCCAGCCAGCTTTGCTTCTGGGCTTCCTTAGCTCCGGAAGCTTTGTTGGCTAGGGAATTCTGGAGGTTGAAGTCCATTCCTCTTACAGGGCGAAAAAAAACCCCCACTGGTGCCTATAGTCTCTAATGCACTCCCACCCACCCCCAGGTAGGATCAAGAGACCTACTGACCCACATACACAGTTTGAAAGACAGTCTTTTTGTGCAATGTTGGGGAAATCTGCAGCTAGGTCTCAGGTCTACTCCCAAAATTGAAAGAATGGGTTGAGGGTCCATCAAAGGAAGTCGAACTCCCTCCGCCCTGACCTTTGGATTGCCCCATGTCAAGACAATGTGGGGAAGGGGTGTCGATAATAATGGATGAACAAAAGATTGCAAACCGATCACCCAGAGAATTTGCTCCCCACCAAAAACCTACTAATAATTTGAATTTAAAAAGCCTGCATAGCATATAAAACCTTCATTTGTGGCTTGCTGGTTGTGGGGCATCAATAAATTCTCCACCAGTTCAACCCAAGCCTTGTTTTATTTCTTAGGTTTTTGCGAGTATTTGTATGTGGATCTTTGGTTATTCGGGTTTTCTCCCGCGTAGAATTGGAAGTATCTAGGCATACGTTTCAATGAAGTCTCATTCATCAGTCTTCAGGCTTGTTTCTTCAGCTCTGTGCTTCTCAAGTAATGAGAAGCACAGAGCTGAAGAAACAAGCCTGAAGATGATGAGATGAGAACTTCATCGAAACGTTGCCTAGATACTTCCAATTCTACGCGCGGAGAAAACCTGAATAACCAAAGATCCACATACACCAAACCGATCAGAAGGACATGGACAATTCTTAAATTGGAGGTTTCCCTTTTTTTAAAAAAAAATCTCAAATGTAGTTTATGCAATGGACTGTGAACCCCACACATTTGATTTATCCTTCTCAGAAGTGGTATCTCTCTGTGTAAGTATATCTCAAACAAACCCAACTAACAACAGGATTGGAACAAACACTTTGCCTCTTTCCAAGCTTTATCCAACAACTGTTTTATTTCACAGCACTCAAAATAATAAAATAAAATACACCTGTTTGTGCAAAAGTATAATTCCCCCATACTTTGGGGGGAAAATACCCAGTGGAAAGAAACTAAAGAAAAAAAACCACAAAAAATCTATTTCAAGATATGTCCAACGTTCTCTTGGCTACTTCTCAATTTGTGGATATTTTTTAAAAAAATCAGGTTTGCTTTGAAAAGGGTTGATTCTGGTTGCAAGGGAAACAAACACAGCAACCTGTTTTGGAAAACAAAAATAAAAATGACAAAAGAAATAGAAAACTGGCAAATTGTTAGGAGCCCAAGTTAAATTCAGTGTAGAAATATCCCCTGGGGTGGAAATTATTTTTAAGGTGGCCTCTAAATCCACTGCTGGTTTACCTTGAATGCAGGGAATCTGTAGATCTGCCTCCAAAAAAAATGCATGAGTGATATCTAGCATCCTGGCTAGATCCTAGCTAGGATGAAACCCCTTGAGAGGCTAGCTTTCGACATTAAGGAAATGTTTTCCTATCTCAAATTTTTAACCGCCTAGGACCCGGAAGAAAAAGTTGAGATGGTTTTGTTAAATTTAGAAGTGGTTCTCATGAACATGGGGCAGAAACAAACACTTTGCAAAGAGACCACTGTGGTACAGCATAAAACTTGCAAAATACAGTTGTGTTATAATAAGACAGCCAGGGATTGGCCTCGGGAAAATAAGGCTTTTAATCTAACCCATTTGCAAAGCCATTTCTTTTCATTTCATCTAACTAACTGAAGGCACTTCATCTAACATATCTTCAAGACCTCTGGGTTGTGTGTGTCACAAAATGCACCTCTCAAATTTAAGCAATGGTGTGGGGGAGTCTCTTTCCACAGTTAAATTAGGTGTTATCTAAAAACAGAAGCCCTAGCATTATAAAGTGAAAATTATTTACATGCTCCCACATAAGGGAGCCCAAATGCATCCCAATTCAAGAACAACAACAAAATACTGATAATTTTTTTCAGAGTCCACTCGATGGAAAATGCTTTTTTTTTCTGAGCATGCACCCAGATTAGCTGCATCTCTTCCAAAAACAGGATCTTATTCCACACAAAATCTCGCTTAACTCCAGACCCAGCTTGGAAGGCAACGGCCAAAAAATGGCAAAAGTTTGGTCACCCCATTTTNCTCTTCCAAAAACAGGATCTTATTCCACACAAAATCTCGCTTAACTCCAGGCCCAGCTTGGAAGGCAACGGCCAAAAAATGGCAAAAGTTTGGTCACCCCATTTTCTCCTTGAAATAAGTTTTTGTCCAACAGTGAGGAGAGGAGATGCCAGGGGAGTTGCAAACCAGAGATGCTTAAGGTAGATCGTTCGGTAGCTTTCCACGAGGAAAAAAATTGACTGTTGCCAAGACCTTACAATGCGCTGCTTCTCTCTCCATCCATTTTCTTGCTGTACGGCACGGAAACGGCGGTGAAATCTTTCAATTCGTCTTTCTCGGCTGGATCTTCGGTACCGTTCCTCTTAGCCATGATCTGGTTGATCTCCATAAAGGTTTTGTTCTTGGTTTCGGGGACAATGAGAAAGACGTAGATGGCGGTGGCCAAACAGACGGCACCAAAAATGAGAAAGCAGTAGGGGCCCAGCCCTTGCTGGAGAGGAAACACGAAGATGGGGATATTTGTGAAAGAGAAAATAAAAGTTGCCTCGGTCAGCAGCTTTACAAATTATTATTATTATTTTTTTAATTTGGGGAGGAAAACTTTTTTTGTTGTAGTTTAGAATGGTCACTAAATGAACTTCAAGAATTACCTTATTCATTTGCAGGTCATGCCATCTGTGATGACCCGGGGCATGGCACAAAAGCCACACAGTCAAAAAAGTAGGTAAAGTCCCTTTAATCCAACTTGGCCCCCAATGTCCAGTTATCATCGGCTGGAGAAAAAACTCTCCCAAGAGGAGTTTTTAAAGGGAAGAAATTCCAGCCCAACCCAAAGTACAGATAAATTATAAATGAAAACCAACACAAACTACACGTCAGCAATTAACCAGACAAAACACACACAGTTGGGAGGATGCAAGAACCCAGATAAGACTTGACAAAGATAATTCACGCTTTGCTTCCAGCAAGGTTCTGGTGCGCAAAATGCTCTTTTTATTCCTGTTTTCCCAGATGTGGCAATGAAGGGAATCGGCCTTTTCTCCCATAACCCGTTGCTCGCTATCCTTTCTGTTCTGCTGATGGCCTAGGAGAAGACGGGGGGGCTTGGGTCTCCTCTGATTCCCTCTCCTTCCTCTCCCTCTCCTCTGCTCTGCCCAGCTGGATCTGTGCCCTTCCCAGTTCTTCCACAACCAAACGGAGCCACACTCACCACTCCTGTCAGTGCTCCACACCTCCCCCTCGGAATCAGATTCCACTAGGGGCAGAGTCGATTTCTAATTTTTGCATCATCTTTTTAAACGATACATATATCCTTGCAGGGTGGAGTCTGGGCAACTGAATGGAGCTACAGAGTGTTTATATACTGGCGGAGGCTATGCCTTCTTTGCCAATTGCGGAGTTTTGTTCAGCAGATATATTCTGTATAGTACCCACAGAGAGAAGAAATAACTGCCTCCAACTAGGATCAAACTTGCTGCCTTGTGATGCTGAGGCGAGCTACACTCAAAGCCACTGCACTACTCCTCTTCATTTCGCATGTTTATTCAACACCATTAATCAGAACGCCAAACCGGACCTGTCTCCGTCCCCCCCCATTGCAAAAACTTTCAAAACTTTTTCGAAAGATCTAACCTCCAAGTAGCTGAAAACCAGCCCCACAGTGAAATTCGACAACCAATGCACCGAACCCCCAACCATGAAGGCAGCCGGGCGAGAAGACTGAAGAAACATTTCCATTATCATAACGCTTGGAATTGGGCCTAGAAGGGAAGAAATTGAAAAACAGAGAAAAGGAGCTGAGCATCCTGTACCCAAGAAAAGCAAATTCAACTTTCATTTCCCTCCCTCCCCCTTCATCCTATGCCTACTCCTTCCCTGTTGAGGTTGCTTCATGAGGACTAGAAGCTTAAAAATGTCTACAGTATGGTAATTATATATAATTCTATGTTATTAATAGAGATCTTTAACAAGATAAAAGCAGTACAAAGAATAGGACAGAACATAGGGAAAAAATTAGAATTAAGTTTTGACCATTATAAATGCATTTCTATTTCATCTTGTCTCAGGTTACATTATAATGTCCTGCTTCTATAGTCACTCATAAATCACTATATCTTTTTTGCTCCAAAAAGTCCCATCAGACAGAACTAAAGGCAATAACTGACTTTTTTTTTTGCCTAAATGAAAAGTTAAATTTTGCCACTGTCACTGAGGGCTAGAAACATGAGGGGTTTATAATTTGAATAAACTAAATCTCAAGGCCACTTAATTTTACAATGTGCAGGACAATTATGTGTGTCATAGAGATAATATATGTCATATTTAGTACTGAGTGGAGGGTGTGAATGCATTGAAAGACAACTTCAATTAGAATACAGAGTAACAGAGTTAGTTGGAAGGGACCTTGTAGGTCATCTAGTCCAGCCTCCTGCTCTAGCAGGAGACTCTATACCATTTCAGACAAAGTGACGGTTCAGGCTCTTCTTGAAAGGAGGGAAGGAGGGAGGACGGGATGGAGGAAGGGAGGGATAAATGGAGAGAAGTAGAGGGAGGGAAGGAGGGAGGGATAAAATGGAAGGCTGATTTGTAGGTGTCCTCTGAGCATACATCCACAAATCTACTCACTTGCACCAATGGCGTGTCCCACGACGTAAATGATTACGCAGGCAATGCTGATGTAGGGCATCCACCAGATGACCTGGAGATGGAATTAAAATTATATATATATAATTATATATATACAGTATATTATACAGTATATACAGTATAATATACAGTATATACTGTATATTATATATATACAAAAGCCTGATGATGGCAGATGAGATTCTGCTGAAACGTTGCTACAACTTTAAAAGCACAATATATATATATATATATATGACATTGAGAACTTTGGGAAAAAAAAAAAGAAAAAAGTTTTGGGGGCCAAAGAGAAGGGAGCAAACAATATATAATAAGGGACTGAGGCTAAACATAGAAGAATGGTTGCTGGAATGGGTATGTCTAGTAAGTTTAATGAAAAGAAGGATCAGGGAGACATGATGCAGTCTTCCATATGTCAGGGCTGCCAAAGAAGAGGGCAGTCACTATTCTCCAAAGCACCTGAAGCCAGACAAAAGCAATGGATGGAAACTAACAAGGGAAGAAGCAACCTTGAAATTAAGAAGATCTGAATCCTCTGATTTAAGACTACATTAACCAGTAAGGATAACTGGCCTTCAGAAATTGTGGGTGCTCCATCAATGGAACTTTTAAGAAGAGATTGGACAACCACTTGCATGGAAGAATACAGTCTCCTGCTAGACTCAAGGCCCTCTACTGTGAAGATGATGATATGGATGAGAGATCACTAAGCAAAGTTATTCTGTTATTCTGAAAAGTTTAGCCCTGAGAGATATTCCAGGAGTACGAGTCTGATCTTATTGTAAGGACATATATCTTGGAAAAAGATCTTGGAAGACTTGAAAGTATATGAGAGCATATGCACCGAAGAAGAAAGAAAGAAAGAAAGAAAGAAAAGAAAGAAAGAAGAAAGAAGAAGAAAGAAGAAAGAAGAAAAAGAAGAAGGAAGGAAGGAAGGAAGGAAGGAAGGAAGGAAGGAAGGAAGGAAGGAAGGAAGGAAGGAAGGATTTCACTCCTCCTTTCTTTTCGGTCTCTGGAAAATTAGGGAAGGTTCTTTCGAGATGCTTTCCATACCCCTTTTCCTTCCTTCTGAGGGCTCATTTTATCTTATCTTAGTCTTCCTCCTTTCTCCCAAGCCCACATCCCATAAAAGCAGGGGTCCCCAAACTTGGAACTTGAAGACTTGTGGACTCCAGCTCCCAGAATTCCCCAGCTATGCTGGCTGGAGAATTCTGGGAGTTGAAGTTCACAAGTCCTAAAGTTGCCAAGTTTGGAGACCTCTGCATTTAAAGAAAGGAAGCACACTGTGGTAGAATCTAGGCTAAAATTGTGGGGTTTTCCTCACAGATCCTCTTCCTTTCCACCCAATCAAAAGCCTTTAAAAAAAAAACACCATACCTTGAGATTCAGCGCAATGGTTAACACGGCACAGGCGGCACAACAGATGCCAAAACCAGCCAGAAGCAAAATCCTTCGTCCCAGGGCCTCAACGACAAATACCTGCCAAGGGGGGGTGGGGGGAAAACAAAACCTAGATTGGGAAACCGAAGACCATAAGGCACCGCCATGCTGAGAAGAGCTCCCCCCCCCATCCTTCCTTTGCATGCTCCTCCCCAAATCTTTNCCGCCATGCTGAGAAGAGCTCCCCCCCCCCATCCTTCCTTTGCATGCTCCTCCCCAAATCTTTCAAAAATGCAATTTGTTGGCAAGCTCTAGTTTTCCACATTTCTTTCCTAAACACCTGGGAAGAATAAAGAGTTCCTAAAATTCATTTTTAATTCCTTCTTTTCTATTAGTTTGGCAAGGAAGTAAGAAGCCATTTTGCAGGGCATATCTTTCTTGCCACAGGTGTGTTAAGTGAACCACTGCCGTGGATAAAGTCAGTAACCTGGCCATTAAGTGAATCCCTGGCAGTTCTTTGGTTAGTAGCACAGTTGTTTTTTGGATTTTGTAACAATTTTTATTGTTCTTTTTCACCTTCAACACATATTAATCTTGACTTTTAACAGTACTGTGCCCTCATTATTCTACACATTATTCTACACCTCAAATCTCATATATCCACATTTATACATCTTTATATACAAGTATATTCATTTACTTTTGTCTACAATTTTCTTGTTTCTTTTCTTTCTTTCTATCGTTCAACCAATTATACCATATTTCATCATACTCCGACTCTTCTTTCTCTTTCAGTTTTAATATCAATTTGTCCATTTCAGCACAGTCTAGAATTTTTTGAATTTATTCCTCAGTAGGCATGCTATTTTGTTTCCAACACTGTGTATATTATTCTTGTTGTCAGAATATGTAATAGTATATATTTGTTCTTCTTTCTATAATTCCCCTTCATTATTCCCAATACAAACAATTCCGTTTACATTGTATTTGTTCTTCCATTATCTCTTTTAGCCAACTCCATATCTTAATCCAATATTTTTGGACTTCCTGGCATGAGTACCACATATGGTAGAAGGTACCTTGGTTCTCCCTGCATTTCCAGTATGGAATGTTAGGGTACATTTTAGCTGGTTTCCTTGGGGGCAAATATCACCTATAGAATATCTTATATAGATTTTTCTTTGTGCCTGGTTGTTAAGTGAACCTGGGGACTGACTTCCCTCATCAGAAAGTCGCAAGAGGGGATCAAACGTGAGCCCAGGAGGCTGCAGCCATCATAAACATGAGTCAGTGGCTGAATTGTCTGAATTTTGCTCATGGGAACATGCAACGGCTGTAACTGAAAAATGACCCTTTTTTTCCGTGCTGTTGTAACTTTGAATGGTCCCTAAATGAACTGTTGTAAGTCAAGGGCTACCTGTAGTTGTGTGGGGGGAGGGGAAGAGATTCCTCTCCCTCAAAGCCAAATCAAAATAAAATCATACCGCAACGATAGTCATCAATACGTTCACAGTCCCCGTTCCCACCGTGACAAATTGAACGTGGTTTTCTTCTATTCCTGCATTCAAATAGATCCGGTCGGCATAATAGTAAACCTGCAAATCAGGTTGAAAACAGGGTTGTGGGTTCAAGAGAGCGAATTTTGACATCCTCTGGCCTCTACAGCCTCAAGATTTCCTTGTGGTCTCCTCTCCAATAATCAAATTTGACATCCCCTGGCCTCTATGGCTTCAATATTTCCTCATGATCTCCCCTCCAATCATGGAGTTTGACATTCCCTGGTCTCTCTCCTCATGGTCTCCTTTCCAATCATCACACCACGGCCACGCCTGCCTCAACACAGGTTATTAATTTTCTTTCCACCTTTGACTTTCAATCCTCTCAACTCTCCACAGTATCTCGTGTGAGTGAGGGGTGAGACTGGATAACCTCTAGGGACCTCCCAGATTTCTCAAAAGCCCCGCCATTGAGTGGTTCTTCCTTACCGCGTTGACCCCAGAGAGCTGCTGCCCCATCATCATGACGATGATGGAGATGAGCTGCCAGCGAAGGCCTGGATAGGTGAAGAGGGTCAGTACGGACATCCGTCCCTCAGCTTTCTCTGCTTGGTCTTCCTGCCTCATCTCGTCCATCTCCTCTTCCACGTCGTCTGAGCCTCGCAGCTTCCTCAAAGCTGGAAAAGAAGAAAAAAGACGAGAAAAATTAATCTCACAGGAATCGGTGCAAAACTCACTTTGGACAGATTTCTCACTCTGCAACTGGTCTCAATTGTGGTCGTAAGGCGAGAACAGCTGGGGTTCCTAGCAGCTGAAAACTTACCTGCTCTGGCGCCCTCTTCGTCGCCTTTCTGGATCAGCAGGTACCGGGGGCTCTCGGGGAAAAAGGGCAGGAGGACAAGCTGTAACACGGCAGGGACTCCCGTCAGACCCATGAGGATCGGCCACCCTGCAGGGGAAGAGGGAAACATGTCACAACACCCTGCAACGCCTACACCAATCCCTGTCCTTGCACAACACGCCACAATGCCTACACCAATTCTCATCCCTGTACAACACCCCACAATGCCTACACCAAGCCCTGTCCCTGCACAACAATGCACAACAGCTACACCATTCCCCGTCCCTGACCAACACAACACAACAATGTGTACACCAATCCCCGTCCTTCCACAACTCCCCGCAACAATGTCTACACCAGCCCCGTCTCTCTGGTTTACCTTCGACGCTTCCGAGGATCATTCTCATCCCAAGAATCTGAGCCGCCAGGATTCCTACTGTGATGAACAGCTGCGGCATCACCCCGATGGCTCCTCGGAGGTTTTTGGGGGACATCTCTCCAAGATACATGGGGACAACATTGGAAGAAAGGCCTAACGTGGAAAACAAGAACAGATTCAGGATAGTATTGGGGTAAACAACCCTCGCTGCCCCACTAAAGGATGGTTTTCTTGACAACAACATTGTGTGTTTCACTGGTCAAGGATGATTCCTTGATTTCTCTACCCTTTGGCTGAAAATATATAAATATATATCTTCATCTTCTATATATTCATCTTCCTCTTCTATATCCCCAACCTCTAACTCACTGTATCTCAACTGTGAAGACTAGTGGACTTCAACTCCCAGAATTCCCCATTCCCTGCCTCTTTTCAACACAAAGATGGAAAATGGCCTCTAAGATGGATGAGGTTGCCCTTCGTCTTAGTGCTAAAGTCTCACCTGCGCAGATGCCAATAACAATGCGGCAAATTATGATCACTTCAAAGGTCTTGGCTACTTTGGAGATCCCCATGAGGATGGCAGGGATGATGGAGAAGATGTTGTTGATGAGGAGGGTGCCCTTTCTGGAAAGGAGGACAACATCCCAAGAGCTTCAGAAGATTCAACCTGGAGCTCTAAAGGATGAAGGTCTGTCCCTCAACCTTCTTCCTCTTCAAACAAGACCCTTCTGTGGCCCACAGAAGACCATCCCAGGAGGACATCTTTGCTTGGACATCCAACCACGCCCAGGAGGAAAGCCAAACCAGATGTTTCTCCTGGCACTGGGAATGTTTTCCATCTCCCAGGCCAACAGGAACCTCACACCCGGCCCAGGATGAGAATTGTGAAAACAAAGAAGGAAACCTACCTGCCACAGTTGTTCACCATGGGCCCCACCATCAGCGATCCAAAGAAACCCCCAAGTGGGAAGAAGGATACACTCAGAGACCAGAGGGCAGTCATCAAGCTCTCGTCCATATATTTACTGTACCGTCCCTCGTATGTTTCATTGTAAAATTGTTGCATGAACTGGGAAAATAATGGATGGAAGAAAGGACCAATTAGAGGAGGATCAAGAAGTATCCCAATTTGTGATAGCGGAGACTCCCAATGGGTTAGATACCCATTATCCTCAGCCAGCAAAATTTTGAGGGTTACAGTCCAAAGTACCTTAGTTGGTCCAAATGGTTTTAAGCAATATTAAGTGTTTATCATTTCAGCTGAAACAAGTCCCCACTCACAGGTACTTCTTTCTGTTAGAAAATTCTTTTTTATATAAAGCACCACAGAGCAAATAAAGAGCACCGTCACCATGTACTTTACTGCTCAACTGTATGACTGTAACAGGAAACTCTACTAAAGAAACCATAGATTATAACCACAGATGCACACTAAACGCTGCCATCTGCTGGCTGAGTAGTCATTGCAGTACAAAATACATTCTAATACATATTAAAAACACTTTCTAAATTTGTGTTTCTCAATTTCGACCACTTTTAAAAGATGTGGGCTCACATCTTAAAAAGAGGCCAAGGGGTTAAGAAACACCGCTCCCTTTTTCTTAAGCCAAACCGAAAAAATATAAACACTATTGGCCATTTGGTCATCTCTACCTTCCTTGAAATTTATACACCGCCAATAAATGCCTCCCCCCCCAAATGGATTAAATAACCCTCAATGTACCGGTGCTGGAGAATTGATCACAGAGACATTATATCCATATTGGAAGGATGATCCGAAGGCTGCGATGAGGGTCACTAAAGCAAGCATCACAGTCATTTTCTGCAAAAACAAAAAACAACAAAAACCAAGCGATGCAGAGACGGTATTCCTGAACCGACACAGATAAGTTAAGATGATTTAATTACTTTTCAAAAAAATCCTTCTTAACTGACCCTGCTAGCTAGCTAGCTGACTAAATTGAGTACCTGTGTCTTCCCATCTGCAAAAATGGGAAAGTAACTTACAAGAATTAACTTAGAGCATCCTCTTAACCAGCTAAACTGTGCAGATATTTGGAGCATTTAGCTCATGCAAAGAAGTTGAGTGGGGTGGGATCTCAAATCTGCATGGACTCTTGATTGTTTTTTCTTGTTTTGCTTCCTCCTTTTCCCCTCCAGCATTATCTTCTTGAGATAAGGACAGGTTGATTCAGTTGCTGATTAAGGAGGAAAGAAATGGGTATATTTTTGTCCTGAATTAGGTGGAGGAAGGCAGAGGAGAAAAAATAACCATGAAAAAGACTCTGCATATCAGTGATAAACATGCCCTGGCATATTTGCAAACTGTGTGGATGTTCATTGCTCCCATGGAAAACTCTCTGTCCTGAGGACTGAATTGGTAGCGTGCCTTCAGCTCAAAAAATCCACATTTGTTAATTGTCTCACCCTAAAAGTGAAACAGCCTTTAAAAAATGTTTGTTATTACAGTGTCTATCTGATCATCTTTCCTAAAACAAAGACGGTAGAAGTGACTTTAAACAAAAAAACAGGCACGCTTGGTTGCCAGACATGCACCAAATAATGGACAAGAAGAATTCTACAAAAAACTCCACAAGATATTTGAAATAGAATATGAAATATTAATTATATATAAATGTTCTATTTTATCTAGCAAAAATGGGGAAAATCACTTTTTTTACCATGCTAAACTTTGATAAGGATTAGAGATTTATATCTCTATTTATTATTTCTCTCTCTCTCTCTCATATATATATATATACATACACATACATACATATACATACACACACACACACATACACAGGATACATATACGCACATCTTTCCTATAAAAAAAGATGGTGGAAGTGACTTTAAATTAAAAAACAGGTACCTTTATTTGCCATACATGCACCAAATAATGGACAAAAAGAATTCTACAAAAAACTCCACAAGAAGATATTTGAAATAGAATATGAAAATATTTTGTCTTGGAGGAGATTTCAAT
Source organism: Laticauda laticaudata (assembly GCA_004320025.1). Taxonomy (NCBI): domain Eukaryota; kingdom Metazoa; phylum Chordata; class Lepidosauria; order Squamata; family Elapidae; genus Laticauda; species Laticauda laticaudata. The sequence continues at coordinate 110,135 of BHFT01020016.1, read as the reverse complement.
GCAAAGGTTGATATAAAACTAGACTACAAAAGCAGTAAAACGAATTAAAAAAACAAGAAGGACTTTACCCAGAACTTTTTTTTAAAAGGCAGAAGAACTACACCATGTCCATTTCTGTCTGCCAACCTCAAAACAAAAACCCATACTCACCCCCTTCTGGGGGGGTCTCTGTGGCACTGGCTGTGGCATTTTCACACTTTCCTGCTCTCTGTGGACCTAAAAGAGAGGAATGGAGAAAGGAAGAAAAATAACAATACACTCCAAGGACAGGGTTATAAATGCCTGCAATTAAATGCCCCTGAGCAAGGATAAGTTGGTGACGCATAGCAATTTAATTTTACAACTTTGCTCCTGGATAAAATGGATACTTTGACAACTTCTTACAAAACATTTTTCCCCTCCTAGTTCAAAGCACAAGCTGGTTGTAGGGATGGAAGAGGAAGAAATGGGTTCAAATCATGCTTTTGGCCCAGTGGGGAGGGGGGGAGGAAAAAATTCCTTTGTTTCATTTTCCCAAATCTTGTTGCCTTACTTCAAAAATTCTCCAATACCGGTGTTATTGTTTTTAACTTTAAGAGGTCTGGACTTCAACTCCCATAATTCCTCAGCCCTCTAGGAAATTCTGGGAATTGAACATCCTAAAATGCCCAAGGCTGAGAAACACTGGCCTCTATACATATGCCTTATTGGAATTGTAGTAGGGGGCATCTTGAGAAAAAATTGATTGTAAATCACATATTTCCTCTCTCTCTCTCCTTCTCTCTCTCTCCTTTTTCAATCCCAGAGAAGTTTTTAAAAGTAGGTTTTAAAAATTAGGCAGAAAGTTTAACAAGCAGAATAAGGGAGAAAAAAATAAGGATACTTGTTTTATTTAATGCCATGAAGATTAGAAACAGCAAATTCCAGGTTTTGGAGACCAGAATATCTCACTATCCTAGATAAGAAGCAGGAGGCTGAGTTTGGGAAAAATATTTTTTTCATTAAAAGTTGCTGTTTTGAAAAAAATATATGAGCATTTTGAAAGTTGATTATGTCTAGCAATTGTCTATCCTGCATCAATCCTATTAAAAAAAACAAGAGGCATAGCTGTGGCTGATAGGAGTTGTAGTCCTCAAGGCTTCTATCACAGAAAACCACTTCCAATTTCTTAGTGTGCTTTCCAACACATCAAGAATAGGGAAACACACACACACACACACACACACACACACACACACACACACACACGTTNGAAACACACACACACACACACACACACACACACACACACACACACGTTCACACCCAGCTAAAATCCTAAACCATCACACACAAAAGGAGATTCTCTTTTCGAATATATAAATCAACCTGGCTAAGAATCAAACTGAAGTTAGGAAAATAAGTTTGCAAGAAAAGCAAGTGTCCTCACAAAACCAGGGAAAAATAATGGCACCAAGGCCATTCATTTCCCCTGTAGTGGAATTTTTACAACAAAAGGATGAGCCAAGCCTCCAGGGAGAAGGAGCTAGCCAGGAGCCAATTCCAGTTTTTTTTTAAAAAATGTATTTTTTTAAAGGATTTTCTCAAAGGATGAAGGAAAAATACAAAACATGAAAACAGCCAACTGCTTTCAATTTGGGAAACCTTCCCCAAGGGTTTTAGTAATTCTAAATAACTCAAAAAAGTTTATTTTTCATCCTGGATTTTTCCAAAGCTTTCTCCTTTCCACTTCCATTTTCCCCAGCATTTTTCCCTCCCTCAATTCGTTTCCCTCTCTCGCTGGCTGGGGATGATGGGGACCAACTCCGATCCTCCAGTTGGGGCAAAACCGGGAATCCTTAATAAGCCCCTGCCATCAAAACCCGGTTTAAACAAAACCCAACAACATCACCATTTATCCTTGCATAGTTTATTATCCCAACTTCCTCCAAATAAAGAAATAAACGATTTTGCCCAGATAATTCTTTCTTCTGGAGTCTTACCCGAGACGATTCCCAAAACAAATCCGCTTTTATCTTGTGCCTTCTTTCCTTTTATTTGCCTTACCTTCCAAAAGCTGCAAAAGCAATTCCTCTTTTCAAGCCAGCAATTTCCCTCTTGCAAAAAAAGGTCTAGATGCCCTCAAAGCCTTAACTGGTGTGATTCAGCAAGCCAGAGACCACCCAGCATCCTATATATATCCCTGTCTTGTTGTGATCCCACCCCCTTCCTCCCCAGAAAATTCCTTTTTTCTTCTAAGGGTATTTGAGAGGGAACCATTGCTTACGTGACCCCGAACAGATAAGCCCTCCAGGCACCCCCTGCACAGCCAACTCCTTTCCTGGCTGTGATGACCTCCATAACCCTTGAGTAAAAATCACTGCAACACGTAGACGCAGAGAACGCAAAGCAGCCCCCCCCCCCCCCAATTTTATTTCTTTTCTGGTGGGGAAAAAGTTCTTCATTCTCCTTGGGGTGCACAATGCTTTCCCTGCTTTGCTGCTGCTACTCTTTGTAGAGTTGTAGATTTAAGATTTTTTTTTTTTCAAGCCACCAGAAGAGGGGAAGCGGGGGAGTTGTCTATCTCTGTTTGCAAAGGAATTTGATGCTTCTTCAGAGTATATAGAAAACAAACTTCCTGTTTTGTTTGGAAAAGATGTAGTGGAGCAACCTTCCATATGGCTGCATGCCGGAAAAATGAAATAGGTGCTACAGAACAATTAAATATTTATTTATATATATATAAAATTTCAACACTTTATTGGGTTTTTCCGTTTGTACATAATACCATTACTAATTGAACAATACTGTGACAATATATACATTTATACATCCTATCCAATCTTTCAATACACACTACTTTTGTACCCTCCTAACAATTTATATACATTATTTACATTTTCTATTCTTATATCTATTGTCAATCCAGACATACCATGTTTCCCATATTGTACTGTATGCTGTGTCAATTTTTTCCTTTTAGTTCCATAGTTAATTTATCCATTTCCACCCACTCGAAGTTTTATATACTTATATTTAAATTAACTGTTGTATTTTATCTAGCAAAAATGGGCAAAAACACTTCTTTTACCATGCTAAACTTTGATAAGAATTCAATATTTATATCTCTATTTTTTCTTTAGCTCTCCCTCCTTCCCTCCCTCCCTCCCCCCTCTCTTTCTCTCCCTCTCTCTCTCTGTATGTGTGTGTGTGTGTGTGTATTTGTTTTCTTAAGTTTTCCTGGGTACCTACATGTATGCTGTTCAGCTTCAGTTCGGGTAATATCCCACGTCATTGTAGTGCTTTTAAAGTTGTAGCAACATTTCAGCAGAATTGCTACAACTTTAAAAGCACTACAATGATGTGGGATAATACCCGGAGGAAGCTGAACAGCACACATGTAAGTACCCGCGAAAGCTTAAAAAAAACATATATATATATATATATTCTTAACTTTTCGTGGGTACTTACATGTATGCTGTTCAGCTTTGTTTGGGTATTTTCCCACATCATTGTAGGGAAATGCTTTAAAAGCACAACTACAATGACATGGGAAAATACCCGAACAAAGCTGAACAGCATATATATATATATATTCTTAAGTTTTAATATATATATCTAATATATATATATATATATACACACATACACACACACACACATCTCCAATCCTTATTGCAGTTTAGCAATCAAAATATGCAGTGATTTTGCCCATTTTTACTGGAAGTCAAGAGGTAACATATATATTTAATAAATTATTACTAAAGGATGCTTACACTTTTTTTTTTTCAGTCAAATCAATGCAGGTCAAATATCTGGGGAGACCAGCTTTGGAGAATAGGATATAAACTTTTTTTAAAGTACATATAGTTGTAATTTCTATTTTCTTTTTTTTCCCTATCTGGTTTAGCTGAAAAACCAGGAGCAGGGATAACTGGAGGCCAAATTTTATTTATATACAGTTTTTCCCTCTTCTCTATAAGGCTTCATTATTTCATCCTATACTCTAGGCATGGCTTAAAGTTTGTAAATTTGCCAGCGCATGTTTATCACTGATATGCAAAGTCTTTTTCATGGTTATTTCTTCTCTTCTGCCTTCCTGCACCTAATTCAGGACAAAAATATACTCATTTCTTTCCTCCTTAATCAGTAACTAAATCAACCTGCCCTTATCTTAAGAAGAAGCTAATCCCTGCCTGCAGGCTGGAGGAAAGGAACCAAAGCTAGGGGGGGAAATCCATAAAATGTAACCTTTGCAAAAATGGGAACTGTCTTTTCCTATTGTTCTGAAAGCTTGGCATCTTTAAAATGTGGAATTCCCCCAACCCAAATACTTTTAAGATATGCTGGACTTCAACTCCAAGAATTCCTCAGCCAGTTATGCATGCACACACACACACACACACACACACACATGCGCGCGCGCACACACACACAGACAGCTGGGGAACTCTGGGAACTGAAGTCCACATATTTTAAAAATTGACAAGGTTGAGAAATAATTAAATGTGCGCCTGGAATTGACTTCTGTGCTCAGCTTAATAAGTCTTCCTGCTTCACTCACCTATTACAAGAAGTGGGAATTTTGTAGCAACGCCAGGAAAAATTTCAAGTGATTAATGCTCTCCTTCATGGTTTCTCCATCAGCCAAATGATGGAATTTGAACTAAAAGAAACTTTTAGTTTCTCAAAGCGGTGAAAAACTAAACATGCCAATTTGGGCTTCGTTGCACCTGAAAATATAAGAAAAATACAGCAGCGTAGCCATTATATTGCATTTCCCTCCCAGCATATGCACCAAGACAAATTCCTTGTGTGTCCAATCACACTTGGCCAATAAAGAATTCCATTCTATTTCTATTATATTCTATGTACACTAGAAGAAAGCAGCCTCAAGAAGGAGGGAACTTGGGTGATGAGATGAAACTGTATATAAAGTACATTTTGGAATTCAAAAGGGTGGCTTTTGATTTTGAACCTGCTGGTTGATGTTCAAAGGGGCCACCGGCGCTTTGCAAACCATCTAATAGTTCTTTTTAATAAATTCTCTTTGTTTTCAACAATCCAAGTTTTTCCTGTTGGCTTTGAGTTATTTCCAACAACCTCTAGCCTTTCTTTTAAACTAGCTATACCCAATTTCTGCAACTGTATATTTTGGCTTCCAGCCCCCTAATCATCCTGGTTGCTCTTCTCTGCACTCCTTCCAGAGTTTCTACGCTTTTTTTTTTTTTTTTTTATTAATTGTGGTTGACAAAACTGGATGCGGCATTCGAAGTGTGGCCGTATATCTAAGGCTTATAAACCAATACTTCAGGTGATCTTGATTCTCTCCCTCTGTTAATGTCACCTGGCTTTTTGGGCTGCTGCCACACACTTGCTGGCTTGTATTTTTTAGGTGTTTGTCCACTAGGACTCCAAGATCTTTCTCACAGGTACCACTGTTGAGCCAGGTTTCACCTAATCTGGACCTGTGGGTTTGATTTTCCTTGTCTAAGTGTAAACCCTTATTTTTGTCTACACTGAATTTCAGTTTGTTCAATAGTAAAAAAAAAATTGAAATCCCACCACTGATCTGGACTGGATCACACATCTGGACTGGCAAAGTTTTCCAAGTTAGGTAGGACTTGAAACTTTAGGCAAGTTATTAGAGAGTAAAATTCAAGTTGAGAGTTTTGTCACATTTAAATCAGAAATGACCAGAGGCCAAAATGCATTTCCTCCCCTTATTAGGTAATCTTTCAGAATTTCACCCATTTACCTTTCCCCCAAAATTCCAACCCTGGGAAAAATAAATAACATTTTTTGCAACTGCCACCTTCCAAATTTGGAAGCCGTATCCTTTAGAAAATGGATACAAATAGTTTTCGACTTACAACGATTTGGGTACTATTCAAAGCCACATCACCACTGGAAAAGGTGAATTATGTCTGTTTTTCACACTTGCAACCATTGCAACTTCCCCACACGATCAAAATTTGGACATTTGGCAACTGACTCATATATGTGATGGTTGCTGTGTCCCAGGCTACTGACTCATATATATGACAGTTGTGATCCTCTTCTGCGACCTTCGGACAAGCAAATTAAGGAAGCCAGATTCAACTTTACAGCCATATTACAAACTTAACAGCTGCAGTGAATCACTTAATAACTGTGGCAAGAAACATAAAATGAAGCAAAAAATTCTCTGGACCACTCTCTCACTTAGCAACAGAAATTTTGATCTCAATTTTGGTCATAAGTTGAGGACTACCAGCACCACCCAAATCACCTGGCTTACTTTTGGTTAGATACTTTACTTTGGTTGGGCAGTTTTTTTGCAATCCTGTATCAAGGCTTCCCTTTGTCTTCATATATAATCTCTCTGTGTCGTAGAATATATGTGGGCATATGCATAATTTTTGTATTTATTATTTGTCATGTTTAAAGGTAAAAGGTAAAGGTTCCCCTCACATATATGTGCTAGTCATTCCCGGCTCTAAGGGGCACTGCTCATCTCCGTCACAAAGCCATGTGGTCATGTGGCCGGCAGGACTANTGGTCATGTGGCCGGCAGGACTAAATGCCTTAAGGCGCATGGAACGGTGTTCCCTTCCCACCAAAGGGGTCCCTATTTTTCTACTTGCATTTATTTTTTTTAATGTGCTTTCAAACTGCTAGGTTGGCAGAAGCTGGGACAAGGAATGGGAGCTCACTCCATTACATGGCAATGCTAGGGATTCGAACCACCAAACTGCCAACCTATTGGAGGTAGTGACCCTTTGAAAGCTGCATGCAACAAAATTTCATTTTAATGTATGCCAATTAGTGTTAAGTTATTCTAAGTTCCTGTCTTCTGAATAAGCACTGTTCTCTTAACCCGTGTGGATTATATTATATATTTACCTGTTTATTTTTTTCTGCTGAGCCCAGCTGATCTTTGGCACAGCTTTCCAAGTCAGCAAATGTTCAGTTAATAAGAACAATTTAACTGACTGATAACCCAAATGCTATCAGATGACCAAGTTTTTTTTTTTTTACTTTCAGCTGCTGCATTCCAAGATCATTGCAAAGAAGGAACTGCTTAAGTTCTCATAGGAAGCAAAGTCTGATATTAATCCTAATTGTAATATTATCAAACAGAGCAAACTCTATCATTCATCAATAAATCTGTGTTTGTCCTCAGGTGAATTAGACTCCAAGTGAAGGGTTTAAACTCGTGTTATCCCTGCTCTGAAAATTCATGGTGTTTTTTTTTTCTTTGTGTCATAAAAATAAGCAATCCCTCAAAATAGCACCTGTATTTTCTTCATGTCTGGCATAAAATCATATTGCTTGCATGGATTTTCCAATCTCTTCCCAGATGTACATAAAAACCCAACAGGCCTAAAGCTAATAAAGAATCCAGACCTCTTCATTTCCTGCTGTTCTTCTCGATTTGACAAATAAACTGTTTGATTGTTTGAGCCATCCTCTTACATAAAAAGGCTATGAGATGGTGCCAAACAACTGGACAGCAATACGTGCTTTCAAAAATAAAGGAATATTGGCAGAATAAGTCAAAAACTGGGGGGTGGGGGTTGTGCCAAAGCAGTAAAGCTGGATATGTTATCCCACCCAGAATTCTGCATTCGTGAGCTCTTTTAAATTTCAAAGCCCTGCCAAGTTTCTAGTCCTCAGAACAGGGAAAAGGAGAGAAAGAGTTGATTAAGGTACAAACAGCCAAAGATTTATTGGTGCTATTAATCATCACAGCCAGCCAGGCACTAATGCCTGTGAAAACAGGCTTTGGATGGAAGGCAAAGGCCACAAGCACGTGAGTGTGTAATACACACACACACACACACACACATACACACACACACATGGTTGTGTAAACACGGAGTTTTCTCTCCCAACAGCCAGGACTGAAACTTTTTTCGTTCCCAGCCTGGGCTCCATTAGGGTGGACAACTACCTGTGTATCTCGATGACCATGATTGCTTCTGATGTTGCATTTCAATTCTTCAATCCTACCTGTGGCTTTATTTCTCTGGGGCACGGAGTGAACTGGGCACCATGGTGGCTGCACTAAAAAATGGGGCTCAGGTTGAACCTTTCCTGCCTTCCCACCTGTGTAGTATTCCCAAAATCCTTGCATATCTTCTTTCTCCACCCAAAAATTCCTCCTGTCTCTCCTGCATTCTTCTGCCTTATCTCTTATCTTAATCCTTTGAAACACCCCAGCTTCTCTGACAACTGAAAAAAGGGACTTTGGAGAGAGAAGGAGAGAGATAGAATGAGAAAAAGAGAACATTCTTTCTCCCCTCCCTTCTTTCCTTTCCTTTCATCCCTTTCCCCATTCCTTCTCCTCCTCCTCTGTTTTAGCCCCATTCTTCCGGTTGCTGCTTACTTTGGTGTAAATCACCAAACACCAGCTCTTCTGTGCCAACTCAGAAAGCTCAAACTGCCCAAGGAGCTGCTGATCCAGTTCTACAGAGGAATGATGGAGTCTATCATCTGCACCTCTATCACTGCCTGGTTTGGTTCTGCAACCCAACAGGACAGGCAGAGACTTCAACAGATAATTAGAATTGCAGAAAAAACAGTGGCTACCAACCTGCCTTCCATGGAGGACCTGTATCCTGCAAAAAGAGGGCTGTGAAAGTATATACCGACCCCTCACAAATCCTGGACATAAAACTGTTTCAACTCCTACCCTCAAAACGACGCTATAGAGCCCTGCGCACCAGAACAACTGGACACAAGAACATTTTTTTTCCCAAAGGCCATCAGTCTGCTAAACAAATAATTCCCTCCACACTGTCCAACGATTTACTAAGTCTACACTACTATTACTATTAATCTTCTCATCGTTCCTATCACCCATCCCCTCCCACTTGTGACTGTATGACTATAACTTTGTCGCTTATCTTCTTACGATTTATACTGATTGTTTCCTAGTATGATTGGATTGCTTATTGTACCTTTTGACTATCATTAAGTGTTGTACCTGATGATTCTCGACTCCTGACGAATGTATCTTTTCTTTTATGGACACTGAGAACATTTGTACCAAGACAAATTCCTTGTGTGTCCAATCACACTTGGGCAATAAAATTATTCTATTCTATTCTGTTCTATTCTATTCTATTATTTTAATGGAGTACAGGTAGTCCTTGACTTACGACCATGATTTGGCCTCCCAATTTTCCTCCCCCCCCATTTTTTATTTCATTTTATGACAAGTCCATCTTTTGATTCAACAGCGGGTCAACTGGGTACATATATCTTTGTGCAAATATTTGGAATTCATAGAGATTTCCTGCTGTAGTATCAATGGTTACGTTCATATGAAAAACCACTCAACCTTCTCTGTCTTATCCCTGTAACAATCTTAATGCCTTTTGCCTTATATTCATCGAGCTTTCTTTCTTTATCTTCCCACCATTTATAAAATAAATCCCACCTCATATAGTATTGAGTTTCTTCTTTTTCTTTAATTGCCAATGTTAGTCTATTCATTTCTGCAGATATTTTAACATTTTCTTCATCGCCTCGTTCTCTTATTGGGGGTTTTTTCACTTCTCCAATTCTGAGCAAATACAATTCTAACTGCCGTCAATGTATGCCTTCCAATTTTCCATTTGCTAACGAGGGCAATTGTTACCTGGATTTTGCCCCATTTTTCCATCTTTTTTTTGGGGGGGGGGCAACCATTGCTAAGCGACTCGACTGCCGTTGTTAAGTGAAGCATGCCATCACTGGCTTCCCACCATGACTTGGCTTGTCGGAAACTGGCACACATGGTGATCACTTGACCCCAGGGACAGGGGTCAGACAAGATGACCTTCAAGGTCCCTTCCAACTCTTGTTAATCTAAGTCAGGGGTCTTCAAACTTGACTGCTTTTAGACTTGTGGGCTTCAACTCCCAGAATTCCTCCTCCAGTCATGTTAGAGCTCAGGAATTCTGGGAGTTGAAATCCACAAACCTTAAACTTGCCCATTTTGAAGACCCTTGGTTTAAGTCAAACCACCTTCAGGCACCCAGATTGCAATCTGTTTGGGGCAGAGATCTCTGGCTTAACTCCAGAGGGAGGCCGATGGGATCCATCAATCATTAAACCTTGCTCTTCTCTTATCCAGACAACAGACAGGTGTTTTGCCTTTTTTTTGTCCCCAGGAAATGAGAGGTAGATTTTATAAATACATCCTCTTTGATCTTCCCCTTCCCCCCATTTAATGCTATCCAAAACTCTGGTTGGGACCCTGTCTGGCTTTTAGGTGGCCCTGCTAGGAAATCCACATTTGCTGTTTTAACAAGCATGTTTTTGCTTTAAAGTAGCTAGCAAATTGTGTGTGTGTGTGTGTGTGTGAAGCTTTGCAGAATTTTTTAGTTAGCTTGTTTCAGCCTTTTAAGATAACATCCCAGCAAAAGTTACCTTTTCACTTCTTAAATGTATACAGAAAGGGACTGTACAGGCTCAGTCAAGAATCTGGAGCGAAGATGACAAAAGTTTCAAATAAGATTTAAAAGGTGAAATGTTTTTCTGGAACAAGCAGAAATAGGTGAAAAGAATTAGGGTTTTGGGGTTTTTTTTGCATTCTCCAGAAACCTCCAGTGAGTGAGATCCCAAAATAGTATTTTGCGAAGGTTGACCTGGCTTTGATTGAAATCAAAAATTCTTGGCAGTCTTCTCAAACGTTCCTGTTTTGAACATTTAAAAAAAAAATCTGCCTTTTTTTAAAAAAAATCTTTTTTAAGTATCCAAGGTTTATTTGCGGAGAGCTGGAATTTAAAAGCCCAGCTTCTAAAAAGGCCTCAGTTTTGTTCGGGTCAAAGATGACTGACCACTGGTGTGTGTGGGAAAAATAAATCAATCAATCACGTGATGAGATTGAAAACTAATTTGGAATTTGCGGAGGCAGCAATAAAAATGGGACTTTGGTCCCAGCTTTTTTTGTTTTGTGCACTTTTCTATTTTGTTTCAGTCCAGATTGGAATTATGTTCTAGACTGAGCTAGTATTTTCATTCTTTCCCTCCCTTGCATAAATCGAGTTTTTGTCATTCCAGACTCAAAAACTTTCCTTGAAGTCTCTTTGGGGCATATACAGATAACAGATAATCAGAGCTGGAAGGAACCTTGTGGGTCATCTAGTCCAACCCCCTGCCCAAGCAGAAAGCCTGACACCATTTCTGACAGAGGGCAGTCCAGTCTCTTCTTGAAAGCTTCCAGGGATGAAGCTTCCACAACTTCCAAAGGAAACTTCTCCTCCATCGGTTGATTGTCCTCACTGTCAGAAAATTCCTCCTTATTGCCAGGTTGAATCTCTCCTTCATCAGTTTCCATCCATTACTCCTTGTCTGGCCTTCCGGTGCTTTCAGCTTGACCCCTTCCTCTTCCCTGTGGCAGCCCCCCAAATATTGGAACAGTGCTATCATACAGGAAATCCTCACTTACAACAGTTCACGTAAGTGACCGTTTCACAGTTACAACAGCGCTGAAAAAAAGTGACTTGCTATGACCGTTCCTCACATGCTTATGTCCATTGCAGCATCCCCCATGAGCAAAATTCATTCATGACTTGTATTTATGACGGTTGCAGTGTCTCCGGGGGTTTGTGAGGCAATCCCATTTTGTGACCTTCTGACAATGCGGAAGCCAGTTCCACTTAACGACTGTGCTATTCACTAAAGAAAGGCAGTGATTCACTTAACAATGGTGGAAATAAAGGTCATAAAAGGAGCATTAACCAATGTCTCACTTAACCATGGAAAATTTTGGGCTCAATGATGGTCGTAAGTCAAGGACCACCTGTGATCTGGCCCCTGAATAACTCCTCATAAAGACATGATGCCCATCAAAGCTGCCTCCAAATGGGAGAAGTATAAATGACCTGTGAGCACAGCAGCAAATGGCAGAAGTTGGTATTTAGCTTGAATTTAGCTTCATTTCTCAAAATCAGGAACCACTTGTCCTGGCCCAGAAAAAAAAATGGCATTTTCTTTTCCAGCAGTCCCTTTCATTCATCTTTTGAACTAAAACCATTCACTTTTCTTTAGCTGCATAACCCTGGGAACCACCGGGAAATTGGAAAAGACCTTCGCAATGAATTAGTTCAGCTGGGAAACTCAGAAGCTAAACTCAGAACCCAAAAGAGGACAAGCAGGGAGGGCAGGGATAATGGCCAAACCACTAAAAATGCAGCCTGCCACAGTTCAGAACTGCAGGGCAATTAATGCTCAAGCATTACATAAAATGGCTTTATTTATCCTGCCAATAAGATGCCAATCGAAAGGAGAGGAAAAAAAAAACGGGACATTATTCTGATCAATAAAATAATAAATGTCCTTCAGGTAGAAATCAGAACAAAAAGGCTGATTTTTTTCCTGAAAAAATATGGGAGATGCACTGAACTAAAATGCAGCCTAGAATAGGAAGAAAATAAGAGGAATAAATAAAAGAAATAAATAGGAAAAAAAATCAGTTGATTATAAGACAAGATAGACATGATGACTGATGGCACAAAAAACCAAACACACACACGTTTTTTACACACTCCCATCAGGGTTGTGTTTTTCTGCACACATTCCATTCACACATTTAAAGAGCCCCTCTTCAACTTACCTATTTCCCCATCAAGCCCCTTTTCACATCCAAACCAGAGGAAGAAGAAAAGAAAAAAACCCAATCACAACTGCAAGATGAAACAAAAAAAATCAAGCTAAAACAAAATGATTGTGTTCTTTCTTTCTTTCTTTCTTTCTTTCTTTCTTTCTTTCTTTCTTTCTTTCTTTCTTTCTTCTGCCTTTTGGACTTTGATAGACAAAACCAAGTTACTTCACAGCTTGTGTTTGCTCTTTGGCCACTGGGAATGACAATTTTCCTCTGTCCATCAGCCACACACTTTGCAAAAGTTAAAAGCCAAGGCCAGAATGGGTCATTAAATAAAAATAGGTATTTATCCCACAACTGCAATCCCTCACTGGGATCGTTTTCGAACCTCAGCCCGGTGTGGTTGTCGGCAAGGAAGGCACGCAAGCTGAGAGCATTGCACACCTCCCTGTAACACACCTTACTTGGCAGGAAAAGCAGGGCTGCGGGTATCTTAGCCACAGAACTGTCACGGGGACAGACAAACAAACACAACTCCCTTCCTTCAAAATTCTGCAGGGGAAAAAAAAATGCAGTGGTTGGGATTAACAAGGAAAATAAACTTGAGGTCAGGAGGGAAGATAATATCTGGTTCCAAAACAGACACCAAGCCTGTTGGGTCAATCCTGTGCCCTTTATTAATTACAACTAAAATGTGACACGTGTAAAGGAAAATGCACCTGGGCTGGCAGAGGAAAAAAAGCAAAACTCAAAACCAAACCAAAGTGCCTTGCAGGGATGTGGGTGAAAATATATCTAGACAAGGGAAAGCAATGAAAACCTATTTTGCACAGTTGGTGTGCATGGACATCTGTTCTTTGCCCCCTGTATTGTAAAGTTATTCAGAGTTTATAGGTCATTGCATATTTTCCCCTTCACTAGAGAAATTGCCAGGGAGGGCAGACAATTTTTATGTTGACTTTCTCCTCCAGGATTGAAACCCAGCTATTACGTGTGCAGTGGCAAAATTCTGTGTGGCTGCAATGTCTACAAGAAAAAAAAACTGGTAACAGAATTATAGCTGGCAATTTCTGCCAATTTTAGGAAATAGAACAATATTTGGAAAATGATATTTTCCACTAATATAAACCAGGGAATGACCCTAACTGTTTGAGAATATGTATTTTCTTAACAGGGTTGTCATTATCCACTATTAATGTGCTATAATGTGTCAGTACTATTTTTTAATATATTATAAATAGTGATGCCTATTGCTGGTTTAAGATCATAATAAAGTTATATTCTATTCTATTCTTTCCCCCAAATTCCCCTTTTGCCTGCTGGGTGTTTGGTATTAGAATCCCCCAGCTTAAATTAAAAAAAAAAACATAGTTTACACCTGTAAAAAGGAAACATGTACAATATTTCTCATCCCAAAAGGGTTTCCACAAGGAAGAAGCCATTCAACAAATAAACGATGATTAAACTATCTCTATTGCCACCGCACCCAAAAACCGACAGGGAAAAGATTCCAAATCCTGGCTTGGCTAGGAGCAGGCTGCACTTGCCTACCTCACAGGGATGGCGTGTGGATGGCTCATGGGAGGAGTTGCCCAGACTGGCCTTTCCACATTCCTGCCTCCCTCTTTCCCTCTTTGGTATTTCATCAAAGGGTATTAGGTAACCTGGAAGAGGGAGAGTCCTGCCTTTGGCAGGAAGGCAGCTGAGTGATTTGGGGCCCCAGGCAGAAGACCAGGGTGGCCAAAATTGACCTCCAAAACAGCAGGGACTCATGCAGGCAATTGCCAAGAGTCAAGACAGACTTCATCCATCTATCCATCTATCTGTCTGTCTGCCTGCCTGCCTGCCTGCCTGTCTATCCATCCATCCATCCATCCATCCATCCATCTATCTATCCTCTATGTCATCGATCTTGTCTGTCATTTCTCGTTCTCATACATCTACCTACCTACTTACAGTATCTCTCTATTTCTCTATCTATCCCCTCGTCTCTCTTTCTCTACTAATCCTGTCTAATCATTCTACTCTATCTCATCTTATCTTTCTTATCTATCTATCTATCTGCTAATCATAGCTACTACATATTCCATTGCCATCCGTTTCATTCTCATCCAATCCATCCACCATCATCCATCCATCATCCATCTTCTGATCTTAATCTATCTAGACTTTCTATCTATTATCGTACCCTACATATTCATGACTCCGTCCATCCATCCATGCCATCCATTCATGACCATCCATTTTCATCGCCATCCATCCATTTCATTCCATCTATCATCTATCTACTGATCTATCTACTATCTATCTATCTACCATCTACCCTACAATCCTCCAATCCATTCCACTCAACATCCATCCATACCATACTATCTATCTATCTATCTATTCTAGTCGAGTGTGAGGTTATTCTATTACTAATCATCCACCTACATATTCATTCCATCCAACGAGCCTCCAATAACACCATCCATCCATGCATCCATGCCATCTTCTATCTATCTATTCTATCTATCTATCTAATCTATCTATCATCTATCTTAATCATCTACCTACATATTTCATAACCGTCTCCATTCATAGCTGGCCAGTCCATGAGCCCATCCATTCCATCCATCCATTCCATCCATGCCATCTATTATCTGGCTATCTCACTCTATCTTCTACTCTATCTACCTATTCTAATAATCACTACCCTACATATCCATACTGTCCGTCCATCCATGATCCATCCATCCATCCATACCATGCCATCGCATCGCAATGCACCATGCCATCGGCGGACGTGCTATCTATCGTATCTATCTATCTATCGTTATCTATCTCATCCTATCTAATCATCCACCTGAGTCATATTCATTCCAGTGCCCATGGACCATACATCCCATGTCCATCCCCCACTATCTATCCACGATCATCCCACGCTACACATTTCCTTCCAGATCATCCACCTACATATTCTTCCAACCATTCATCCATCCATCAGAAACAATGCTGTGTTTCTTCTTGGGTCTTCGATCTGGTTTCGGGACCTGACAAAATTAATTCCAGTCTTGGGGGGGTTGCATTTGAGGAGAAAGGGGCACATTTGACTCCAACCACCATGAGATTTAAGGAATGGATCTTAGGCACCCAGCAATGGCCAATCGGAGGGACATCGGCCTTCTCGGGGTGGGGGGTAACCTGGGTGACAACTGACAACAGACAAGCTCCATGTTTTACGTCCCCCCCCCAAAAAAAAACCTTTAATGAAAGCAAACGCACACCCCTTTTTCNAAAAAAAAAACCTTTAATGAAAGCAAATGCACACCCCTTTTTCTATTTACAAGGAAGGCCCCAGGCTCCAAATAATGGGTTGCCACCACCTTGCCACAATCCAAGGATGTGGCAAGTGATACTGATTTTGCAGAGAATGGAAGGGGGAAATAAAGCAGAGCTGGACGCTTTTTTATGAAGCCAAAGTTTGAGTGGAAGGCGCTGATTTTGTTCTCCTGGCTGTTGCTGGGCTCGTCCGCTTGGCCTTGGAGAGGGGTATCAGGCCCTGGATCTCCAGAAAGGTCTTTTCTTTTGTTTCGGGAATCATCTTCAGGATGTAAAAAAAAGTCGCCAAGCTTACAGGGCTGGCAACGAGGAGGCTGTAAGGCCCGATGTTGTGCTGGGGAACAAAGGAGAAAGGTTGGTATCCAAAGGGATCGACTGCTGGATCTCTTTTGACATAGGTCCAGGCCGAGGGGTCCTTCTTACACACACCCCTGCCGTCCTGTGCTGTGCTTCTCAACCAAGTTTAAGATGGGTGGACTTCCACTCCCACAATTCCCCAGGAAACATGCTTTAAAGTGTGGACTTCAACTCCCAGAATTCCTTATTATAGCTGCCTGGGGAATTCTGGGATTTGAAGTCCGTATGTCTTAAATTTGTCACACTTGAAAAATATGGATTTGGATCCCACAGCTGTCAATTTCCCTTTGCTATCAATTACCACATTTCCAACGTACACCCGCCCTAGCCAGAGAAAATCCTGGTTTTCCAACTACCCTAATCTTTCCTGGACCTCCCCAAAAAAAGGATGGGGGGGGGGGGGGCCATTGGCCTTCCTGATCTTCAGGTGGATTTTTATTTCTTGCTCCAAGAGATATCCGAAAAATAGCTGCAAGGTTGTTGACTCACCTCTACGTAGATAAAGATTAAGATGGTTAGGTAGTTCAGGAACCAATGTACAAATTGTCCGATGACGTAAGCTGAGGACCGGGAAGATTGCAGAAACAGCTCTCCAACCAGTAGGTTGATCAGGGAACCTGAGGTACCCCCAAAAAAGGAGGAACAAGGAAGGAAGGAACAGAGGGAGGGAGGGAAGAAGGATAGAGGAAGGAAGGAAGGAAGGAAGGAAGGAAGGAAGGAAGGAAGGAAGGAAGGAAGGACAGAGGAAGGAAGGAAGGAAGGAAGGAAGGAAGGAAGGAAGGAAGGAAGGAAAAGAGGGAGAGGGAAGAAGGACAGAGGGAGGAAGGAAGGAAACGGAGGGAGGGAAGAAGGATAGAGGAAGAAGGAAGGAAGGAAGGAAAAGAGGGAGGGAGGGAAGGGAGGAAGGAAAAGAGAGGCAGGGAAGAAGGATGGAGGAAGGAAGGAAGGAAGGATGGAGGAAGGAAGGAAGGAAAAGAGGGAGGGAGAGGGAAAAGGGAGAGAGGAGGGATGGAAAAGGGAGGGAGGAGAAAAAAGGAGGGAGGGAGGAAAGGAAAGAAGGAAGGAAAAGAAGGAGGTAGGGAGGAAGGGAGGGAGGGAAGAAGGAAGGAAGGGGGAAAATGGAGGGAGGAAGGAAGGGAAGGAGGAGGGGGAGAAGAAAGAGGGGGAGGGAGGGAGGGAGGGGAAAAAGGAGGGAAGGAGGAAGAGAAGGAGGGAGGACAGAGAGAGGGAGTGAGTTTTAAAATAACCATTTCTTTTCTCTTAAGCGCACCTCTGCAGTTTTCCTTCTGGCTTTTCCAAGAAAGGCAATGGCAAAGGCCACTGAATTTGGGGGTGCTTCCAAGTTGGGGTGTGGGGAGAGACCCAGTTGCCTGCCCCAAGGATGCCGCCGAGGTCTCTGCAGTCACCCCAAAATGGCCACTTTGCTTTCCCCGAGAAGGGCAGTCATTTCACCCTCCAGTTTTCGAGTTAGGGTTTCAACGCATCCCCGGTTTGCGGTCTCGAGTCCCGGCAGTCCTTGACTTACGCCCCCAAATTTTAAGTAAAATTTGGCGTAAATTTTAAGTCGTTTTAAGTTCATGACACTGTAGCCCAGGATATAAATACATGCCAGCTGCCAATTTTGATCACAAGATCCTGCAACCGTCATGAGAAAACATGTCCCCCATTTCCCCCCCCCAGAGCCGTCATCGTAACTTGGATCGGTCATTAAACAGATACTTGAAGACTAGCTTTAAATCAACTGGGTGATTTTTTTCAAGTTCTTTCTCCTGGCACCCTCCGGATCTCCAAGCAATTTAGCGGAGAAACACGCGGGGTGGGAGGATGTGTGCTTACGCGGTCAGGGAAAATCTCAGGCCCGGGTGCAGATCTAACCAATTCACCGACCGGTTTCCCTCACATACATACACACACACACACACACACAGAGCTACTCACTTGGCCCAACGGCGTGGACGAAAAGGAAAATGTTGATAATGATGTTGTTCAAGACGGTCAACCAGGCAAATTTAGACTGCGGGGGGGGGGGNGGGGAAATAACGTTTTAGCAAAAGAGAGAGGAAAAGAAGGGAGGGAGGGAGGGAAGGGGGGAAGAAGGAAGGAAGGAAGGAAAAGAGGGAGGAAGGAAGGGGAATAAAGGAGGGAGGGAGGAGAATAAAGGAGGGAGGGAGAAAGGGAAAGGGAGGGAGGGGAGGAGGAAGGGGAGGGAGGCAGGGAAGAAGGAAGGAGGGAGGGAAGAGAAATGAAGGAGGGAAGGAAGGAAGGGGGAAGGAAAAGAGGGAGGGAGGGAAAAAGAGGAGGGAGGAGAAAAAAGGAGGAAAGGAGGGAGGAAAGGAAGGAAGGAAGGAAGGAAAAGGAGGGAGGGAGGCAGGGAAGAAGGCGAGGGAGGGAAGAGGGAAGGAAGGAAGGAAAAGAGGGTCTTACATTTCTTAAATCCCCCCCCGACTCAAGAAAGGGTTTTCCCAAACCATCCTGAGATGGCAGAAATTAAAAGTCCAGATTCCTGGTATCTGGAGCCGCAGCTCCCACTTCAAAAGTTGTTTTGCAGGCCACAAGATTTAGAGAAGAAAAAACAAATGCACAGGTGTCAGCGTCCCAGAAAACCTCCACTCGAAACCAGTGGTCGCCAACCAGTGGGCTGGGGACCGCTGGTGGTCTGTGAGAAAATTTTGGTGGTCCGCAGACAAATGTCACCCCCAAAAGCAATTAATCCAGGCTGTGCGGAAACACAAGGCTTGTGTGGCTCGCATTGTGAACAACAGGAGGTAGTGAGGGGAGGGGGGAAAGAGCAGAGGGGGGGAACTTGCCCAACTCACCCCACGCACCTGGCCTGGACACCGGGCTGCTGCTTTCTGCTTCTTTCTTCTTCCGCTTTTGGCTGCACGCAAGGAAAGCAGCAAAAGTCTTTCTTTCTCTCCCCCAAACTCCGCCAGAAATGAGTCTTTGGGACCTTGCAAGGCCTCCTGCTCCAAGAGGTTGTGCCGGCAAAGACTGGTTTCTGGCAGAGTTCGGGGGAGAGAAAGAAAGACTTCTGCTGCTTCTGCTGTTTTTCTTGCATGAAGCCAAAAGTCTCTCTCTCTCTCCCCCTGAGAACGGAGCTGGAGACGGTATCCTGCTATCCCAAAGAAAGAACAATCGATCGGTAGGAAAACAGGGTGGGGGATTTTCCTGCAGACATTTTTCCTGCAGCCACTGTCAGTCAAAACTCATATTAGTGGTCCGAGGAATTTAAAATTATGAGTTTGGTGGTCCCTGAGGTCCAAAAGGTTGGGGGCCCTCACTCTAAACAATAACTCTGAGACAGACATCTTCTAAAAGGTTCCTTTTATTAGAGTAGTAAAGTGGCCCATCTGGGGAATCCCAAATCTGAAAGTTCCTTGCAATAAGTAAAAAAAAACTACAAATCTACCCCCATCATCACATCACATGCCCCAATCACAATCCATCCCAACTTGAGACATCCCCTCACCCAGGTGCAGAAATAACATGACCTTGACTTAGAAGAAGAATGCTATTATGTGAAACCAACATACGCTCCATGAAATTCCCAGGCTCAAGAATGTGGTGATGTGGAAGTGTCTGATGCTAATATGGTTTCCAAAGCTGAGTATATAAGTGGTACCTCGCTCAACAGTAGTAACTGTGAGAGGGATCTCGGAGTCCGAGTGGACAAATCACTTAAATATGAGCCAGCCTTCTGCTGTAGCTGCCAAAAAAGCCAATGCAACATTAACAGAGAGATAGAATCAAGATCGTATGAAGTGTTAATGCCACTTTATAATGCCTTGGTAAAGCCACACTTGGAATACTGCATCCAGTTCTGGTCACCACAATGTAAAAAAGATGTTGAGATTCTGGAAAGGATGCAGAGAAGAGCAACAAAGAGGATTAGGGGACTTGAGGCTAAAACATAGGAAGAATGGTTGCAGGAACTGGGTATGTCTAGTCTAATGAAAAGAAGGACCAGGGGAGACATGATAGCAGTGTCGCAATATCTCAGGGGCCGTCCTAAAGAAGAGGGAGTCAAGCTATTCTCCAAAGCCCCTGAGGGCAGGACAAGAAGCAAAGGGTGGAAACTAATCAAGGAGGGAAGCAACTTAGAATTAAGGAGAAATTTCCTGACAGTGAGAACAATGGACCAGTGGAACAGCTTGCCACCAGAAGTTGTGAATGCTCCAACATTGGGAGTTTTTAAGAAGGGATTGGATAAGCATTTCTCTGAAATGGTATAGGGTCTCCTGCCTAGGCAGGGGGTTAGACTAGAAGACCTCCAAAGACCCTTCCAACTCTTCTTATTCTAAATTCCAAAATCCCATCCTTTTTGAGCAATGTCTCCCCTGTTAAGTACCTGTATATCTCGGGTCACTGTGAACACGAGGCAGAAGACAGTGGCCATTCCAAACCCAACGAGAAGCTGCATTTTCCGTCCTTTCCTGTCCACGATGTACATCTGCAAAATGGGGACGGGGGAAATGGAATAAATCAGCACCCACTGGTTTCTCTCCTAGGTCAGAACCATTCCATTTTTCCACCTCCATTCAGTCCCCCCCCCCCCCCCCCCCCNCCCCCCCCCCCCCCGCAAAAAAATGGCCAGAGCTGCCACGGTTTGATTTCAGGTCAGGAAGGAGAAGCTCAGAAAGGAAGGTAGGAAACAAACCAGGATTCAGCCTCACGATGGCTATTTTGCTTGGCTGAAAAACTACATCTGGCTTCTTCAACAAAACAGGGTTAAAAGATGAACATGGAGATGGAGGAGGAGGAGGAGGAAGAAGAAGAAGAAAAGAGAAGAAGAGAAAAAGAAAGGGAGGAGGAGGAAGAAGAAGAAGAAAAGAAGAATTAGAAGGAGGTAGAGGAAGAACACGAGGAAAAAGAAGGGGAGGAGGAGGAAGTGGAATAAGAAGAGGAAGAAATGAAGAAGAGGAGGAGGAAAGAGGAGGAGGAGGAAGAGACACTCACTCCAAATAAGATAGCTAAGATTAACAGGCCAGTGGTCATCATTTGGAAATATCGGGCATTTTTGTGGCTTAACCCGGTAGAGTAGAGCATTTCCTCAATGTAGAGGTAGATCTGAAAGAAAACCAGCACAACAAAAGGACTCGGTTTCCAGACACATTCAGAAGATCTTCATCATTTTTGGTTATGTATTCCTAGAGCAGAAGTCTCCAAACCTGGCAACTTTAAGACCTATAGACTCCAAGAAGCCTGAGTAAGGCCATAACCAGAGTACTGCATCCAGTTTTGGTCACCACACTTTCAAAAAGAGGTTGAGATTCTAGAAAAAGTACAGAGAAGAGCAACCAGGATGATGAGGGAGCTGGAGGCTAAAACATATGAGGAACGGTTATAGGAACTGGGCTTGGCTAGTCTAGGGAAGGGAAGGGAAGGACCAGGGGAGACAGGAGAGCAGCCTTCCAATATTTGAGGGCTGCCCCAGAGAGGAGGAGGGGGCCAACCTATTCTCCAAGGCACTTGAAGGCAGGACAAGGAATAATGGGTGGAAACTGACCAAGGAGAGATTCAACCTGGAAATAAGGAGAAATTTCCCAACAGGAAGAACAGTCAACCCATGGAACAGAAGCTGCTCACAGAAGTTGTGGAAGCTTCATCCCTGGAGGCTTTCAAGAAGATAATAATCTGTCAGAAATGGTGTAGGGTCTCCTGCTTGGGCGAGGGGTTGGACTAGATGAAACAGCCTTGAAACGGCTGGGAAAACGGCCCCAAAAGAGGCCCCCAAAGCCCCCCCCAAATGGCCTGAAAAACAGCCTGGAAAACAGCCCCAAAACAGGCCCCAAAAGACCCCAAAAAGGCTTGGAAATGGCCTGGAAACAGTCTGGAAAACAGCTCCAAAACAGTCCCAAAACAGCCTGAAAAACAGGCCAAAAATAGGCCCCCAAAGGCCCAAAAACAGCCTAGAAAATGGCTCATGAACAAGCCAAAAACAGATTGAAAAACAGGCCAAAAACAGCCAAGTGAGTGCTGCAGGAGGCCATGGAGGGTGAAAATGAGGCATGGGGGGGGGGGTNGAGGCCATGGAGGGTGAAAATGAGGCATGGGGGGGGGGTCATGTACAGACCCCTCCACACCCCATTTTGCCTGGCAGGGCACTGTAGGAGGCATCCGTCCTGCCCCCCCGCCTCCCTTCCGCTGGCCCTTGGACGAGAACTACAATGCCGATCTAGCCTTCAAAGAAATCCAGTTTGACACCTCTGCCTTACCACATTGACGCCAGAAAGCTGCTGGCCTGTTTCGATAATCACCACCGAAACCAGGTTCCAACGGAGTGGACGATAGCCCAGCAACCGCAGGGTGTTCATTTTCTTCTCATCCTTCTCAAAAAGGTCCTCCCGTCGGAGTTCCTCCAGTTCATCTTCGATGTCGCTCTGCAACCTGAGGTGCCTCAGAACTGGGGAGAAGAAACAGAACCTCCCCCCAAAGGTTGAGGTTGCAATGGGACAAGAATACAGGATAAGGATAAGGATGGGATGGTGTCATGCTCCCCGTCGGACCCTGCATCTCTGAGGGAATATGAGCATACCCCCAGTCCGCCAGATGCTAGAAAAACTTATAGCAGCACAAAATAGAGAATCTCTATTTTGAATGGCTTGTACTTTGGCTGGGTCCATCTCTATGCCTTCATTGGAGACTTGGTAGCCCAGGTAGTTCAACTGTGTATGGTGAAATTTGCATTTTGACAGCTTGACATACAGGTGTGCTGCTAGAAGTTTTTCTAGTACCTGGTGGATTAGGGGTATGTGGTCGTCCATCGTCTCAGTGTAGATGAGGATGTTAACCAAGTACATAAGAATCCCCTTATAAAGATGTTCATGTAGCACTTCATTTAATAACTGCATGAACAGACAGCAGCTTCGGTGGCTTCGGAGGAATATGGGGAGGAGCAGGGCCAGTCAGGCCAGGGCCTTTCAGGATTGGGATGGCTTGTAGGCAGGGAGGAAGGGGGGGGCAGGATAACCAAGAGAGGCTAAGCAGTGAACATGAGAAACAGAGCTCAGGCAATGAGAAAGGACCTTCCTGATCCTCAAGTACGGAGAGTGGAGAGAAAGCGAGAACAGCGCAGACTGATGTGAGTACTCGGGAGGAGAGCACTCCAACCCTCTCCACAAGGCATACCTGGGGACTGAGACTTAAGGAGACACTTAAGGAGGGGCATTTGTCGGGAACAAACCATGAATTAATAGAGTCTCGATGTCTGAACTTAAGTGGAGGGATGATGAGTGAATCACTGGAAGTTCTGAAGGACCAAGCTGGGGACAGATCCTCCTGGAGAAAACTTATTTATGTGGCCACTAAGGGTCAAAAACAACTTGATGAAACATAATCAGTGAGATAATACCTCCTCTGACCACTCCACATTATCACATTTCCTAGAGTTTGGACTTGTTTAAACACCACAAAGGCTGCAACAAATTTAAATATGGCTCCATCCCAACCCTAGCAGATACCTTCTCTGGCTTCTTCTTCTTCTTTCTTCTGCATCAACAGGTACCTTGGACTTTCAGGGCAGGAAGGAAGCAGAAGGATCTGCCAGATAGCCAAGAGCCCAGGCAAACTCACCAGGACTGGCCAACCTGCATGAAGAGAAACCAGTGGTCGAAGGAGGGGATGTTGGGTGATGTAATCCCAACACTTCCCCACCCCTGACCAAGAGGAAACGGAGTTACCTTCTACGGTGCCCAGTAATTCAGGAAAGGCAAATATCTGAGCCAGTTGGACCCCGATCACTAGAAAGAAGTGGGGCACCATACCGATGGAACCCCTCATATTCAGGGGGCTGGTCTCTAGGAGATACATAGGAATCACGCTGGAGAAAATACCTGTGGAACAATAACATTCCAGGCATGCTCAGAAAACCTTCCTTTGTTATTGGTAACGTAGCCCTAGAGGAGGAGTCTTCAAACTTGGCAACTTTAAGACTTGCAGGACTTCAACTCCCAGAACTACTCAGCAAGGTATGCTGACTGAAGAATTCTGGGAGTTGAAGTCCACAACCAGAAGTGGCCAGTTCTGACCAGTTCTGGAGAACCGGTAGCAGAAAATTTGAGTCATTCAGAGAATTGGCAAATACCACCTCTGACTGGACCCACCAACCCCATCTATTCTCTGCCTCCCAAGTCCCAGCTAATCAGCTGGGTCTTCTTTGGTTGCCCTGCACAGGAGAACAGAGCTGGAAAGCAGGGTTGGGGGGTTGGGAGGGAATGGGATTCTGCCATTCCCACCAAGCCATGCCCACAAAACTGATAGTAAAAAAAATTTGAATCCCACCACTGTGTAAAACCACCTCTGAGCAGGACTTCAGAAGGATCGTGGATGCATTTAAGTCAGGGAGTGGAACAGCTTTAAGGGAAGATAATTCTATTCAATGCTCAGGTCCTTGCTTTGGCCACCAACATTAAACTGTGGCAGTTGTTCTCATTGGAAAACTTGGGCCCGTTTTCTTGGGAGGCAACTTTCTCTTCGCTTAGGAGGGTTCAACATGAAATGACCCCACACACATACTTCCCCTACTCACCCATTGAGATGCCAATAAAGAAACGGGAAAACATGGCAAAGATAAATCCATGCTGAAGGTTGGCATAAATCATCAACATGGAACACATCAAGGAAATATAATTATTGGTCATCATTGTCCCTTTCCTGAAGACACAACAGAAAGAAATGGTGGGATTCAGAAATCTCTTCCATCTTGGGTAGTATTAGAGAAGATGACAAGAACTAGGAGCATTGGGAGAGAGAATTGAGGGGTCCTAATGAGGTGGAAAACTTAGTTTTAGGGATCTATTGTTCAGGTTTAATTTGTCCAGGAATGGTATCTATCTAAGAGGTGCTTTAACCATGATTTATTCATTTAAGCCAACACTCTCCGAGTTCACCCAATACCCAGCAATATAAATCAAGAAGTGATATTTTTATTGTGTTTCCCCAAAAATAAGACCCTGTCTTATATATATATTCCCCCCCCCCAAAAAAAACCACCAGGTCTTATTTTCGGGGGATGTCATCCATTGACTAACCTCACTTGCATGCGTCACCTCTGGCCTCCTTTTCGCTGTCCAAGGCCTTCAGGTGCATGTGTAAAAATCAAGCTAGGACTTACTTTCAGGATAGGTCGTATTTTCAGGGAAACAGGGCATATAGCTGTTTAGACTAAAGTATCTGGAATCTTAAAACAATCTCAGTTGTTGAGATTTTGATCGACAATCTTCATTCTATCTTTGGGTTCCTGAACTGCCCAAACCATGGCTTCACGGGACCCTCGTTCACTCAAGCCATCATGTTGCTCATTTATGGAGCCCAGGATTGGCTTGGCACCATACACTAAGACATTAAAACAGGGTTAACCAATGGCAACAAACCACAAAACAAAAGAGGTGTGCATAAGTGTACAATCATGCCTACATCCCTGTCCTATTGTCCCCATTTATTTGTACCTATTTCCTGTATTCTTACTCATGTTTATACTTATACCTGTTATCTTGTAAGCTATTGACAAATCAAATAAATAAATAAAACAAAAACATAGCTTGGTATCCGGTGGGAAGCCAGAGTTGGAAACCAAGGATAAGTCCAAACTTTTAGTAATTTTGCCTGTACAAATGAGGGTATGCCCTCCCAGTCTCCCAGATTGAACGAACCATTGTTGGTTAAAAATAATAACTCAATAACTATTAAGAAAGATAACAGAGGTTGAGAATAGTGGGAATAATGAGGAAACACTCATTCTGCAAGCAGACCTAGTTGCTTTAATGAACCTCAAACTTCACTTCAATCTATTCTCCTGGAATTTGAGAAGATCAAATTCCATATCCAACCATCTTGGAGGCATGTAGGTGAACTTCAACCTACATTTCTTGGAGTGGACTAAGATGTCACTCTCTTCTTTTCTTTCTCTTCTTTCTTTCACTCTACTCCAAAACCGCCTTCACAGATGGGTCTTCGCAGCACCCTAAATCCATTTACCTGCCATATTTATCCACCAGGACTCCAACAAGAAGTGAGCCCAGCATGGCTCCAAGAGGAAACAGGCTGCTGGCTATACCGATCACCAACTCGTCATAAATTGTATCATTTTGACTGCCATTTTTCTTCCCGCTGTGATAGGTTAGATTATAAAATTGTCGGATGAGCTGGAAGGAAGAAAGGAGCAACTGAAATCGTGACCATGTCATGCCCCTGGTAGAGACTGACTCTGAGGGAGAGGAGGAACAGCCAACAGGGAGTGGAAGTAGGGCTCCGGAGGTTGTGGAAGAGGCTGGGGAAGGGCAGAAGCCAGCTGGGCAGTCAGAGGAGGACCCAGGCCCATCCCCTCTCCATCCTAGGGCATGCAGGGAGGAGAGGATAAGGGAGAGACAGGAATGGCATGGTCTACGGGGGAGGAAAGGGCCCTGATCCCCTTCGTGGGCTGCAGCTGTGAGAACTGGTTAAAAGGACGGACAGGCGTATCGGCCAGTGCTGGAAACAAAGCACAGAAATATCTCTAGTTTATGCAGTGGTTGACTGAGTTTCATGTTTAGTGAATAAGAGATAACAAAACAACAATAATCTAATTAGCAGAATAAAAGAACAGAATAACAGTATACTAGAATTGAAGGGACCTTGGAGGTCTTCCAGTCCAACCTCCTGCTCAAGCAGAAAACCCTATACAATTTCAAACAAATGAGTGTCCAATCTTTTCTTAAAAACTTCCAGTGATGGAGCATCCACAACTTCTGGTGGTAAGTTGTTTCACTGCTTAATTGTCCTCCCTGTTAAGAAGTTTCTCCTTAGTTCTAAGTTGCTTCTCTCCTTGGTTGGTTTCTGCCATTGCTTCTTGTCCTCCCTTCAGGTGCTTTGGAGAATAATTTAACCCCCTCTTCTTTATGGCAGCACCTCAGATATTGGAAGACTCTGAGAAGCACAAAGCCGAAGACACAAGCCTGAAGATGACGAATGAGATTTCGTCGAAACGTCGCCAAAATACTTCCAATTTTACGTGGGAGAAAACCCAAATAACCAAAGATCCATATATATATATATATATATATACATACATATATATATATATAAATGTGTATGTATGCATGTATGTATGTATGCACAGGAGAATGGAATAACTGATGTCACAAACAACTGCAAAAAATGTGCATAGAATATGTTTTTAAAGTTGAAAATTCAATAAAATTTATTAAAGTAAACATGCAAAGATGACAGAAATATCATCCGGTTTTGTCGCATCTTAGCTGGCACCTGCTTTGCGAAGGTCACTCACCTTAGTGTCCGAGTAGCAGAGCCAGTGGTTGTAACCCAGCTGGAGCGACGCTAAGCCCGTTACAAAAACAAGATGGCGTGAGGTTTCTGTAAGCTTTGAAGAAAAAAGACAAGGAGAGGTCTCCATTTGAACGCAGATCTCCATATTGTTTTAAAGCACAGATACAGATAGTCCTCAACAGATATTTCTCTCTCTGGGCACAATTTATTATCTGCCGAACAAAACTCCACACTGCCAACAGGAAGAGCATCTGGCCAGTAAAGTAATCAGCTCCATTCAGTTGCCCTGACTCCATGGCAGATTATGGAGTTGTTAAAAGATGACAATACAGATAGTCCTCAACTTAACGGTTCCTTTAATGACCATTCAAAATTACAACAGCACTAAAAATGTGACTTATGACCATTTCTCACACTTACAACCGTTGAAGCCTCCCCATGGTCATGTGATCAGAATTCTAACGCCTGCAAACTGTCATGTACTTATGACAGTTGCAGCATATCAAGGTCATGTGATCAAGTTTTGTGAGCTTTTGACAAGCAAAGTCAACAGGGAAGCCAGATTCTCTGAACAACCATCTTACTAGCTTAACAACTGCAGTGATTCACTTAGCAACTGTGGGAAAATAAAATGGGGCAAAACTTGGTTAACAAATGTCTCCTTTGGCCACAGAGATTTTGGGTTCAATTGTGGTTGTAAGTCAAGGATTACCTGTAATAACACTTGACTTAATACCATGATGGTGAACCTATGGCATGCATGCCACAGGTGGCATGCAGAGCCATTTGTGCGGCACGTGAGCTGCAGGCAAAATTACCTCACTGCACATGCATGCACCTCACATTTGATTTTCGGCCAGTTTGAGGCCTTTTTCGGCCTCCCAGAGGTTTGAGGAAGGCTTCTGCAGGCTGTGCAGGCCGAAAACTAGGCCATTTCATCATTTCCTGTTTTTCCGAAAATACCAGAAGTGATGAAATGGGCCTAGTTTTCGGCCTGCACAGCCT
Organism: Laticauda laticaudata; assembly: GCA_004320025.1. Taxonomy (NCBI): domain Eukaryota; kingdom Metazoa; phylum Chordata; class Lepidosauria; order Squamata; family Elapidae; genus Laticauda; species Laticauda laticaudata. The sequence goes on along the minus strand of BHFT01020016.1, from coordinate 81,655 downwards.
GCAGAAGCCTTCCTCAAGCCTCGGGGAGGCCCAAAGGGGTCTCAAATTGGCCAAAAATGAGCTGTGAGGCACAGTGCAGGTAAGGGGACGGTGAGGTGGGTGGAGATTACATGTGCATGCTTAGGAGGTATGGGGGGACGCACATTGCCTTCTGGGTGCTGGCATGCGTACAATTTTTGGCACAGGAGCCCAAAAAGGTTGGCCACCACTGACTTAATACATGAGCTGGATTCTAAACTCCTGACAGCAAAGAAGAACTGATGAAGGCTGACTCTAAACTTACTACTTTTTTTTTCCCTTGGCAATAAGGCAGAAGACAATTCTGAAATAAGAATTTAGCAAGAATTTGCAGCTTCTCCTGGCTAGGATTTCGCTGCAAATTCTTGCTGAATTCTTATTGACAAAGAAGTTGGGGAACAAAGGAAAATCTGGTAAAACGTAACCCATATGTTTATAAGAGGGTTATACTCTCCTTTTCAGGGTGCAGGAAATAGTGGGGTAACCCCATTCAATACTTCAGCCGAGATATTGAACAAAATCAATAGGAAAGTTTGATTTTAAAGATATTTTTAAAAGCCCTGCCATGCCTTCCCCAATTGCTAAGGTCTCCCATCAGGGTATTTGTATACATTAGCATGATGTATAATGTATGTATGTATTAAATACATTCATTTATGTATTTATTATAAATAAGTATAATTTAGTATGTATGTATTAAATTTAAATCAGGGCAGGCCAGGGTGCACAGCTGACTCACTGGGAAATAACTTGGCCAAATTTTGCTGCCCTGCTCAGAGATTATTCACAGCCCCAAACGCAAATACATTTGATCAATTATTATTTCTTTTTTAGAGCCTGGCTCTGCTTTTCCTCCTAAAAGAATAGCAATTCACCTGTGTCCATTCTTTCAATATCACTTTCTTATCCACCTCTGTTGTACTTCCCATGTTTTTTGGGGGGAAGGGGTTTTGTGAAGGCGACAATCACACCAAGCTACCTGGGAAGAAAAAGGAGAAAAGGCTGTTCAGAGATCCAGGGAAATTTTTCGTTAAAACCAAAGGTCCCCAAACTTGGCACTTTTCAGACTTGTGGACTTCAACTCCCAGAATTCCCCAGCCAGCAAAGCTTGATCTCTTGTAATCCCTTCCTCTGCAATCTCTCTCCACTTTAGGAGGTTAAGAGAGAAAAGAAATAGACACGGCTGGCTGGAGAAGTCTGGGAGTTGAAGTCCACAAGTCTTAAAAGTGGCCAAGTTTGGAGACCTGGTTAAAACAATCCCAGACTGAATGAAAATCAAGAAACTCCCAAAACCATTGAGTTTTGGGGAGGATACAGAAGTATTTTTTCCTGTTTTTTTTCCCTCTGCTGGCTATACAACTAGCAGTTCATTTAGTGACAGTTTAATGTGACATGGAAAAAAGGGACTTAGGACTAGTTTTCACACTTACGACCATTGTTCCATCTCCACGATCAGGGGGATCCAAATTTGGGCGCTTGGCAACTGACTCGCATTTATGACGGTTCCCTTTTGCGATCTTCTGACCAAGAAAATCAATGGGGTGATCCAGACTGGCTTAACAGCCGTGTTACTAACTTTTATTCACCACAGGGATTTACTTAACGCTGGTGGCATGAAAGGTTGTAAAATGGGACAAAGCTCCCTTCACAGCTGTCTTGCTTAGCAACTCACAAGCTATCCTGTGGCTCTTGAAATTAACTGGTTGCGTTCACAAAGCAGGTTAGACCAGAAATGAAACACTAAACTCCATGGGGGTTTCCAAATTGGTTAGTTAGTCCCTTCTTTTCAAATGCCCCACTTGGCAACTAAGCCAGAGACCCAGAATGGTTAGAGGAGTCAGCTGTGATCTGGGTATTTTTCGTGTTTAGAGAAGAAAAGAGGCAGGAAGGAAAGAAGGAAACAGATGGGAGGGAGGGAGAAAAGGAAACAAACACAGGAAGGCAGGAGGAAGGAAGGAAGGAAGGAAGGAAGGAAGGAAGGAAGGAAGGAAGGAAGGAAGGAAGGAAAGGAAAGAGAGAAGGGACGGGGAAAAAGACAAACACAGGAATGCAGAAGGAAGGAAGGAAGGAAGGAAACACAGGAAGGAGGAAAGAAGGAAAGAAGGGAGAGAGAGAAGGGAAGGGGGAGGAAACAAATACAGGCATGCAGGAGGGAGGAAGGAAGGAATGAATGAAGGAAGGAAGGAAGGAAGGAAGAAGGGAAGAGAAGGGAAACAAACAAACACAGGAATGCAGGAAGAAGGAAGGAGGGAGAAAAGGAGGAAGGAAGGAAAGAAGGAAGGAAGGGAGAGAGAAGGGAAGAGAAGGGAAACAAACACAGGAACGCAGGAAGGAGGAAGGAGGAAGGAGGGAGGAAAGGAGGAAGGAAGGAAGGTAGGAAACATAGGAAGGAGGGAGGGAGCGAGGAAACAAACAAACAAGCAGAGGAAGGAGAGAGGGAGGGAAGGAGGAACTTATTTGGAGGTCCTTCAAAAATGTTTGGCTTCCCCCAAAACTTAACATTTTACTTCATTCCCTTCTGTAACACCTCCCCTTCCTTCTCTCCTTTCTCAATGCCCCTCTTTGCCCACTAGGCAAGACAGCCCCCTCATCCCCATTCCAACTGAGTTCCTCACCAGCCAGGCCTCGGGTTCAAGTTCAACCAACGCTTCTGCCCCCCACCCCACCCCGGAGGATTCACGGCCTGAGGTCCCTCCAGATTGAGGGCCAAACCAGGCCTGGAACTGGTGCCTGATGGGGAGAGCCAGTCAGGGGAGGGGTCTGCAGGATTCCGTGGTCCGGTTGACAGTTGGATCCAAGGAAAATGGCGCCTCAGCGGCTCCTTAAAAGGGACAAAAAAGAGAAAAACTCAAAAATCCCGTCTTTCTTTCAAGCTTCATGTCTTCTCGGTCTCCTCAGAGACTGATGGCTCCTCATCATATCCACTAACCATCATGGTTAGTTGATTCAGGCTTACGGCAATTGGGCAAGCCCAGCCTTATCCGTTGGTCAATCATGGCTTCCTTGTGGCTTAGCTGGGAGAAAGCTTAGTTAACCATGGTTAAGCCAACCTCCAACTTTGGAGGAGTGCAGCCCTAGAGGCAACAGAGCTCTCCTCAGCCCTTTGACCAGTAAGAAACCAGGATTCAATAAATAATCATGATCGATTGAAATGGTGTGCCACCCCCCAACCGTCAATTATATTGCAAAGAAGGCAACAATGAAGTCCTTGGGGTGCTCCTTGCCTGCAGTTTTGCAGCCACATTTTTGTAAAACAGTCTAACTGCAGCGGGAACACAATTAATGTTAACACAATCAAGTAAAATACAGCAAACTTGTTCATTGTGTTCCTCGATTGGAATTGGGAAAGGACAGTGAAGGGTGCCCTCCGGTGGCCAGATGCAGGTACTGCAGCAGCCAAGAACCAATACATAAACAGAGTTGGAAGAGACCTTGTAGGTCATCTAGTCCAACCCTCCTTCCCCCTGCCCAAGCAGGAGACCCTACGCCATTTTGGACAGATGGATTGCAGACATTTTTTAAAAAAAAATCACTAAAATAATAATCTTTGATGTACAATAGTTTGTTTAGTAAGCATTCAAAGTTACATTGAAACACGTGACTTACAATCATTTCTTACACTTACGACCATTGCAGTATCCCCACGGTCATATGATCGAAATTCAGATGCTTGGCATAACAGACTCCTATTTACGATGGTTGAAGTAGTCTTGGGGTCACTTTCTGACAAGTAATGGGGAAGCCCAGCCTTGCTTTTCTCCACGTTAAATTTCAAGTTGTTGGATAGGGCCCATTGTTCAAGTCTGCCAAGATAGTTTTGGATCCTGAGCTTGTCTTCTGGGGTGTTGGTTATTCCTGTCATCTGCAAATCTGATGAGTTCCCCTTCTATTCCCTAAGTCATTTAAGTCATTAAACAGATGTAACTTTGGTTACTCTATAGAAGAGGATAAATGGCAAAAATTGTGGGATGGGAATTATAAATTAACAATTCCTACTGTATACAAAAGAAAAGTTACATAAAATGTTTTACAGATGGCACTTCCCACCAGCAAGATCAGTTAAGATGTTTAAAGATATGCCTGCTAAATGTTGGAATGTAATCAGATTTTAGGCTCCACATGTGGTGGACATGCCCAAAGGCAAAAGCATACTGGACAAAAACACATATTTGGATAGAAAAAAATGATAAAGGAACATATAGATGTAAAACCAGAAATATTTCTGTTGGGTATCATACCAGAAAAATATAATAAAGGGACAATGTATCTGATACTACACGTGTTAACAGTGGCCAGAATTGTATTTGTGCATCATTGGAAAGAGGCAGCAATCCCAACAGAAGACAATTTAAAAAAATACTAGAATGTGCAGAAATGGTGAGATTAATACTTGAAATTAAAGAGAAGGAAGACAAGGAATATTTTGAAATATGGGATTCATTTTTTCAATGGTTATTGAACAGAAACAGAAGTTAGAACATTTAAAGTTATAAGAGAAGGGCTAATTTTACTATGAGGGCTTATTACAATATGTTTATTATCAATATGAATTAGTATTAATAAGTATTAATGACAAGAAAACACCATTATTATGCTAAGTACGAAGGAACATTCTTACTATGATGATGATTGCTCAAACTAACTCTAACCAGACAACACACTGTTTACACAGATCTTGAAACTGTTGCTCTTTCTTTATATAGCAAAAATAAAAATATGTTTTAAAAAAACCCAGATGTATCCAAGAGACCGTCTGGAGGGATGCAATTTCTTCTTTGATCCCTCCTACCTCTTCCTCCCCTTTTTGTGGTCTGAGACATCTGGTTATCCCCTCTGGTTTCTCCGGGGGGTGGGTGGGGTGGGCTTCAAAAATTTAGCAACCGGTTCTCTGCCTGGTTGCTGGGTTGTCGTGGCCACGGTGGGTGTGGCAGAGGAAGGTTACTGCAAAATCCCCATTCCCTCCCCACCCCCCCTAACCTGCTTTCCAGTTCCTTTCTCCTGTGCAGGGCAACCAAAGGAGACCCAGCCGATCAGCTGGGACTCAATGGGAGGCAGAGAAGAGATCGGGGCCAGGCCAGTTCCAGGTGGGATTGGCCGGTTCTCCGAACTACTCAAAATTTCCACTACCGGTTCTCCAGAACTAGTCAGAACCGGCTGAATCCCACCTCTGGGTCTCTCTGTCTGACCGAAGCCCACCATCAAAGCAAGCAATTCTCTTCCACAAGAAAGATATTTATTTTTAAAAATGGCAAACAAGGGGAGTGGAAAAATCTCAACGGAGCAGGAGACCAAGGAGCCCCTTCCTTAAATTTCGGGCACAGATGGGACATTGGAAGTGATGTTCCCGGTTTTTTTGCGCCTCCCCCTATCCAGCCTTTTGAACGGATTTGATCGGCGTTGGGATCCCCGGACGTTAATCCTTTTGATGGCCTGGGCAGCCAGAAGGTTCCGGATCTGCAGAAAGCTCTTCCGTTTGGTCTCGGGGATGTTCCTGAAGATAAACACGAAGCCAGCAATGCAAAGAGGCCAGAAGAGGAGAAAGCTGTAGGATCCAACTTTAATCTGGTGAAGAAAATGGACCAAAAGAGACAGCACTCAGCATCATGTAGAAAGAGCCCCCCCGCCCCCCCAAAAACCCTCAGAAATAATCAAGAGGCAGCTGGACTTCCTTTTTTTTTCTTTTGAAGGCATTTCGCTTCTCATCCCAGAAGCTCTTCGGTTCTAAGTGAATGGTGGGGGAATGGAAGGATTTATATGCCTTGCAGTCTTCAAAGGAAAAAACAAAAAAACAAAAAGTCCAGTTGCCTCTTGAAAAAGCACTTTTTGGGGGGACAATCATGACCTGGATGGCTGAGAATCTCCCGAGACAAAGATATTCTGTGTGTGTGTTTAAATAAGAAGGGGCTCAGCGACCAATTCAAATTCACTCACCTCAACCTCAAAGACCATAATCCCAGTTATAATTCTTAGAAACCAATGGACAAAACCCCCCAGGACAATTCCCGTTGATCTGGATGACTGAAGGAACAGTTCAGCTATGATGATATTTGGTATTGGACCTGCAGGAGGAAGAGGAGGAGGAGGTGAAGGAAGAGGGGGCAGAGGAGGAGGTGGAGGTGGGGAGAGGGAGGAAGAGGAGGAAGAAGAAAAAGGGGAAGAAGAAGAGGAGGAAGGGAGGAGAAGGAAAAGGAGGAGAAGGGCAGGAGATGTGGGGGACGGGAAGGAAAAAGATGAGAAGAGGAAGAAAAGGGGGAAAACAAAGGGAAGAGGGGGAGGGGAGAGGAGGAGAAGATGAGTGAGGGGAAGGAGGAAGAGGAAGAAGAGAAGAAGAAGAAAAGGGGGTGAGGAGGGAGGGGAAGGAGGAAGAGGAGGAAGAGGAAGAGGAGGAAGAAAAGGGGGAAAACAAGGGGAAGAGGGGGAGGGGAGAAGATGAGTGAGGGGAAGGAGGAAGAGGAAGAAGAGAAGAAGAAGAAAAGGGGGAGAGGAGGGAGAGGAAGGAGGAAGAGGAGGAAGAGGAAGAGGAGGAAGAAAAGGGGGAAAACAAGGGGAAGAGGGGGAGGGGAGAAGATGAGATAAGTGAGGGGAAGGAGGAAGAGGAGGAAGAGAAGAAGAAAAAGGGGAGAGGAGGGAGGGGAAGGAGGAAGAGGAGGAAGAGGAGAAGGAGGAAGAAAAGGGGGAAAACAAGGGGAAGAGGGGGAGGGGAGAAGAGAAGATAAGTGAGGGGAAGGAGGAAGAGGAGGAAGAGAAGAAGAAGAAAAGGGGGAGAGGAGGGACGGGAAAGAGGAAGAGGAGGAAGAGGAGAAGGAAAAGATGGTGGTCAGAAAGACACCCCCCCCAATTATCCTCCATGTCCCCCCCCAGTTGAAGATGCCTTACCTGGACCCATCATGTGTCCAATGAGGAGCATGAGCAGGAAAATATAAGTGACGTAAGACAACCAAGAGACCGTCATCTGTTGGAGGAAGTTTATTTATATTTATTTATTAAATTTACAGGCTGCTCCCCTCCGGATCCAGGCCAGTCCCCGGGAGGCTTCCAATGCCATAACATCAAAAATTATCATAAGAGCATGAAAATGAACAAGCATCATATTTAAAAAAGAAAAAAAGAAATCTGTACACCAAAGGTGTGAATGGTGACATCTTCTGAATGACGGTACGGCCGGTCCTCCACTTATGACCACAGCTGAGCTGCCCAACATTTCTGTTGTGAAGGGAGGCATTTGTTAAGTGGGTTTTGCCCCAGTTTGACTTCCTTCCTTGACACTGTTGTTAAGCGAATCATGGAATTTTGATCATGTGACCACAGGGAGGCTGCAATTGGTCGTAAGTGTGAAAAAACAGTCATAAGTCACTTTTTTAGTGCCGTTGTAACTTTGAGCGGCCACTAAATGAACTGCTGTAAGTTGGGAACTGCCAGACATCTCACTTATGAAGCGGTTCACAAAATGCCAAATTTTAAAGTCCTCCCAGAAGGACAAACTGGTTTTCAGAAATTATGGGATTTGGGGGGGGGAGGGGCAGGAGGCATCCCAGCTTTGCTATGAGTGGTGTGGTGGCCTAGAGATGGAGTTCTTGCCTCACAATCAGGAGGCTGTGAGTTCGATCCTAAGTAGGGGTAACTATCTTTCTCTCTGGGCACAATGAGAATATATCGGCTGAACAAAACTCCTCATCGGCAACAGGAAAGGCATCCGGCCAAGGAAACACTCAGCTCCATGCCGTGACCCAGACCACCCTGCAAGGGATTTATGGGATCATGAAAAAGAGATGATGATCCCACGCTTTTCTATTTCGGAACCCTCCAAAGTTGGTCATCCCAACCTGAGACAATCAAAGGGATGGACAAATAAGTTTGGGCAGAAGACACAAATCCCTGCCCTCCCCCCAAAAACCCCACCACAACCCTGAAGTTTGTGGTGGGGACCAATTTTCACATTTTTAAAATAAAGGCCTCACCCCAAATCCAGCAGAAAATATTGGGGCATGTTCGGCCTATTGGATTTGTGTTTTTTCCCCAAGGAAAAGGTGGGTGGGTGGGTGGGTGGGGGTTGTTCCTCACGATTTTTGGAGAGGTTTCAGTTGCATACCTGAAGTTCCTGAGATATGGTCAACAAGACACAGAAGGTGCTACAGGTGCCAAACCCCACCAGGATTAAGAGTCTTCGCCCCAAGCTGTCGACGCTATAGGTCTACAGGGTTAGAAGATCCAAGATTGAAAGGGAAGCAAAGCCATGATTCAACTATGGTTTGTCAAACAAGCCAAAACTGGCTGGGCGTAACCACCATCATTCCAAAGCCGTGTTTTCTCAGCCTTGGCTATTTAAAGATCAGAGGTGGTCTTCAGCCAGTTCTGACCAGTTCTGGAGAACCAGTTGTGGAAATTTTGAGTAGTTTGGAGAACCGTCCGATCCCACCTCTGACTGGCCCCGCCAAGCCCATCTCTTCCCTGACTCCCATTGAGTCCCAGCTGATTGGCTGGGTCTTCTTTGGTTGCCCAGCACAGGACAACGGAGCTGGAAAGCAGGATCTTTTGTTGCCTTGCACAGAAGAACGGAGCTGGAAAGCAGGTTAGCAGGGTGGGGAGAAAATGGGGATTTTGCAGTAACCTTCTTCTGCCACACCCACCAAGCCACACCCACCAAGCCACGGCCACCAAGCCACGGCCACAGAACTGGTAATATTTTTTTTTGAATCCCACCACTATTGAAGATGTGTGGACTTCGACTCCCAGAATTCCCAGCCCGCGTGGAGAATGCTGGGAGTCGAAGTCCACATATCTTCAAATGGCCAAGGCTGCAAAATTTGCCTTTTGCAAAACTGCCTGAAAGCACAGAGACTTTAAAGGGGTGAAGCCTGAATCAAGGTTTGCCAACCACCATGGAGCAAACCATGGTTTGTTTTCTAGGCTAAATGTCTAGAGAGGTTCTCAGACCTCATGGTCATCATGGTTTGTCCCAAAGGGGCTTTTTTATTTCCAGGAGGCAACTGAACTTTCTGATTTTTTTTTTCCTTTGAAGACTGTTTCGCTTCTCATCCAAGAAGCTTCTTCAGCTCTGACTGGATGGTTTTCTGGACTGAACCCCGTTGGGTTTGAACAAAACTGGCCAGAGACCCCATGGATAGAAACATGGAGGTGGAGAACTCACCACAAATAACAAGGCCAGAAGGACGAATGTGGAAGAGACGATGCTGATGTACCGAGCTTTGTACTCATTTAGCCACTTGGTTCTGTAGATCGTCTCGGCGTAATAATACACCTGGAAGGAGAACCCCACCGCCAACAATTCCATTCTTCAAAAGACCTTCTGGGGGCTACCTCTCTGAAAGCATCAGAAAGCCCTCCATATTCTTTGACATGCCATGGTGCCAACATTGAAGTTCTCCAGGTGCTTCAGAACTTCGTTTTCCAAGCTCCCCGGCCACCAAAGGCAAGGTGGGATGGAAACTGGGATCATCATAGATCCCAGTTGGCCATGTCCAACTAACCCTGCTGTCCCTCCCTTCCCCTCAAGCCATCCCCAGCCTGGGCCTTACAGCGTTGACCCCTGAGAATTGTTGCCCAGCTATCAGGAGGATAACAGCGATGATTTGCTTCCGTAGACCTTTGTAGGTAAGCCGATTGAACACACTCAGTTCTTTTTCTTCCATCTCAGCTATATCTTCTTGGTGAAGTTCTTCTATCTCTTCCTCAACATCTTCCTTGTCTCGTAGGACCCTCAAGACTGCAGGGGACAGGAGAGGAAAAGAACACCCCCCCCCAAAAAAAAAAATCCTGTGTTGGTAGATCTTCTACACAAAAACGTTCAAAACCCATCTGCACCATCAAAACAATAACGAACCATCCAAATTCTTTCTGAGACCAATTATGGAACATCTTGAGATGTTCGTATCTCAAGGCTGAATTGGATCTGGCTTTTTTGGGACCAAAACACCTGGCTTACTCCAAATAAATTCAGCCACCTTGGAGCTGAGGGTAGGTCAACTTGTAAAACATTCCTATGCTGGTTTCCAAGTTGCCATACTAAACCTGGAAGGAGCACACCTGGACTAAACCCGGACTAAACCCATACTAAACCCGGAAGGGCAAATGAACTCAAGCACATTCCAGGCTTATCTCACAAAGATTGTAACTGAGGCAACCGGGTATTCTGGGTGCAGAAATCCTCAATTGGAGAGTGTGATTGACATCTAGCCCATGAACGCGTTCCATTGGACAATCTGAATTATGATACACCCAGAGGGGTGGGGGGAAACAGGGTCATAGGTGATTGTAAATTACATATCTCTGAGTCAGCTTTATACAGATCATGCCAGCATGTCGCTCCTCATAAATCCTTTGAAGTTTTTTGAAGCTTGGCTCGAGACTCATGATTTAATTAGGCTGATCGCTGGAATTCTGACAGGGTACAATTTTCAGACTGGATTTGCAACCCTGGTTTAAGATTTGATTTTTTTTTAGGTGCCAGGGCGTATGGGACATGTTGGGACGTCCTTCCATTCCTAGATGCCCAGTTCAAACCACTGCTGCTTTCTTGATATAACTCAACACCATTCTTTGTATGGTTTAGCCTCCAGCTCTTCTCTGTGTACTTTCTAATGTCTCAACATCTTTTTTTATAGTGTGGTGACCAAAACTGGATGCAGTACTCTAGGTGTGGCCTTACTAAGTCTTTATAGAGTGGTATTAGTCCCTCACTTGATCTTGGTTGAATCCCTCTGTTAATGCAGCTTAGGATTGCATTGGCTTTTTTGGCTGCCACCGCACACTGCTGGCACATATTTAACTGGTTGTCCACTAGGACTCCAAGTTCCCTCTCAGAGTTACCACTATTAAGCCTGGTTTCTCCCAATCTGTTCGTGAACTTTTGATTTTTCTTGCCTAAGTGTACAACGTTGAATTTCGTTTTGTTAGACAGGGCCCAGTGTTGAAGTTTGTCAAGAAGATGGGGGCTGGTGTTACCTTTCCTTGCTTTCTCCTCATTCTTCCTCTGAATCAACAAAAAACGTGGACTTTCGGGGAAGTTGGGCAGAATGAGCAGCTGGAACACTGCGAGAATCCCAGTTAAACTCAGCAAGATGGCCCATTCTGTGTCAGGGGAAGAAACCAAGTCAACAGCATGGCCAAACCTTCAAACCCTCGCTAGAGCCCTTCCAACTTACTTCTCTTGGAACCTAGAAACTCGTGAAGACCAAGGATCTGTGAGAACAGGACCCCAACACCAATGGCAATCATCGCCATGGTGATGATGCCTCCTCTTAAATTTCGGGGAGCGATTTCAGCAAGGTACAACGGCACGGCACAGGAGAAGATCCCTGGTTTAAAGGGGGAGACAGAGAAGAGCCCAATGATCTCCAGGCAACGAGAGAACCTCTGATACAAGTCTAAAAAGTTCCAGGGTTCAAGGCTACGAATTCAATTTGGCAACCACATAGGGGAGGTGGAACCCCAAATGCTAAGCCCTGTACTATATCAAGGCCCCCCAAAAGGTTAGCTTCTCTACCAGCTTGTTGAGATGCTCAGAGAAAGTTGCACATTATCGCAAACAATCAGGCTGATCGGCTGGGTTTTCTATGGTTGCCCTGCACAGGAGAATGGAGCTGGAAAGCAGGTTAGTGGGGTGGGGAGGGAATGGGGATTTTGCAATATCCTTCCCCTGTCACACCCACCAAGCCATGCCATCTATATCTATATCTATATCTATATCTATATCTATATCTATATCTATATCTATATCTATATCTATATCTATATCTATCTATCTATCTATCTATCTATCTATCTATCTATCTATCTATCTATGTGTGTGCTGTTCAGCTTCTTCGGGTATTATCCCACGTCATGTGGGATAATACCCAAAGGAAGCTGAACAGCACACATGTAAGTACCCGCGAAAACTTTAAAACACACACACACATATATATATATATAATCTTACATGGGAAAAGACCCGAACATGCCTAGACCTACATACCTGTACCCGTGAAAATCTACGAAAACAAATATATATATACACCGAATTTTGGAGAGACACGAAACAAGTCTAGCTGAGATGGACCTCAAAGTGCCTCTGAGCATGCAAAGAATGTTTTTCCTCTTTCCCTACACCAAGCAGCTCCAGGCAGAAAGGAGCAACGCGCAATGTTTTTCAGCCAACATTTGCGGCGAGATGGCTTCTAGTCACCTCCCCACTGTGTTTTTTTTTCCCTGAAACCCCCCCCCAAAAAATCTGGATTTTCTCACCTGAGCAGACCCCACTGAGCAGGCGCGAAAATATGGCATATTCGTAAGTGTGGACGATGGTTGAAAAACCCATAAAGATGGCAGAAATGAAAGCTAAGAGGTTTGCGATCACTAGGGTACCCTTCCTGAAAGAAAAATAGACACAGAGGAAGTCCTTGGCTTACGACGGTCTGTTTAGTGACCATTCGATGTTACATCCCTGCGGTCCCATGATCAAAATCCAAACGTTTTGGCAATGGACTCATATTTATGATGGTTGCAGTGTCCCTCGGGGGTCACTTGATCCCCTTTTACGACCTTCTGACCAGCCACATCCACGAGGAAGCGCTGAACAATTCTGTGACTGACTTCACAACTGCAGGGATTCATTCACTTAACAACTCTGGCAAGGCAGGTCATAACATGAGGCAAAACCCACAAAGTTTGGTTTGTTGTATTAAAGGGCATCCTAACTACACAGTTTATTCACTATGTAAACTGTACAGAAGTAAACTATGGTTTATTTGCTGAGGAAGTGGTTTCCCAATACACTCTTTTCTTGCCGGGGGGGAGGGGGGGAGGATTAAGAATTGGAGAAAAGGGACAAATCTGAATTTGAATCTTAGGAATGTTTAAAACAAGCTATGGTTTGTAGGTTAGCAAAGGACGACCCCCAGAGCCAAACCAGGATCGTAAAGTCACTTTAAGATAATCCAAAAGGATTTCATTCTGAAATAAAGATGGGCCCATTTTTTATTAATCTATCCCAGGGACTGATAAAATAAATCCTCAAATAAAAATAAAAAGCTTGGATCGACGAGGATGGATTTCTATGGTGACTAAAGAGGGCAGGTTTATTTCACTTGGAGTCTCCAGGGATGGGATTCTACCGGTTCGGACCGGTTCTATAGAACCGGTTGTTATGACGCTGTGCAGTTCGGAGAACTGTCAAATCGTGGCTCTGGCTGGCCCCGCCTGTCTCCGCCTTCCCCTCCCCGCCCAGTCAGTCCTTATCGCGCATGCGCAACTGACTGTGTCCTCCCCCGCCCAGTCACGCCTGAAGGTATTCCTTTTCCCCCAACGATCAGCTGTTCCGACGATCAGCTGCGCCAGGATCCCCCTCGCTCTCTTACTGCTTCGCCCAGGAGGCCTAGGAAGACAAAATACGGAGCGCGGGGAGAGCGCGGGGAACTGCGCCCCGCTCCTGCCGCTCCATTTTTTGCCTTCCTGGGCCCCGGGGAAGCCTCCTGGGAGTAAAAACCCCTCCCGCAGGAGGCTTCCGTGAGGCCGAAGAGGCAAAAAAAAAAAGTGTGGGGGGGAGCTGCNGAGTAAAAACCCCTCCCGCAGGAGGCTTCCGTGAGGCCGAAGAGGCAAAAAAAAAAAGTGTGGGGGGGAGCTGCTGCCACGCCCATCCAATCACATGGCCACTCCCACTTAGCCACGCCCACCAAGCCACGCCCAGAGAACCAGTTGTTAAAAAAAATTGGAATCCCACCCCCGGGCGTCCTGTATTACCTGCCACAGGTATCAGCCATGGGGCAAACCATGAGAGAGCCGGTGAGGCCTCCCAGAGAGTAGATCACACTGGTGAAAGTATACAGGAAACTCAGACCGTTGACTTGCTGTGGCTCCTTCTTCTTCATCCTCAAAGTAATGTTGTAGTAGTCTTGGATAACCTGGGCAGAAAAGGGCACCGTCAGCGGCAGGACAGGAGGGTCGACCCTGGGGGGAGCTCTGGGGGCTCTTGAAAAAAGGGAAATGGTGGGGTACCGGAACCCCCACATGGCCCCACTTACCGCTGCGGGATGGTTGACCACCCAGAGATTGTAACCATACTGGAAAGAGGACCCGAAGGTTAAGATGATAGTCATAGTCATCAGAGGCCTGGTCAGTTCCTACCAGGACGGGGAGAGAGAGAGAGAGAGAGAGAGAGAGAAGGAGGGGGGTGTCAGAAGCCCAGTGGTCAAGGCCAGGGTGAGTTGGGGTGGGGTTGGGAGGGGGGTCTTTGTGGGTCGGGGCTTCCAAGGGAGGGAGGATTTTGGGGAGGCTAAGACAACAACGAAGAAAGCGATGGGAGTTGAGCATTTCGTTTTCTTTCTTTCCTTCCTTCCTTCCTTCCTTCCTTCCTTCCTTCCTTCCTTCCTTCCTTCCTTCCTTCCTTCCTTCTTTCTTTTCTTTCTTGGTTTTAGATGTATAACTTTTTAGGGGAGGGAATATGCAGAGCTGGGAGGGACCTTGTGGGTCATCTAGTCCAACCCCCTGCACAAGCAAGAGCATCCCCCAGGCTTTTGGGATCAAAAGTCAGATGCTTGGCAACTGAGATGTACTTATGACAGTTGCAGTGTTCCTGGGGATCACGTCCATGGGGAAGCCAGATTCGCTTAATGACCTGATCAACCGCAGCGATTAGGTTTCCCCCCCCAAAAAAAAAACAGGACAAAAAAAATCACTTTGAGTATGTCTCACTTAGCAACCAAAACGTTGGAGGGGGTCAATGGGGGTCNCCCCCCCCCCCCGACGCGACAAGAGCAACAATCCCAACTTACCTGACTGAGAAATCTTGGGGTAATCTCTATGGTCTTTTCGGGATCTTGATCCATAGCTTTTGGGGGGAGGACCAGGATCCGAACTCAGTACTCTTGACGATACAGTTCCCTCTATTTAAGAGAAGAAAACAGACTTTTTGAACTGGATACCAACCCCACATCCTGCTCAGGCCTCTGGGAAGCTCAGAAGCCCAGCCTTTCCCTTTCCCCGATGCCCTTTTTGCCCCGTTCCCCGGGTTTTGCAGGTAGACTGCTCCTGAATGGGGAAGCCCCATCTCCCTCGCAGGAGGGGCGAGGGAGGAAACACAGCTACCAACCAGCCCTTTGGCTGTGGATTGTTGGAAAAAGGGGAATTACAAGCCAACCAGGCAGCCAAGCTGAAAAGATTCTAGAAGCGAAACAGTTGGTCATTAGAAGACACACCAAGATTCAAGTTCTCTCAGATTGTTATTTATTATTATTATTATTATTATTATTATTATTATTATTGTTGTTGTTGTTGTTGTTGTTGTTGTTGTTGTTAGCACAGCCAACCAGATGTTGAGGCTGGGGGTTGGCATTTTTGTCTACCTATCAAGTCCTTCCCGAGGACCTGGGACAGGCAAATATGGAAGTTTGATGGTGTTACGGATATTGCCGCAGGATGGAAGCTGTTCCAGTCAAGCTGCCTTCAGCAATTGACTGATGGCAAATGTGTCAATGCCATTGATGGTGTTCCAATGGCGCTCCAGTTGTTTCTGGACTGCACCCAAGATGCCTATGACTATTGGTGCATAATCGTTCTATCTCTATTTGTAGGTCTTTGTATTTTGTTATCTTCTTTCTTTCTTTCCTTTTCTTCCCTTCCTTCTTTCCTCCTCCTCCTTCTCCTCCTTCTTCTTTTCTTTTCTTCTTCTCCTCCTCCTCTTCTTCTTCTTGTAATAATAATAATGATAATTATTATTATTATTATTAAAAAAAGAGGAGACTGGCAGAACCTTGGCCACCATGCCAGGAAGTCAGAAACGTGCTGTAGAGTGCAAAGAAAGCCGCCACCTTATAAGATATAAGGTATGAAGAGGAGCCTGCCTGGCAGGGTTGTTGTGCAGCATGACTCAGAAAGCGCATCGCTCCAGATACATGGGTGTTTTTTTTTCCCCTTCCTCACAAGAAATCCATTTCCTGTTGGAGAAGGGCTTCCCAGTTCAAACTAGGGAGCTAGGGATATTAGAACGCAGAATAATAGGGCTGGGAGGGACCTTGGAGGTCATCTAGTCCAACCCCGCCCCCCTACTCAGGCAGGTTTCCGGGATCCATTATTATTGTTCATAAATTTTATGTTATCCTTTTATATTATTCCATCGCCACATTGCCATTTCGTGGCATTCGATTACATGAGCACTATATATTACAGGGTTTATTATCCTTTCGCATCATTTTTATGCTGTTTTGTTATCATACGTATACTGTCAACAGTTCATTGAGAGATGGCACTGAAAAAAAAAGGAACTTATGACTGCTTTCCATACTTACGACCGTTGCAGGACACACACACCCATCACATGATCAATGTTCACTGGCAATGACTCATATTTATGACGGCTAGAGTATCATCCCCTTTTGCAATCTTCTGATAAGCAAAGCCAATAGCAGATTCACTTAACAATATTGTGCTATTAACTTAACAACTGCAGTGATTCACTTAACAATGGAGGCTGGATTGTAAAATGGAGCAAAATTCACTAACAAATATCTTGCTTAGTAACATTATTTTGGGCTCAAATTCAGGTTGTAAGTCCAGGACTCTATTTCTTCATTCTGGGAAGAGTTTTAAAAAATAAAAACAGAAAGCTTTCCCCCCACTGAGAAAACCTGAGTTAACTCTATTTAATACTCCAAGAGCAAGAAGAAAAAAATATTATAAAATATGGGATTTATTTTATCAATGGCTGGATAGGAAAATGAAGTGTATTATATATAACACAACAGTAAATATAACACAGTAGTAATGATATGTTATAACTGATTATTATGGAATGGATTATAATATGAATTAGAATCATTAAGAACTGACATTTGCTCTAAAAGGATAAAGTGGATTTGAAATTAAAGTCTAATGATGATGTAATAACAACATAACATGACATGGAAAGTTGATTAATATAATTTGAATGCAAACTTAAATATAAGAGGAAAAGCCATTATGCACAAGAAATATATTCCAACCGACACACTGTGCAAATTATTTGTTGTTTATGTTTATGTTTGTTTATGTTTGTTATTAAAAAAATACAAAAAAACTAAAAAACTATATTTAATACAGGTAAACAAAGGGAAATAAATTAAAGTGTGATTTCTTCTGTTTTCTAAGCCCTGCCAGTTCTGCCTTCAGACTCCAACTTCTAAATCCAAAATTTCACTGCCACTTCCCTTCCCTCTTGATTTTCCCCAACACCTAATTTTCCCTGCAAATAAATAAAAGACCACGGGAGAATGACAAAAGAACATACAATGTTGCAAGGTTATAAATAAATGTATTAATTTTTTAAAAAAGAAAAATAATAATATTTTAAAGCAAACAAACCGCAGAGGGAGTTTGGGTCGTCTCAACCTCAAACCAAGAAGGTTTAAATACAGGAGTTAAAACGAGAATGAAGGAAGTTCCAGAAAAAAAAAATTGCAAAATAAAACAACTTTGGACTATGTTTTGAATGTCTCAAAGATCCTGTTTTGAGAGTCAGATGGGCAAGGTCTTTCCAAATTGTCCCGTCCCTCCATAAAAGGTCATCAGAAAAGATCCGATTCTTCCAGCCACCAAGGATCCTCCAACTGAAGGAAATACTTGGTGCTCCTCAACTTGGTGAGAAACCAAACCACCTCCACAGTTCAACGTCTGGGGGGGCTGGAAGAGGAGATGGGGGCACCGCCTGCCCCCACAAACTAAGAGGAGATCTCGTAAGTCCATCTTCCCTTGACCGAAGGCAGCCCAGAAGGTCCACAGAGAGGGTCCCACGTCCACCATTTTAAGACCCTTGGGCCAGGTGGCGAGACAGGATTCTCCTGATCTCCAGGAAACTTCTGCCCTTGGTCTCCGGGATCATCTTGGCGATGTATAAAATGGTGGCGATGTTGAACGGCCAGAAGAAGAGAAAGCTGTAGGGTTCCAGTTCGATCTAGGGAGAGAAAGGAAGTCATGGTTGGAGAATCCATCCTTATGGAGGTGTATCTTCTGAACCACCATAAGAGAAGAATCCGGCCTCTCTTCCTCCACCCAACAGTTGCCGGAGAGTTTGAACCGGGGACCAGGGGCTTTAACTCTGGAGTGATCCAGGAGCAGGACACATCTTTTGCAGAAGGTTCGTGGTGGAACTGAAGAGGGAGGTCCATTCTTTCAACATCTGGGCCAGGAACCCATTAATTTTCATTTTCTATTACGGCTTGTGCTCCCTTGAAGACAAGGTCTTTGGGAGTTGCGCGGAAAGGGCGGGGCTAGTCGGAAGAGTGGGTTGGGTCTAGAGTGGGTGGGGGCTGCTGTAGGCCGAGTAGGCGGAGCTGAGATTCGTGGTGGGCGGCGGGGCATCGGGGACTGGGTGGAGTGTTAGCCAGAATGGGCGGGGTTACGTCAAAGTGGGTGGAGAAGGGATCGGGAATGGGTGGGGCCCAATCAAGGAGCGGGTGAGGGTAAGAGGGAGGGTGGGTGGGGCCAAGTCAAAAGTGGGTGGGGCTAAGACTGAGGATGAGTGGGACTAAGTCAACAGGAGGGCTGGCACCCAGAATGGGTGGGGCTTACAATTATGGGTAGGGCTGGGGCTGAGGATGAGTGGAACTAAGTCAACAGGAAGGATGGTACCCAGAATAGGTGGGGCTATGTCAAAGTGGGTGGGGCTACGACCAAGGAAAGGTGGGGCTATGACTGAGGATGGGTGGGGCTAGGTCAAACAGGAGGGATGGCAGCCATAATGAGTGGGGCTAGGTCAAAGTGGGTGGGGATAGGACCGAGGAAGGGTGGGGCTAGGACCAAGAATGGGTGCAGCTGGGACTGAGGATAGGTGGGGCTAGATCAAACAGGAGGGCTGGTACCCAGAATTGGTGGGGCTAGGCCAAAGTGGGTGGGGCTACGACTAAGGATGGGTGGGGCTAAGTCAAAGAGGAAGGATGGTAGCCAGAATGGGAAGGCCTCAAACAGTGGGCGGGGTCAGAACTGAACATAGGCGTGGCTACAGGAAACCAGAGAAAAGCCCAGAGACAGTGAGGCTCGGTCAAAGCAAGCCAAAAATAATATTATATCTATCATCTGTCTGTCTGTCTGTCTGTCTGTCTGTCTGTCTGTCTGTCTGTCTGTCTGTCTGTCTGTCTGTCTATCTATCTATCTATCTATCTATCTATCTATCTATCTATCTATCTATCTTCTTAAGTTTTCATGGGTACTTCCATGTATGGTATTCAGCTTTGTTCAGGTATTTTCCCACTTCATTATAGTTGTGCTTTTAAAGTTGTAGCAACGTTTGAAAGTCTGATTCACAGACGAACACAATACAGAAGCCTGATGATGGCCGATGAGATTCTGCTGAAATGTTGCTACAAGTTTAAAAGCACAACTACAATGACGAGGGAAAATACCCGAACAAAAGCTGAACAGCATACATGTAAGTACCCGCAAAAACTTAAGAAAACATATATGTGTGTGTGTGTGTGTGTGTGTGTATTAAAAAAGGACTCACTTCCATGTGGAGATATGTTACAATAATGAGAAATTTGCAAATCCAGTGGATGCTTCCGGCGACCACGAATGCCGTAGACCGACAGGTCTGGAGGAAATACTCAGCTACCAGCACGCTGGGAACCGGATCTGGGTGCAAAAGACAGTACGTTTCAATGGCTGATCTGCCCAATCCTCCGAACATGCGCCCCCTTTGCATTTGCAATGATTTGGTGCTGAGATACTTACTGGGACCAACAGCTTGTCCGATGAGGAAGATGGTGTGGAATGACACACTTAGATATGCCATGGTGGGGATGTTTTTCTACCAGAGGGGGGAAAACACACACACAGAGAGACACACACAAAATCAGGACATACATCTCTTTAAAAACTCTCCCTGCTCTGCATTTCTAGCATTAACAATTCTGTGGCCAATGCATTTAAATAAATGAAAAANCCCCCCCCCCCCCCCCGGGGAAGCATAATTGACAACAATACACTTACAACAGTTTTGTTTAGTGACTGTTCAGTTACGATGACATTGACTTTACGGCCGTTTTTCACACTTGTGATTGCTGCCGCCACCCTGGGGCTTCATGATCCCAATTCGGACGCTTGTGGCAATGGACTTGTATTTATGACGGTGGCTGTGTCCCCAGGGGGGGTGTCACACGTCATCCCTTTTTGCAACCTTCTGATGAGGTTCACTTAACGACCGTGTTACTAAGCTGACAAATGCAACGGTTCCCTTGACAAATGCAACGGTTCCCTTAACAATTGTGGCAAGGACATTGGTGAATTCACTTAATGGAATGTTTCGCTTAGCGACATAAATGTTGGGGCTTAGTTGGGGTCTTAACTCAAGGGCTACTTAGATGTTACTTTTTTGGGCATCAAGCCAGGAAGGAAAATGTCTCAGCTTTCCCCCAAAAAAATTTCCTTTAAAAATAAAAATAAGAGTTTTTTAAGGTTGCCTTAAAAAAAATAAAAAGGTTTTTTAAGGTTGTTTTAAAAAATAAAAATAATATTTTTTAAGGTTGCCTTAGAAAATAAAAATGAGGTTTTTTAAGGTTGCCTTAAAAATAAAAATAAGGGTGTTTTTAAAGTTGCTTTAAAAAAATAAAAATAAGGGTGTTTTTCAGGTTGCCTTAAAAAAAATAAAAATAAGGTTTTTTCAGGTTATTTTAAAAAATAAAAATAAGATTTTTTAAGATTGTTTTAAAAAATAAAAATAAGGTTTTTTTTAAGGTTGCCTTAGAAAATAAAAATAAGGTTTTTTAAGGTTGCCTTAAAAAATAAAAATGAGGTTTTTTTTAAAGATTTCATGGAAAAATGAAATAAGGGTATTTTAAGGTTGCCTTATAAAAAATAAAAATAGGGCTTTAGGGAAATGACTCACCTGAAGTTGCAAAGACATGGACAGAAAAATGCCAGCAATGATGCAAATGCCAAAGCCGGTGAGCAGGAGAATCCTTCGTCCCGAGGATTCAACAATGCAGATCTAGAGAAGAAATTTTTTTTTAAATGGGCTGCATAGAGGCAAGTTCCTTCAAGTTACGACCAATTGCTTAACAACAATTTGGGAGTTACGACAGCATCAGGAAAGGTGCTTCAGTTTGTTGTGAATGAATTTCTCCTCAATAATTATTTTCAGCCACTTGATAATGATAATAATGGGATTTGTTCAACCTCTTCCCGCCAAACAGAAGTCCAGTCATTGATTTACTGGATATTGGATGCAGTACTCTAAGTGTGGTAGTCTTACTAAGGCTTTATAGAGTGGTATTAGTACCTCCCTTGATCTTGATGGACTCCCTCTGTTAATGCAATTTAGGATTGCGTTGGCTTTTTTTGGCTGCCACCGCACACTGTTGGCTCATATTTAATTGATCGTCCACTAAGACTCCAAAATCCCTCTCACAGTGATTGTTATTAAGCCTGGTTTCACCCAGTCTATATGTGTACTTTTGATTCCCTTAACAACCAGGATTAAGGGATTACACTAAATGACGGTGGCAAGGAAAGTCGTAACATGGAACAAAACTCACTGAACGACTTAGCAACAGAAATGTTGGGGTCAGTGCTGGTTATAATTTGAGGATTCCCTATATTTTCACAAACATCCCAAATTCTCTTCTTCCCATATATATTCCTTTTAAAATACTATAATCCAGAGAGTGTCCGTTCATTTTTCATTTGTTCTCAGCAAAAACGAAGTCCAGAAATGTAGAGGAAGATGTTAAAATGTAGAGGAAAATGCCAAAATACAGAGGAAAATGCTAAAATGTAGAGGAAGATGCTAAAATGTAGAGGAAAATGCTAAAATGTAGAGGAAGATGCTAAAATGTAGAGGAAAATGCTAAAATGTAGAGGAAATGCTAAAATATAGAGGAAAATGGTAAAATGTAGAGGAAAATGCTAAAATGTAGAGGAAGATGCTAAAATGTAGAGGAAAATGCGAAAATATAGAGGAAAATGCGAAAATATAGAGGAAAATGCTCTCCATGACAGTTAGAGAAGCCACTTATCAATTTCATGTCTTTCTCCTTAACCTGATTATTTCCCCCCCCCCAAAAAAAAGGCCTTCAAATCTGGACCCATTAAAAGCTTGGAGGAGGAGGTTGCTCCCCCTCCCAGCCTCTTACCACTAGTGTTGTGATGGCCATCAGGAAGAGAGATAACGCCACACTGATGTACCACACTATCATATCGCTGACCCCCGAGGACAAGTAGATCCGCTTCGCGTAATAGTGGGCCTGGAAGGACAACAAAGCCCATACTTCATCCCACTCCTACACTGACTTGCAAGAAGCAGACCGGGCCTCTGGTCTCCAAAGATTGGACCATGTGAGGCGGAGGGTCCCCGGTGGAGAAATCTTTGGATCGGTTTTTCTCAACCGTGGCAAACAGGAAGAGGGGGGGGGCTCCAACTCCCAGAATTCCCCATGGCTGGGCTGGCTGGGGGATTATGGGAGTTGAAGTCCACCACCTGGCCAACTTTTGTCAAGGTTGACAACAATGGATCTGAAGACTGCTCTTTCCAGGACCTGCCACCTCAGATGGTCCTGAGGTACATGAGGTCCGTGCTCCAGATAAAGCGGGTGGGAAGTGCTCCAGAAGGTTTCCGTACCGCGTTGATCCCAGAGAACTGCTGGCCTGCCATCAGGACTGCGACAGACACCACGTGCCACCGAAGGCCGGGATAATACAGGATTTTCATCACGTCCATATCTTTTTCCTTCCTGTCTGCCAGCTCCTCTTGCTGGAGTTGTTCCATCTCTTGCTCCACGTCTTCTGAGCACCTCAACGTCTTCAAAGCTACAAGAGAAGGAGGAGAAGGCCCAGAATTCATTGACAGAGGAGGTCAAGAAAACACCACCCTCTGGAGCCATGATGGTGAACCTAGGGCACACATGCCAGAGCTGGCACATAGAACCTTTCAGTGGGGAAGAAAGGGAACCAGTCTGGGAGTCTGGGGAGGACTTGGATGAGGGTCCTGAGTTCGATGCAGAGATGGGGCCAGGGGCATCTGAGAGTAGAGTGCTGACTCCGGAGCCTCTGGAGTCTGGCAGCAGCAAGGCAGAGGAACAAGCGGAGCCTGTTCCCAGTGCGCGTATGCACAGAGCTGCTAGAAGGCAAGAGTAGCTGAGACAATAGGGGCGGCTTGGGAGTAAGGCTGGGAGGTGATTGCCCCTCCCATCAGGTATAAAGGAGGTGCAAAGGTAGAGAAACCTTTGCAGAAAGCAAAGTCGTTCCCTCTGTTTGGATTCAACCTTGAAGCTCTGTGTGGACTTTGTACTTCGATTTGGCTTGTTAGAGTTAATTTGGCACTTTAGTTGTTGGCAGAAATTCAAAAGAGAGAAAGGTGGGTGCTTATCTTGGGGGACTGTTTGGGACTCATTACGGGCTGGGAATGAACATAATTCCCAGCATTGAAATAAAACAAGAGGTGTTTGGACTAAGCCTGTGCTTAATTATGATCTCAGGAAGCCTCAGGGAAGTCAAAACTGGTTTGAGAAGAACTTGACCTAATCAATAATCAATCAGCCAATCCATCCATCCATCAATTCATCATTACCCTGCCTGGCTTCTTCTTCCTCCTTCTTCTGAATCAGGAGAAAACGAGGACTCTCGGGGAAAAACGGGAGGAACAGTAATTGGAGCAATGCCGGGATGCCAGTAAGGCTCAACAAGATGGGCCAACCTGAAGAAGATGTCGTAGCTCAGGATCGCTGACCCTCCCAGGCCAGAATCGCCCCAATTTAAGATATGTTTCCTTTCTCCCTTACCTTCTTCGGTCCCAAGGACTTCGCGGAAGCCAATGGCTTCTGCCAACAGACTGCCAAAGGTGATTGAAAGGTCGGCCACCGTGCAGAGCGCCCCACGCAGATTTTGGGGGGCGATCTCAGCCAGGTACAAGGGGACCACGCTGAAAGCAATCCCTGTTTGGGGAAGCAAGAGAAGGACCCCCTCACCATTTTGACGTGGCTGTCGAAGGAGAGTCTTGGCTTTGCTGTGGGGACGGAGAGACCTTGGATGGGGCTGGGAGAGCGAGGGCAGCTGAAGAGAGCTTTGGGGGGGTTTCACACACGCCCCGCCACGCCTGCACTGTCGCTCACCGGCACAGATTCCCACAAAGAAGCGTGAACAGATCAGAAGTTCGTGGGCACGTCTCGGTTTGGTGGCGATGACCAGGGCAGCCGCGATTATAGCCAAAAGGTTATTAACCAGAAGTGTTGCTTTCCTGGAAAACAAAAGGGACAAGAAAAAAGAGGGGAAGGAAAGGGGGAAGGGAAAAAAAGAGGGAGGAGGAATAAATAGAGAGAAATAGAGAGGGAGGTAAGGATAAAATGGAGGGAGGGAGGAAGAAATGGAGAGAAATAGAGAGGGAGGGAAGGATAAAATGGAAGGAGGGAGGAAGGAAGGAAAGAGAGACGAACGAGGAAGGAAGGATAAAAGGAAGGAAGATAGGAAGAAACAAGGGAGGGAGGAAGGATAAAAGGGAGGAAGGAAGAAGTCAGATGTGGGAGGGAGGGAGTACCTGCCAATGCTGTCCACCAGAGGTCCAGCTATGAGAGTCCCACAAAAACCCCCGAATGGGAAAAAGGCGACGGTGAGACCCCACTGGAACTTCAACAAGCTGTGGTCGATGCTGATCACGTTCCTGAACCGATACGTCTCATTGTAAAAGTTTTGGATGTACTAAGAGGAGAAGCAGAATGACACCAGTTGGGGAGTGGTGGTGGTCTCCTTTCTTTAAAATATCTATCAGTCTATCCATTCATCCATCCATCCCTTGGGACAAGAGAGGGGGCTTACCTTGGCTGGGTAAAAGATGACAAAGGCGTTGTAACCGTACTGGAACGAGGAGCCAAAGGCAGCTATTAGGGTCACCAGAACAAGGGGCCTGGTCAGCATCTGGGGAGGAAAGGAAGGGAGGGCATTGAGGGGGGGTGTCAGTTTTTAAGACTTCTGGCCTCCCCTCCCAGGTGAGGCCTGTTGGTCTCCCTTGCCAGGCTGGGTGGTACTCACCATTCTCCGAGATGGGGGGACAAAATGGAGGAGGACAGGGATGGGGGGAGGAAGGTTAGAAGAAGGAGAGGAGGAAGAGGAGGACGATGACCAGGAAGACCAGGAGGAAGACCAGGATGAGGAGGATGAGGAGAACATGGAGGAGAAAATGGAGGAGGAAGAGATGGAGAAGGAGAAACGGAGGCGGAAGGAAGATGGCAGAGGAGGAGCTGCAAGAGAAAATGGAGGAGGAGGAGAAGCTGGAGAAGGAGATAGAAGCATCAATGAAAGAGAAGTAACCCCCCCAAAAAAAATTATAGAAAAGACCTTGAGGGAAGGATCAAGGATCTGCGGGAATGGGAATGCAAGGCAGGGCCAACCACGCTTGGTGCCATCTTCACCAAGTGTGGAGAAGACCCAACAGAAACCGAGAGCATCTCGATTTGCAAAGATTCTTCTTCGCTGCATCCTCAGCTGTCGAAACCCCTCACCTTAGGTTTATGGGACCACATTTAAACACACACACCCTGGGGGAGACCAACCCCTTTGCCCAAATCCCTCGGCTCACCCCTCCCAAAACAGCAATATTGTCTTCTGCAGTTGTTGGCTCCATCGCTCTAAATCAGGTGCAAGCTCAAAAAAACTAAATGGGGAAAAGGTTGGTTAAGTTTTCAAACTCCCCAGAGGGTCTTGGGGAACTCCTCCCTCCAAAGCAGGTGATTTTTTTGGGGGGGGGGCTGTAATTTCCAGCATCCCCCATCAGCCACTACAAAGTCAAGGAGCGTCCAGTAATTTCCAGTAACGGACATTCCAAGTGCAAGATTAACACGGAAGGCTGTTTTCCCCTAAAGCGCTCCCTTAGGATTTGGACTCCCAACTGCCATTGCCCCCCCCCCAGTTGATGCTCAGGTAGGGGATTATGGGCATCGGAGCCAGCAGGACTTGGGGAGGCTTGAAAAAGCCTCATTTCTTCCGAAGATTTTTTTGGCCACGATCAAATATGTACTAGGATGACCTGAAATTGGAATTCAGCTTGGGGTTTTCTTTTGTTTCTAACCTGGCTCCCCCCCTGTGCATTAAAATCAGGAAAGAGGAAGGGAGCTAACTTGAGAAAGTAACCAGGATCACAAGATTTCACCGCGGGGATGAGTTAAAGATCGTTAAACTGGGTTTCAATGCAGTTCAGAGCAGACGGTGGAGGCCTAAAACGCCGCCATCTCGTGGCCATTTTCGGCGTTGCATCCGCCAAAGGATTTTTTTTTTTTTTTTCCTCAAAAGGGTTTGCACGTTATTCACATTATTTTCCTCAGTATTCACGTTATTATGAACACTGGTATTTCTATAAGAAGCCTCAGTTCTGAACAACACGAACAGACACGGGGAACCAACTTAAACCACGTCAAACAGAGTTAAAATGGGCTGTTCAAAAATGTAAGATTGCAAGGGCAGAAAACGCCGCCATCTCGTGGCCATTTACGGAGGTGCAGCCGTCAAAGGAGTTGATTCTTTTTCTCAGGGACCCATTTTGTTATTCACGCTATTTTGATCACTATGAATGTTATTACGGTAGTAATATCAATATTTCAATAAAGTGATCCTATGCTGGAGAAAAGGTATGAATGTAAAAAACGCTCACCCGCGTGTGATCTCATTTGGCCTTTTTTTAAGACATACAGTTATTAATTAAAATTGTTTTCAACAATATTTATCCCATGGTTACTGTTAATATTGCAATGAAGAATTCAGGTACCCATAAATGCAAAACACACTTCCCTCCTGTGGCGTTGCAGCCATAAAAAGGGGAAAATCCCCCCAAAATGGAAAATTGTGGATGAAGGGGAGCATAAGGGGAATCAATTAATGTATTTATCATGTGTGTATGTGTGAGAAGGGCTCTGGCATTCTGTGGAAACAATTATGGGTAGTCCTTGAGTTACAACCCAAAATTTTAGTCGCTAAGTGAGACATCGGTTGTGAGTTTTGCCCTGTTTGCAACTTTCCTTGCCACGGTTGCTAAGCAAAGCTGTGGTCATCCAGAGTGTAACACAAGCGTAACAAAATCCAAAATGTAAAAAAATGTCATTTAATGCCTCTAACTTGGCCCCACTGTTCAATAATTCGCAGTTGGAGATAAAACTTATTCAAAAATAGTCTTCAAAAGAAAGCAATACAGTCTGAACTTAATGAGCACATAGAGGTGAAATAAAAAACCAAAACACACTACAATGAAGGAATTTCCACAACAGACCAGGATAAGTAATTACCAACTTCAAGGAGATAACAGGGCACAGTCTGTTGGAAGGATGCCAACCAAGGTAACTTCAGCCCAAAATAACACATGCTTTGCTTCTGGCAACGCTGTGTTTTAACCGTCTCTCTTATATACTATTTTCCCCAGCTGCCACCAATGAGGGGGTTCATGGCCGCTTCCTCTCTCGTAAGCCAAGTTGTTTCCTCCTCCGTTCCTCCCTCCGTGTCTTAGGATGGAGAGGGGATGGGCCTAGGTCCTCCTTTGACTGCCCAGCCGGCCTCTGCTCTTCCACAACCTTGGGAGCCATACTTCCACTCCCTGTCGGCTGTTCCTCCTCTCCCTCAGAGTCTAACAAGGGAATAACAGAAGCACTGTGGTGCTTTAAGTCAGGAACAGGGTTGTTAAGTGAATCTGGCTTCCCTCTTGACTTGGTTTGTGAGAAAGTCGCAAAAGAGGATCAGCTGACCTTGGGACACAGCTACGGTCATCAATAGGAGTCACTTGCCAAGCAACTGAATTTTGATCACATGACCACGGGGATGTTGCAAAGGTGAAAAACAGTCATACGTCACATTTTTTCCAATGCTGTTGTAACTTTGAAGTTAGCAGTAAGATTCAATTTTTTTTTACTGCCGGTACTTGTGGGCGTGGCTTGGTGGGCGTGGCAGGGGAAGGTTACTGCAAAATCTCCCTTCCCTTCCCACCCCACTACCTGCTTTCCAGCTCTGTTTTCCGTTTTCCGGGCAACCAAAGGAGACCCAACCAATCAGCTGGGACTCAATGGGAGGCAGAGAAGAGACGGGGTTGGTGGGGCCAGTCAGAGGTGATATTGGCTGGTTCTCCAAACAACCCAAAATTTCCGCTACTGGTTCTCCAGAACTGGTCAGAGCCTCCTCTGCTTTGAACAATCATTAAATGAAGCGTCCTAAGTCGAGGACTACCCATATATATCAGTTGCTCTCCTCCTAGCTGGTCACAATGATAAGTGCCTTGTTTGTCTGTTTTCTTCTTCCCTCCTCTTCCCCCCTCCTTCCTTGCATGTCCTCAGTATTACTCCTGATTTATGTGTGTTGTTTGGAGACCTTTTGTTTCCTTGCACAGCAACATCCTCCACAACTTTTGTGACTGTAGCTTCTTTAAAAGAAATTAATAAAAAAGAAAAACTGAAAGGAAGGGCGACACCACAGAAAATGTCCTCCAATATCTTTTATTGCTCGCAGTACTGAGGGCTGCAAAGTGAGGCTGCAAAAAAAGATTTGGGTTGTGAAATTCAGGGATGGTTGCACAGACAGGTTCTCCTGGCCACGTCTCACCTCGGTAGCCATTTTGTGAAAGTGCCCAAGGCACATCCCAATGCGCAGAGGACTGATCTTCCACAGAGATCTACTTGAGTTCTTAGAGGGTTATCCCAGAAAAATCTGCAGAAGGAAGAAGCTTGAAATACATTGTGCCAAATGGTTGGTTTGCGTATCCTGATGGAACAGAAGAACTGAGATCCAGAGGGAAAAGGAGACCTTCTACGAGCAATTTATCTTCCCCCCCCACTCCAAAAAAAATAAAGGAACATCAGGTGACACACATGGAAAGGCCGCCATGAGGCATCCCGCAGACCGCTGTTTATAAACCAACCATCATTTCTTTTAAATTGATTTAGTGCAGTCTTTGGTTTCACTTGTTTTCTCTTACGGCCAATTGGATCTCCACAAAGGTTTTGCCCCGGGTTTCGGGAAGCATCTTGAAAAGATAAATGAAGGTGGTCACGCAGAAGGGCCAGTAGACCAGCAGAGAGTAGGGGCCCAGGAGTAACTAGGAAGGGAGCAAAGGGATACGAGAGTTTTTCTAACTTGACAAGATTTCAAAAACTCGCTTCCCGTCGTCCGGGCTGAAATTCAACTCCTGCTCGCATCGATTTTTAAAAAAACTCGGCTCGATAGCAGATCCGCCAATCAAACGAATCTGCTCGGATCAATATCAATCCCGTCTGAGTGTCCCTCACACCTCGTCTTTCTCCTGTACAATTTCCAGCACACAACCACTCTCCGGAGTAAACCCAGGAGTGGGATTCAGCCGGTTTGGACCGGTTTGAGCGAACCGGATGTTAAATTTACATCCGGTTCGCCAAACCGGTAGTTGAACCAACCGGCTGG
Source organism: Laticauda laticaudata (assembly GCA_004320025.1). Taxonomy (NCBI): domain Eukaryota; kingdom Metazoa; phylum Chordata; class Lepidosauria; order Squamata; family Elapidae; genus Laticauda; species Laticauda laticaudata. Next base: position 52,279 of record BHFT01020016.1, on the reverse strand, counting down.
CCCCACTCACCCCAGTCCACTCCTTCCAGGCAGCCCATTTTGCATGCAGGTAAGTGCAGGGTCCACCAGAAGCTCTGGGAGAGTGAAAAACAGCACTTCTGTAAGCTTGCAGGCCTGTTTCCGGCTGCCAGAAGGCCTCTGGAGCACAGGGGAGGCTGTTTTCACCCTCCTAGAGGCCTGAGGGAAGCCCCCAGACTCTGGGGAAAGCAAAAAATGGCTCACCTGGAAGTTCCAGTAGGTCATGCCCACCAGGGCCACACCTACCCAGCAACCAGGCAAAGAACTGATTGTTGAGATTTTTGATCCCACCCCTGGGTAAACCTGGTTTGTATCTCAGCCCTCAAATTGATGTCGTGCGCACCACATAGGGATTGCGACCCAGAATCGTGATTCTGAAGACCCCATGGGATATTTCAGACAGCGGAGAGACCCAAAGGCCGTCCGAGGATCTTGTAAAGGAGCAACCCCCCCACTCCTGTTTGTGTGAGGACTCACCTCCAGCTGGATCAGGATCATGCCAGAGACAAAACGAGTGAACCACAGGACAGAGTATCCAACGGTGAAAGCTGTGGCACGGGTCGACTGCAGGAAAAGCTCTCCCAGAATGACCAAACGGATCGGACCTGGGGAAGGAAGGAAGGGAGGGAGGGAGGGAGGGAGGGAGGGAGGAAGGAAGGAAAAGAAAGGGCTTAACCAGGGCGGATATAAGGCCTCCTGCCAGGTGGTTAGACTAGAAGACCTCTCAGGTCTCTTCCAGCTTGATGTGTCTGCCCCTTGTAGACCAAGTCTTGTTCATTTCCTGGTTTTGCAGATCCCATGGCTGCCTGGGGTTGCTAGCAAAAGTTTGGCGTGGTTCAGCCTGCTCACCTACCTGGTCCTAGCATATGTCCAATTAAAAAGATAATAATTAAAACCAGGCTTAGGAAAGCCATTATATAGTTCTGCTCCTGTGGAAAGAAAGCAAGAAGAGGAACCAGGTAGCTTTGGGAAGAAGACCCCTTCCTCCTGCACTGGCACCTAGCTTTCTCTAAGCTTCAGGTGCTCCCACCGGCCGCGCCCTCCCAGCAAGGATAAAATTGGGGTGGGGTGGGGGAGCTCAGGACGAAGAGCAGGGGGGAATTCCTTGCAGGAAGGAGGGGAGCTGTCAAACCTGGAATTCCAGTGTGAAGGTTAAAAGGATGCAGGTCATGCTACAGATCATAAAACCCATGATTAGAGGAAGGCGCCGGCCCCACTCCTCAACCAAATTGATCTAGGGGGAAAAAAATTGAGGGTACAGAGCAGAAGTGGGTGTTCAGCCAGTTCTGACCAGTTCTGGAGAACTGGTAGCGGAAATTTTGAGTCATTCAGAAAACCGGCAGGGGTGGGATTCTACCAGTTTGCACCTATTCGCAAGAACCGGTTGTTAACATTCTAAGCAGTTCGGAGAACCGGTTGTTAAAAGAAATGACTGGCCTAATCCTGTAAGGAAGGCAGGAAGGAAACATTCTGGTGTTGCTTACAGAAACTGCCTCTCTGTTAATCCTTATTACATTCTTGGCAGGACTAGACTTCCTGTCTCAGGAACTTCTCTGGAGTTTTTTTTCCCCTCATTTGCTGGTGTTTTTCTTGTGTGGAGTGACCATTCAAAGTTACAACGGCACTGATTTTGCAGTATCCTTCCCCTGCCACATCCACCAAGCCACGCCACGCTCACTAAGTCACACCATGCCCACCAAGCCACGCCCACAGAAGCCATGGTAAAAAAAATTGAATCCCGCCACTGGGATAGAGGTATGGTGCGAGGGGGATCTCAAGGGCAAGGCAACAGGGATCAGAACCCAAGACTCTGAGGGGGCTGGCTGGCTCCTAGCACCCTGTGGTGAGTTTTCTCCAAGGCCTCCACCCCAAACCCAAAAAAACTCCCAGTTCTCCGTTCTTTGTTTTTTTTCCAATTTTACATATATTAAAGGACCCTTGGATTTTGTCCAGAATGGTACAGGATCCCTCGCCATGGGGGGTTGGACTAGAAGACCTCCAAGATCACTTCCAACCCTATGCTTCTATGTTGTGTGTTTAGCAATTCCAAAATTGGAATACTGCATCCAGTTTTGGTCACCGTATTATAAACAAAAAAAGATGTTGAGACTCTAGAAAGAGTGCAGAGGAGAGCAACAAAGAGGATTAGGGGACTGGAGGCTGAAACATATGAAGAACAGTTGCAGGAACTGGGTATGTCTCGTCTAGTGAAAAGGAGTCGGAGTGACGGTTCCTACAAAGACAAGGGGGGGTCAAACTATTTTCCAGAAGGCAATTTAAGAAACAATGGATGGAAACAGAGATTAGACTTGAAAACCTCCACAGTCCCTTCAGATCTTCAGAGGTGGATTTTCCAGATGTGCCAATATGACATGCCTGATACATTTGGACTCTAGGGAGCACCTTGGCCGTGGAATTTTGATTGCATTGGGTCTGTTATTTGGAACCCTGACACTAACCCAACTCTGCTCAATAATAAATTAAGAGGCTCCCTGGCACCCTTATTTCCTGTTCTTCAGACTTGCTTGAAGACCAAAACGTTTGGATTTATTTTATTTTTAAGGAGGAGGCGGGGAGGTGGACAAAACCCTGAGGTTTTGCCCTGAAGTTTTTGCCATGAAGTCAGATGGAAAAGTGAGCAACTTACCGCAGTGGCAACGGTGATGATGTTGATGACATGGATGCCTGAAGAAATGATATCTGAGATAGACCTGGGTAATGCCATCGAGATGTAGACTTTCTCGGTGTAAAAGAACATCTGTGTCCAGATGAAAAACAGAGGTTGTGATGAAGATGACACTGTCAACTCATAAAACATTTCTATGCATGTTTTAGAGTTGCCATGAACAGAAGGGAGGGGAGAAATTTGAAAGAGCAATGCAGCAGTTGAAAACCGAAAGTGCATTCCATTCTTATCTTGCAAAGATTGTAACTAAGCTGCGCAAATTCCTAATTGGAGAATATGATTGATGACTCTTGGCTATGGACGTGTTTTGTTGGAGAATATGAATGATGATACACCCAGAGGGGTGGGGGGAAAATAGAGTCATAGGTGATAGTATATTACGTGTCTCAGAATCGGCTTCATACAGATCATGCTGATATGTTTGCTCCTAATAAATCCTTTGAAGTTTTTGAAGCTTTGGCTCAAGGCTCATGATTTAATTAGGGCAACTACTGGAATCCTGACAGACACTGGAAAACAATTTTTTGGAGGGAGGGAAAAGAGAAAGAAGGAGATTTGGGGGTTCTATCCGTCGCCCTTAAAAGAGAAAGGAACTCGACAAAGAGAGGAGATGACATTATTCCCACATAAACCCTGGGATCCATATTGTATTTGGTTTGGGGGGGTTTCCAATAAGGATTTGGGATGCTTTTTTTCCCCCTACCCCATTGATGCCGGAAAGTTGACTTCCGGCCATCAACACGATGATGGTGACTATGGGCCACCGGAATTTCGGAACATGTAAAAATTTCCAGAGTGTCATCTTTTTCTCGTTGGCCAGGACTTCGTAAAATTCTTCTTCCTGGAGTTCCTGGATCTCATTCCCCACGTCCTCTTGGACCCTCAAGCTTCTTAAAACTGGTTGGAAAGAGGGAAGACCGTTAACACGGGCTCAGAGACAAAGAGTAAATTTGCATCGTACAACAACAGGGAAAGAGCATCATCTCTTTGCGATCCAACCACGAGTTCACACTTGCAATCCAGCTAGGAGGCCTTTGATAATGATCAGGGTCTTTTTACCTTCTCTTGCCTTGGTTTCGTTCTTCTTCTGGATAAAAATAAACCGAGGACTTTCTGGACAATTAATGAGGAGCAAAATACAAATGGTAGCAATGATACCTAGTACAATAGCCATGAACGGGAAACCTGTGAAGGAAAGGGGAAAAAAAAGGCATTTTGGATGGACAACTTCAAGCGCTGGGGAAATCAGGAGATTCAGACAGGTTTGTTGCAAACTTAAGCTGTCTACAAGAATCTAACCAACTAACGGTCAAGGGAAATGTGTAGGCAATAAGAGAGGCATTCAAGGTGGGCTGGACTTAGATCTTTTGTGGATGTGCAAGGACTTGACTTATGACATATTTGATTCCTCCCTCGGGCTCATCCTCTTCTACATTCTGCTGTTTTTTAGAATCTATGCCTGATTTTTTTCCCCCCTTCCTTTTCCTGCCCCTCTGCCTTTCCTTTTATGACATGCTGCTTGGGCAGAAGGGTGCTGGTGGGGCCAGGATTGATGGGCTGCTTCGAGGGAGCTATTGTCGCAATGATGATTCAATCCATACACATACCTTCTTTGTTCCCCAAAACCTGAGGAAGTCCTAGCGTATGGCCTAACAAAACACCAAGGCTGAAGAAGAAGGCTGAAGTTGTAGTCATGAATCCTCTTATGGGAGTGGGAGACACCTCTAAGAGGTACAGGGGAACACAGCAGGAAAAGATCCCTAAGTCGAACAAAGAAATTGAACAGAGATGAGGGGTCTTGTTGTGGCCTGTCAGCCACCGGCCCCTCCAGCAGCCGAATCAAAGGAGATGTAGGAATCAGAATCAGCAACAAGCTGACTGCTCCGAGGGGGAAGAGGGGATGGAGCTGGCAGAGAGAGGGACAGAGGTGGAGCCTGGGTCATCTGTCAGCCCTCAGATAGAGTTTCCACAGCCCCCAGTTCTGGAGGTGACTGATGAGGAATAAGAGGAACAGCTGGATCTAGTGCCTGACTGTGGATATGCAGAAGGCAGAGGAGAGGAGAGCAGTGGAAATCTATGGGCTGGTCCTTGGGATGGAAGAGCCACTGCTGCCAGTGAACACCCCCCTCCCAGCTCTAGGAATAAAAGTCAGGGGGCGGATATGAATAAGTGTGGTAGGGGTTGCTGGTGCTCCTAATTAAAGGAATCATTGATTTAACTACAGAGGGTTTGTCTTTTCGGGGAGCTGGGTCAGAACAAGTCTGCTTGATCTACTATTAGCTACACTGCTGAAGAGCCAGATCTCCAAGAAAGCAGCTGGTCTCTTCAGCACCCCCAAATTGTCATGGCAAATATAAACAAATCAACCCCAGAGACTGGTTCCCAGAGGAAGATCAGCCCTAAACTCCTCAGAGATCAACTCACCTGAAGATATTCCAATTATGAAATTGGCAAACAGGGTGAATTTGAAGAGATGGATGCTATTGGATATGCAGAGAAAAACCGAGGCGAAGAAAGCCAAGGTGTTATTCAATAGTAAGAGACACTTTCTGCAAAAGGAAGGCACAGGGAAGGGGAGAAGGCAGGGGCAAAAAGGTATCAGAAACCTAATTTAAAAGAAAAATGCCGATAATGTTCGACTTACAACAGTTTGTTACTGAAAGTTCGAAGTTATAGCAGCACTGAAACAATTGTGGCAAGAAACATTGTAAAATGGAGCAAAATTCACTTAACAACCATCTCGCTTAACAACAGAAATTTGGGGCTCAATTGTGGGCATAAGTTGAGAACTACCTGTATGGTATAGGGTAACATCTGGAAAAGAGACCACCAGGAGATCCCAGCATTAACATTTGCTTCGCTCTATGGTATGGAGAAATTGTACGCATCCCACTCCCCGAATCGTTTTGCCACTTCTGTTACCTTCCGTATTTGTCCACCAGGACTTTGAACAACACAATGCCAGTCACCCCTCCTATTGGGAAGAATATGACCGCAGGCGATAAGATGAACCAGAAGTATTTCAAGCTCTTCGCTTCCTCCCTTGTCAAGTTGGAGACGAGAAGCTTAAGGGAAGAAAAATGGAAAATTGAGCGAGGTGAGGAAGCAAAGAAGAGATTTCCCATTTTTTTGGATCAGCCAGAAATTAAATTTAAGATGTGAGGGTAACAAGAAATGCTTAAAACATAACCAGCAGCCTCAATCTCTTGACTGCATCGCAGAACAGCTACAGTGAAAAAATCTAATTTAACGCAGCACACAGGGATGGCTTTGCTAGTCAAGCAGAGATGCTACTCTTGGATTACTTGCGTGAGTGCTGAGGATATTGTGTGTGCAAACAGGACAGGAACCTGGGGGAAATCACACCTTTTGTGCCTACCGACTCCTTGGCACACCCCAGCACATTTCCCTTTCAATAGGGAGACACATTCTCCTTCGCAAAACCCAGCTGAAAAAATCCCTCAATGCCAGGAATAGAAGAATGAACGGATAAAAAGGAAGAGAGGGAAAACTTGACCATTTTCATCAGGAAAAAAAAGAAGAAGAAGACATCCAGTTTTGTTTCTGGTTGAAAACCGATCTTGGACTTTGTGCTCGAGAAGAAAGAGAGAGAGGAAGGGAAGGAGAGAGAGAGAGAGGAAGGGAAGGAGAGAGAGAGAGAGAGAGAGAGAAAACGTTGGGTTTTATTGATTAAACTCGTTTTATTTGCTATAGAGCTGATGGATAGGATAGGATAGGATAGAAAATAGAATAGAGTGGAATAGAGTGGAATAGGAACAGGAACAGGAACAAGAACAAGAACAGAACAGAACAGAACAGAATAGAATACTTTATTGCCACTTTAAATGTACACTAATCAGCATACATTAAAATGAAATTCCATTCTATTTAGCTTTCAAAAGATAACCATTAGGCACATACCCACACATTTATGACACAGGACTTAAATTGCGGCTGTAAAAAATTGTGGCTGTGATTGTATTTTGTATTTTATGGTACTTCCTCCGCTGCCACCCTCTTATTCCTTCTTTTTTTGTGCTCTCTCTTTCCTTTTCCCATTTTCCTATCACTTTGGGTTTTTTCCTCTCCCCTCAGCCGGGGTGCCACACAACCCAGGTTCACCCAAAACATTTGAACAGGGTTACTAGGGAGACATTCGGGGGCTCCCCATGCCAGACAAACCCTGGTTTACATGGCAAGACTTACCGAAGCTGGGTGATGCACCAGCAAGAGAGTGTAGCCATACTGAAAATGTCCGAGATACGAAACCAACATCGAAATAATCAATGTGGTGGTCAGCTTCAAGTGAAGGAAAACAAACAATGGTTACTGGAATTTTGTAAGCCATGTTTCTTCTTTTTCAAAAAGGTAAAGTGGTTTTATACAGAGGTGGTATTCAGTTGGCTATGACCAGTTCTGGAGAACTGGTAGCCAAAATTTTGAGTCATTCGGAGAACCGGCCAATCCCGCCTCTGACTGGCCCCGCCCCATCTATTCTCCACCTCCCATTGAGTCACAGCTGATTGGCTGGGTCTCCTTTTGTTGCCCTGTACAGGAGAATGGAGCTGGAAAGCAGGTTAGCGGGGTGGGGAGGGAATGGGGATTTTGCAGTATCTTTTCCCTGCCACGCCCACCAAACCACACCCACCGAACTGGTAATAAACATTTTTATATCCCACCACTGGTTTGATATCATGTTTGATTTGTGGGCTTCATGGACACGCCGAGGTTGCTGCCTTAAAATTCTGGAGTAACAGAAAACCTCCCTTAGAAATAATTTTTAATTGTGTCATTTTGGGGTGAGCCCTGCCTTGGGCTGAAGGCTAAATCAATAACTGATCAAGAGAACCACCATCTTAGTCTCACCCCAACTTATCCGATATGCCAAACTCACATAATTTCGGATTTTGGGTTTCAATTCCTCTTTGGCATCTATCCTTCTGGAGATGGGAGCCCTGATCAAGCAAAGAAAAAAAAGGAAACAAGAAAAAAAAACTCTGTCCCTTTGATCTTCAAACATATTTGAGAGCCGTTGCTGCCCCTGAAACCAGCCAGAGAGCCTCAGCAACCTGTGCTCCCTGGGTGGCTCCTGTTCAAAGGTAGACTGATGTGGATTAGGGAGGCTCCATAGAGCCCATTACTGCCAATGGACAGCATTTCTCAAAGAGGAAATTAGAGGGAAGGGGGTCAGACAAAAAAAAATAAACTTTCCCCCATCTTTTCTTTCCAATGTCAGCTTGAGAGATCCGTGTTTAATTCGTTATTTTTTTTAAAAAAAATATGTAAATTCTCCCAAGTTGTTTGGCATCCTCTTGGTCTTCCACTGCTTGCCTGCCAGACCTTTTGGAGAATGACAGTCTCCAGATTTGGCATTTAAGGCTGGGAAAAAAAAAGGATGGGAATATAAACGTCAACTCACTGAGCTTTTTTCTGCCCCATGGCGTGAAAAAGAGACAAGACTACATTTGCTCAGCCAAATTTGGTTTCGGACGAACACTGGGGGGGGGCGCAGATGGAGCCAATCAGGAAAAGGAGGCGGGAACATTCCGGGAGAAGCGGTTGGCAGTTAGATGCCGATTTGCATACATTTCCATATGAAATGTAACATCAGTTATATTCCATATGAAAGACCAGTGGCCTTAAGGCAAACCTTGGGTGAAAGTTCTTCTGTTCCGCATTGTATTCTGGTTGCCAAAACAAGTAATAAACGTATAGAAACACAAAGACACACTGCACAAGTGCAGAAAAGCATTTCCCGTGGATTTCACTGACCCAGTTAAATGCCTTTTTTGTGTGTGTGTGTGTAAACAGGAACTGAGTTTGAACGGAGAACTCCGTTTTGGGGACCTTTCTGCCTTCTTCAATAAACTTGTGCTTGAGTGACATGTTTTGCTTTGGGCCAGGATGGGTTTGAGAAGGAAGGTTGTTGGTTTTCCCCAAAAAACTTTGCTTTCGTCCTTCCTTCAGGCCACCATGTTGCAGCAATTTTTGAGTGTTGACACTTTTTTCTAATTTGCAAATCGTTTATTTTAATAAGCTGGGTTTGAAATGAGGCCCTGGGGTCTCAGTGGGTAGTCCCATGCCTGTTTATTTAGTATGCTCATTGGTGAATAACTGTCAGGCCTGCCACAATCTCATCTTCTAGGAAGGCAAAACTATCGACTCCATTTGATTGGAATGAAAAGTTACTTTTGCTAAGAGATGCTGATTGCAGGAGAGTCAGGCAGAAGTTCCCACATATCAATTCAGTACAATGCGGCCTTAGAGATTGTTGGAATTCATTGTTGGAATGAATTCGCTGTTTCCAGGGAGGTCCCGTGGGCCAGATCTAAGCATCCTGTGGACCAGATCTGGCCCCTGGGCCTTGAGTTTGACATCCCTGCTCTATGCTTTTTGTGATGACCCAAAGGGGCATGGCACAAAAGTATCAAAGTCACAAAAATAGCTAACGTCCCTTTAATACTTCCAACTTGCCCCCCAATGTCCAGTTATCAGCTGGAGAAAAAGCTCTCCCAAGAACAGTTTTTAAAGGGAAGAAATTCCATTCAAACTCAAAGTACATATAAATTATAAATAAAAACCAACACAAACCACACTGCAGCAATTAACAAGACAGGGCAGGATAAGGGATTGAAGACGTCAAAAGATAACAAAACATACACACCTGGGAGGAAGCCAGAACTCAGATAAGACTTAACAAACCAGAATAATTTCATGCTTTGCTTCCAGCAGCTTTGCTGTGCGCAGTTTGCCCTTTTAAACAGTCTTCCCAGCTGCAGACAATGAAGGAGATCAGGGCCTTTTCCTCCCCCGTAAACCATGCAATTCATATTGCTCCCTTCTCCATTCCTCCCTGCCTGCCCTAGGATGAAGAGGGGGGTGGGACTGGGTCTTCCTCTTAATGCCCAGCCAGACTGTGCCCTTCCCCAGTTTCCTCCACAGCCATCGGAGCCACACTCCCACTCCCTATCAGCTGTTCCACCTCTCCCTCAGAATCAGATTCCAGCAGGGGCATGATACTTTTGTTCTAATTGACTTTCCTGTTTCCTGTTACAGTAATATAGTTGAGCAGTAAAGCACATGGTGACTATACTTTTTGTTTGCTCTGGTGCCATATTTTCAGCTTTGGCCTACCTCGCAGGGCTGAAACCCCCGACATCTCTGCTTACACATCTCTGTTAAGCTTACAACCCAATCTTTTTTGGGGTGAGGGCCAAACTACCATGTAGCATTGTACACTTAAAAATAATACAAATAAATCTATCCAACTTGCAGAGAGATTCTGATTTATTTCATTTTTTAAATTCCAGATCAATTTTGAAAACAGGGGGGAGAGATTTCCCATTTCTATTCAGCCATTATTTTTCTAGAGTTTTTGGAGGTGCAGGCTGCCAAGTTCTCCTGGATTTCTTGAAACGTCTTGCCGTAGGTTTCTGGGACTACTCGGAAAATGTAAATATAGGTGAGGACTATAAAAGGCCAGTAAATGAGCAAGAAGTAAGACCCAAGGTAGGACTGGAGACAGAAACAAAAATTAAAAAATACTGAGAGCAAACTCAGCAGGCCCACGAGACACAAAGAATTCCGCGGTATGGTCACCTCCTTATTGGAAAAAAAAACACTATGGAGTTTTAAAATAATATTTCTGTGATATATTTTCTTTACTTTTTAAATTTCCAAAGGGATTACAGGTCCTTTAGGTCAGCAGTGCCCAACCTTTGCTGCTTAGCGGCGCAGGGGGTGGGTGGGTGGGAGAGGTGAACAGGGCCATGTGAGCTGTGGACCAGCACCACATACATGCACACAACTCCACTTGTGCCCCAATGCACACACACGTGCGACAGCCCACCTCTCATGCAAGTTAAGCTGCATTTGGGCGCATATGTAGCAGCTTGCCGCTTGAACGGCCTGGTTGCAAATAAACCATGGCCCGATAATGGGCTCTGGCCTGGGGTTTTGGGACCCCTGCCTTACTTTAGTCAGAAGAAATAGTATCGCCGAGGCAAAATTGGTTCCCCAACTGATGTATCCTGCAAGCACATATGCAGATGCTCGGGATGACTGGAGGAACAATTCACCAATAACTAGGGAAAGAATGGAAGCTGAATGGAGAGAAGAGAGGAAGTCTTGTAATTTAAAAAAAAACCCACCACTACCACCACCAATCTTCCCTTGGTCTATTTTCCAGGGGTGGGATTCAAATTTTTTAACAAGCGGTTCTGTGGGCATGGCTTAGTTGGTGGGTGTGGTTTTGTGGTCATGTGACTAGGTGGACGTGGCTTGGTGGTCATGTTATTGGCTGGGTGTGGCCAACTCAATATCACTCACATTGAGGCACGCATCTCCTCACCTAGCCTCTCATGACTGTGGGAATGCTGCAACAGTCAGTCATAAGTGTGAAAAAGGATCATAAGTCACTTTTTTCAGTGCCACTGTAACTTTGAATGGTCACTCCACACAAGCAAAGTACCAGCAAAGGAGGGGAAAAAATTCCAGAGACGTTCCTGAGACAGGAAGTCTAGTCCTGCCAAGAGTGTAATAAGGGTTAACAGAGAGGCAGTTTCTGTAAGCAATACCAGAATGTTTCCTTCCTGTCTTCCTTACAGGATTAGCCTAGTAATTTCTTCTAACAACTGGTTCTCTGAACTGCTTAGAATGTTAACAACCAGTTCTAGCGAATAGATACGACCTGGTAGAATCCCACTCCTGCTTTTCTCCCACTGAGAAGGCTCCGTATCCCATCCAATCACAAACCTGGTCCTGTTACATGGCCCATAAAGAAAAGGGTAATCAAAATAATGCTGATGAAGGCTGCTGCGGGAGTGTCAATCTGTGGGGAAGAAGGAAGCACTTGTGGGGTGATCATCAAAGCAGTAGTATTCCTTCCGGCCTGCCTGACTCCACATCTTCCACCAACTTCCTATCATCCACAGGGTTTAGGAACCCCCATCAATAGAAAACTGGTATGAACTTTATGAAATGGGGTGACTGGATGAAATTGATGAATTGGTGAAATTGACCAACTGGGTGAAATTGACAAATTGGTGCAATTGAGCAACTGGATGAAATTGACATATTGGTGAAATTGACCAACTGAATGAAATTGATGGAAATTCATCAGATCAATTTTAACTGGCTGGGAAGGTTTGTATGTGTGAAAAAAAACACAGGAATGTTAACGAGGAGCAGAGAGCAAGAAAGTAACCTACCTTAAAAGTGAAGACTAGGGCAATATTTGAAAGGCTACACATCAAGAAGCCACTCAAAAGGAGAAATCTCCGCCCCAAGGAGTCGACGGTGCAGATCTAGAAAAAAGGATTGATGGTTCAGGGCAGCCAAGAACACAAACCAATGGATCATCAAACAAAGGAGCCTACAATTCTTCATCAAGGCTGAAATGATTCTGGTCTTTGCTTTTCCTACCATGTTTTTGCTAATTTGAACTGCTCCCTGCTAGTTGTAGTGCTTGGGGTATATCACCCAAAGTTGGTGGAGTAACAGAGGCAGCAGATAACTCAAACAAGCCAATAATCAAGTGGGGATTCAAGGTGGCTTACAGTTGTCAGAAGCATCAGCTGGATGATGAAGCTTCCTACTAATGGGATGAGATTCACAGCTTTGGTGGACAGTCCTAAAGTTTTATAGCTCTGCTCTGCGAAAATTAAAACCTATAATCAAAGACAAAAGATGTGTAGATAGAGACACACTTATGATTTGGGTTAGGCTCTAAAAGCCCCTGTTGCAATTCTTCTATGTAGATTCATCTCCTGCAGACAGAATCTTGCCAAACTGAAGCATCATAAAGCTTAGATTCTGGGAACTATTAAGGAGGAACCATCCTCACCTTATTTCTCTCACACTAACTATCTCAACTGTGTTGTCTTTTGCTTCTCTGGAATGCAGCTCCTTCCTCCTGGGAATCCAGGCCACACTCCATCACATTTTGCCCTTTTGTAAAATGTAACAGCTGCCTCTGCTATCCTGGAACCCAGGAAGAGTCTGGATGTGGATCCAGAAACGCTGTTCCTGGCTACAAGCCAGTGTCCAGCACTTTGGGGAAGGACAGAGACTCCAAATTTGAACTGTGCAAAAGCAAACCCTATGCGACATTGCTCAGGGAAGTCACTAACCGTGTTTGTTTCCACAAATTGACTTCCAGAGACCAAGACCATGACGGTGATGAGATGCCACCGGAGGCTGCGGAAGTGAAGAAGTTTCCACACTGTCATGTTGTTCTGGCTGCTTTCAGCAAGGTGTTCCTGACAAAGTTCTTCCATCTCCTCCTCTACATCTTCTTCCCCTCTCAGATCCTTCAAGACTAAAGGGGGAGGAAGAGAAGGGGGAAGACAAGACGATGCACAGTATCGTGGTGGGTTTCCAAACCCTCCGTGCAACTGGTCTTAACCCTGGGGTTATGAATGGCTCGGATGGTCCAGGGCTCCCAGGTGGTGGGAGCAAAGCCTGTAACCCATAGTCCATTCTTCTCTTCCCCTCTTCTTCCTTTTCTTCTCAAAGCTGAAAGCTGTTGGAAATTGGTCTCTCATTCCATTTCAACAAGAGAAGGACTTCCCTGGGAGGCAACCTTTGGGATGATGGCTTCCATCTTCTTCAGAGCAAGGAGTGTGGTGAAGAAAACTGAGGCTAAAGGGTTGACATTTCCCCTTTTGTTAAGACAATTGTTAAGAATGTTTGGCCATGGCTTCCTGCCTCGCCCAGAGAAACCCCACCCTTTCCGTCCCCACCAAAGTATGTAACAGACCAGAGGGACTTCCTAAACAACCATCCAAAATGTGGTCCCCTTTTGGGGCCACAATTGGCAAAGAGACTACATTTGGAAGGAGCCACCAAGCCCTGCAAATCTCAAGGGCAGAAGCTGGGCTATAGGTCTGATCCTCCCTTTGGCCCAGACGAGTAGCTCGTAAGGCCGTAATGCCAGACTCACGTGGCTGTACCTTGTCTTGCTTTCTCTTTGTCGTTCCTCTGCAAGTACAGAAACCTTGGACTTTCTGGCGAAGGCAGCAACAATATACTACTAATTATAGAAAATAGGGCTGTAATGCCCACGAATAATGAAAAATCTGTGGCAGAGAGAGAGAGAGAGAGAGAGAGAGAGAGAGAGAGAGAGAGAGAGAGAGAGAGAGAGAGAGAGAGAGAGAGAATGTTAGGAAGTTGCTGACCACAATCCAGGTTTTAGAAGTAACCTTTCTCTTTTCTACTTCCTCTTCTTTTGCTTTGATCCCTCTCTGCACTGGGATTTTTGACAATGGAAAGACACCCTCCCTGGCCTAAGCATGAGTTAAAGTTTGCAGCAAGAATGAGGTGAAAATGCTTACTTTCTTCATTTCCCCAGATTTGGGGACTGGTTAAGACTTGGACAAGAAGGTGTCCCCAGCTGAAGAAAAGGACTGAAGACGTCACAAAGGCTCCCCTTAGATTCAAGGGAGAGATTTCAAGGATGTAGAGAGGGACAGAGTAAGTAAATGTTCCTGTGGAATGAATTAAACCTTGCATTACAATCACCTCTTGCATTCTAGCAGTTTAGGAGGAAAACATTTGTTAAGTGAGTTTTGCCCCATTTTATGACCGTTCATGCCATAGTTATTAAGTGAATCGCTGCCGCTGTTAAGTTAGTCACAGGGTGGCTATATGAATGCAGTTTCCCCATTTATTTAGCTGGCCATAAGGTCATAAGCAGGGATCATGTGACCTTGGGACACTGCAACCATCAGTTGAATCAGTTGTCCAGCATCTGAATTTTGATCTCAGAACTGTGAGGATGTTGCCACTGTCATAAATGTGAAAATGGCCACAAGTCATTTTTTTCAATGTCGTCATAACTTACTGTCGTAAGTCAAGGGCTATCTTTACATTTCCTTCTACATCTACATCATTACTGCATTCATTAGGGAGATTTTGCCCTGGGGACATTCACTGCCCTGTTTTTTTACTAACGGAAGTAATAACTGCATATAACCCTCAGAATATTTGCAAATGACCATCCTGATTCCTAGGTGCCAAGAAACCCACTGTCAGGCTTCTCCCGACTTCAGTGTTTAGGAAAGAAAGACCCTCGACTCCAATTATGAAGCAACAGGATTACTTTTACTAAACTCAAGCAGTTACAGGGTAAGCAAAGCTGGATCTCAATATCCCTGCACAAAGCCTGCAGTTTTCCCTCTTCTCTGGCCCTCCCTGCTTGTCCAGTCCATCAATGTTCAATGATATTCAGACTAGATGTTTTGGGAAGAATTCTGAGGGTTGACGCCTCTTTGGTGGAATTTCACATTCTATTCTCATGGCTCCGTCCTTGATCGGCCAGTCTGCTCCAGATTGACAGCTTTGATTCCTGTAACCTTGCCATCCCCGCTCCTGCCTCCCCAATCCTACTCTTTACTTTCCCAATCCTAAACTTCTAAATGAAGGGACATTTAATGCAAAGACAGAGTTCAGCTCTTTTATTTGGGTGCTTAAAATAAAGTACTCACGGACTCACCTGACCCTATTCCTACAAAAAAGCGAGCAAAGAGGCTGAATTCAAAGCGCCGGAATATTTTATCCAAACACAGGATGGCAGACAAAAAAATGCTAACTCCGTTACTAATTAGGAGGGCAGATTTTCTGCAAAGAGAAAGAAAGAGATATATATACAGGAAGCAGGAAAACGCAAGAATTTCATTTGTTATTTTTATTATTTTATTTTTTTGAGGGAACGATTAATTCCTGGAATTACAAGAAGTTATGCAAAATGCTGAAATATCTTCACGGGGAAGCTCCAACATGTGTGCTGTAACCATCCAGATGTTGGCATCAGAGGAATTAGAGAGAAGGGGAAGAGAAGATTAAAACTGGGGTTTGTTCTTATCGATGATGCAAGAAGGCCCAAGCCAATGATTTTCTGAGTCAATTAACTTTTCAAAATATGTAGAATATTAGCACAGTTGGTGATAGGACGATGATACGAACTTATACTCTTACACAAAACCTCAGGAGCTTTTGGGTTTGTTTAGTCTAGTGAAAAGAAGGACTAGAGGTGATATGATATGGGGTGTTTAATATTTGAGGGGCCGCCACATGGAAGAGAGGGTCAAATTATTCTTCAAAGCACCTGAGGGTAGGATAGCAAGCAACAGGTGGAAACTAATCAGGGAGAGAAGCAATCTAGAACTAAGAAGAAATTTTCTAACATTGAGAACAATTAAATAGTAGAATAGCTTGCTTCTAGAAGTTGTGAATGTACCAAGTTGGACAATTATTTCTCTGGAATGGTGTAGGGTCTCCTGCTCAGGCAGGGGGTTGGACTAGAAGACCTCCAAGGTTCCTTCCAACTCTATTATTCTGTCATTTATTAAATATTTATTTAAACACATCTCCTATTAATCTTGGTTAAATTAAACTTTGGTTCTCTTTTCAGTGGATCAAATTCTGTTATCTGGGGGTTAGGAGCTAAGTGGGCATGCAGGAAAGGGCTTCACTTTACATGCCAAAGGATGGCACCAATGCCAACAGAAATAGATGAAATTTGGCACTTTATTGTATATCCACAGCCCAGAAATTTTGTTTAACATGTGCCTACTGTACCTGCCATATCTGTCTGCCAGACAGCCCCAAAGATACACCCCCAAAAGGCCTCCAAGAGGGATGAAAATGATGGCGATTAATATTAAGACCTGGAAATGGAAGGATTCTCTATTGATCCCTTCCAGATTCAGCAACTGCATCTTTCTCTTAAAAACAAAAAAATGGAAAGCTGTATCAATAATATGCAACTGTGCTGCACTTCCCTCCCAGCTGCCTCCTTCCTCCTCACCTAACAAGCCTGTGAGGTAGGCTAGCCAGCTGGGAGGAGACGAGAGGAGAGGAGGAGGTGAGAATGAAGGCAAGAGAAAGAGTGGAGAGGAGAGGAGAGGAGGAAGAGAGGACCAGAGGGGAGGGGAGGGCAGGGGAGGGGAGAGGAGGCAGACAATACCATTTGAAAAACAGATGGAGTGGGCTAAGCCAGCATCTGTGTGTCACAAGAGCTGAGACACTGGGCCCATGCAGAGCATGGCAGTGGGTTGTATGAATCACTGCCAAGTCCCAATCAAAGACCACCCAGCGACACCCAGTAAGGCTCACTTACCACAACGGGATGGGTGACAAGGAAGAACATGCATCCATACTGGAAAACCCCCAAATTGGACCCCACTAATGAGAGAATGAGTGGGCGGGTCAGTTTCTATGAAAAGGTTCAAGAGAGAAAAAACAACAATTCCTTCAGTGGGAAGGACAAAAATCAACACAACACCCATAACACATCTTAGACCTCCCCTCTCCTTTCACCCTTCCAATTTCTGGCTTGGATGGGAAGAAAGCTGACCTTCTGCATGTGCTTTATTGTTAGGGGAAAGTTAATTATTTTCCCCAAGTTAGTTTGGACCCCTGGCATCTCCTGGTGGTGTCTCATTTACAAACCAACCAACTGAGATTTAGGAGATTCCAAATATTGTCCAGGCACTGCAATTTTTTTTTAAATACAGTTGAAAGCTGATCCTCTTCAGAAATTATTTATAATTTCTCTGCCGTGCCTTGCCTTGAAGCTCAGAAATAACCACAGATCAGGATAAACCCCAACCTCAGCAGTCCTCCAAACTCACATCATTTTGGATTGTGGGTTCCGATTCCTCTTTGTCCTCCATCCTTCCGGGGAGATCAAGCAAAAACAAAAAGCAAAGTCTTTTCCTTTGTTCATTCTTCCACCATATTTACAAATGATTCTCCCCCTGAATCCAGCCAGATAACCTCCCTAAACTGTTCTCCCTGATAATTCCTGTTCCAAGGTAGACTGCCTCAGATCAGGGAGGTTCCATAAAGCCAGTCACTAACAATGGACGGCTTTTCTCAAAGAGGAAATTAAAGGAAATTACAAACTTAAGCAAAGTGTTTTCACAAACTTTTCTTTTGAATGTTGCGTTGAGAGCTTCCTCTTCAATTCCTAATTGTTCTAATAAATTCCCCAAATTTGTTGGCACGCTCCCTGACCCTCCATCGCTCCTCTGCCAGCCCATTTAGGGGAAGCCAGTCTCCAAATTTTCGATTTTAAGGCTAGAAATACTGTTTAAAAAAGCCAACTTACTATTTTTGGGTGGGATGTCTTGGAGTAAAAGGGGAAACACCACCACTGTCTTTTCTTTCGAACGAAAAATCCTGGAGCAGCTGCGAGAGCCAATCAGGGAAAGGAGGCGGGAACATTCCGGGAAAAGCAGAATGGCAGTTAGGCGGCTGTTTTGCATACATTTACATCCAGGGGATTCCACTTTCAGGGGTTGAAATGTCTGTTGCTAAGTGAGACCTTTGTTAAGTGAACATTGCCCCAGTTTATGACCATTATTGCCACAGTTGCTAAATGAATCACTGCAGTGGTTGAGTTAGCAACACGGTTGTTCAGCAAATCCTACTTCCCCGTTGACTTTGCTTGCCAGAAGGTTGCAAAAAGAGATCATGTGACCCTGTCATTAATATTAATGACAGCAACTGTCATTAATATTAATTAATAACTGTGAGAGGGATCTTGGAGTCCTCGTGATCAATCATTTAAATATGAGCCAGCAGTGTGCTACAGCAGCCCAAAGAGCCAACACAGCCCTTGGCTGCATCAGCAGAGGGATAGAATCAAAATCACGTAAGGTGCTGATACCACTTTATAATCCTTGGTAAGGCCACACTTGGAATGCTGCATCCAGTTTTGGTCACCACGATGTAAAAAAGATGTTCAGACTCTAGAAAGAGTGCAGAGGATAAAACATACAAATAATAGTTGGGTATGTCAAGTGTCATGATCAGAAGGACCAGGGGTGACATGATAGCTGTGTTCCAATATCTGAAGGGCTGCCCCAAAAAAGAGGGAGTCAAGCTATTCTACAAAGCACCTGAAGGCAGGACAAGAAGCAGTGGGTGGAGACTAATCAAGGAGAGAAGCAACCTGGAACTAAGGAAGAATTACCTGACGGTGAATTTGGAATTTCCTGACAGTTAACCAATGGAACAACTGGCCTCCAGAAGTTGTGAATGCTCCAACACTGGAAGTTTTAAACAAGAAATTGGATAACCATTTGTCTGGAGTGGTGTAGGGTTTCCTGCCTAAGCAGGGGGTTGGACTACAAGACCTCCAAGGTCCCTTCCAACTCTGTTCTTCTATTCTAATAGGAGACAGTTGCCAAGCATCTGAATCTTGATCACGTGACCATCATGGATGCTTCAACGGTCATAAATGTGAAAAATGGTCATAAGTCACAATTTTCGGTGCCGTTGCAACTTCAGTCACTAAATGAATTGTTGTAAGTCACCTATATTTTAGACCTGTTATGTACTGTAAGGGTGAAGAGAATGTATCAGGGTTCTTTTTATTTCCTTTTTGCAGCATGCAGTTGGGGTGGATTATTTGTTTAGATTTAATTTGATATTTGGGCCTTCCCCCAAATATCACAAATATCCCCACAATTCCCCCCTCCCTTTTTTATTAGTGTTGGATGTATGTTTTTCTATTTTGTATGTTATTCTTGTTGAGAAAATCAACAAACTTATATAAACACAAGGATGCAATGCAGAGCGCAGGAAAGCATTTCCCGTGGTTTTTACTAAGCCTGTTAAATGCCTTTTTTAAAGAACAGGAACTGAGGTGGAATAGAGGACTCTGTTCTGGGAACCATTCCGCCTTATTAAATAAATTTGTGCTTGGGTGATGTATTTTTCTTTGGGCCAGGATTGGGTAGCAATATTTTTTTTCCAAAATGTTAGTTTTGTCCTTCCTTTCAGCCTCCACACTGAAGCAATTTTTTGAGCATTGTTGCTTTTTCTAATTTGGAAATTGGTTATTTTAAAAATCAGGGCTTGAGATGGGTCCTGGGGTCTCCATAGGTAGACCTATGCCTGATTAACATGCTCATTGTTAAATAAATAAATGTTAATAAATCCTGCTTTTTATCCATTTCTGGCATCGTCACACAGAGGCCAAAATATGGATGACCAAATTATTAAATTCTGAGGGCTGATCTGTCACTCCATTTTCCTCTTCCTTTCCTTTCCCTTTGTTTTACTTTCTTGAATCACTTCATTTTGTTTTGACATTTGGTCTCCTGCATCTCATTTCTCTACCATTTTGCTCTTTCATTGAAACCTGGCAAGGATTTATAACAAGAACAAAATGTCAGGTTTGTCAGGCTTGGCTTGATGCCTCACAGGCCATCCTGCTATCAAAGGCTGGAGAGGGAGGAGTAATGGGTAATAAAGATGTGTGCGTAGGTGATGGGAAATATGGAAGGGGAAACAACAGGCGATAAAGAACAAAAAAGCTCGGAACCGGTGTGCACCAGAATCCAAGGCCAGCCACCCTGAAAAAGAATAGGGATTACCCCAAACATTCTCAGCATCCTCAAAACACTTTGATGAGCTTTAATTGGCTGAAATGAATTATGGGGGAGGGCTGGGATGAGGAGAAACCTTTTTATATCTTTTGAGTGTAGGAAACCCAGATCTAACCTGACTTTACTGCAGCTAACATCTTTTTAGTAAAAGAACCTTTTGCTTCAACCGAATGGAGTTCAGGGTCTCTCTTTCCTCAGGGATCAGATTGGGGCACGTCTGACACAAAAGCTGTGAAGGCATTTGAAGTATTAATTTAGCCACATTTCCTTTTGTTGCAAAAGGAGGTCTATTGATATAATCACAGAGTTGGAAAGGTGCCTGGAGCTCTTCTAGTCCAACCTCCTGCTCAAGCAGGAGATCCTATACAATTTCAAACAAATGGGAAATCCAATTTCTTCTTAAAAAACCTCCAGTGGTGAAACATTTACAATTTCTGAAAGCAAAGCTGCTCTACTGGTTAACTGTCCTCCCTGTTAGGAAGTTTCTCCTTAATTCCAGGCTGCTTCCCTCCTTGATTAGTTTCCATTTATTGCTTCTTATCCTGCCTTCTGGTGCTTTGGAGAATAGGTTGACTCCCTGTTATTTGTGGCAGCCCCTCAAATATTGGAACACTGCTATCATATCACCCCTTGTCTTTCTTTTCATTAAACTGGACAAAACCCAATTCCTGCAGCCATTCTTCAAATTTTGTAGCCTCCAGTTCCCTAATCATCTTTGTTGCTCTCCTCTGCACTTTTTCTAGAATCTCAACATCTTTTTTTTGTATTTTAGCGACCAAAACTGGATGCAGTATTCCAAGTGTGGTCTTACCAAGACAATATCAAGATATTGCAAGAAAAAAAGAAGCAGCAATCCATTTCTTATACAATGGGAACTACAAGCTGAATTCTTACCCTAATCTCCTGTAGAGAGTCAGGAAAATCACCTTGGCAGAAATATGCAAGAATTATAGCTTAAAAGGGCAGAAAAAATATTTTATGTCCTGAGGAATAAGATATTAAGATATTATTTGGAAGAGCCTGCTAAACTTACAACCCCAATCTTTTTTGCTGAACTACTGAAAAGGAGTTAAAAATAGTAGAAATAAATCAATCCAAATTGAAGAGATTCTGTTTTACTTCATTTTTTAATTCCAGATCAATTTTGAAAACATTGGGAAGAAAGAGATTTCCTGTTTCTATTCAGCCATTATTTTTCTAGAATTTTTGGAAGTAGAGGCCACCATGTTCTCCTGGATCTCTTGAAATGTCTTGCCGTTGGTTTCTGGGACTACCCAGAAAATGTAAATAAAGGCGAAGATCATAAAAGGCCAGTAAAGGAGCAAGTAGTAGGTTCCAAGATAGGACTAGAGACAAAAACAAAAATTAAGAAATACTGTGATCAAACTTGGCAGGCCTAAAAGACACACAGAATTGCATGGAAGGTCATCTCTGTCCTAATAAAAAAATCCCCAAGGAGTTTTTAAACAAATATATTTTTACTATATTTACTATATTTTATTTACTTTTTAAACTTCCAAAGGAATTACAGGATTACCTTTGTCAGAAGAAACATCAAGGCTGAGACAAAATGGATTCCCCAACTGATTAATCCAGAAATTACAAACGCAGATGCTCGGGATGACTGGAGGAACAATTCACCGATAATCACAGAAAGAATGGAAGCTAGAGGAAGAGAAGAGGGCAGCTTTGTATGTTTATTACAGCAACAACCGCAAAAACTTCCCTTGGTCTTTCTCCACCTGTGAAGACTCTGTATCCCATCGATCACAAACCTGGTCCTGTTACGAAGCCCATAAGGAAGATGATAATCAAAACAATGCTGATGAGGGCCAATGAGCGGCTGTTGATCTGTGGGGAAGAAGGGAGCACTTATGGGGTGACCATTAAAGTAGTAACCCTCCCCATCCCCCAACTTCACATCTTCACCCAAACTCTTATCTTCCACAGGTTTGGAACTCCATCCAGAGAAACTTGGCATGAACTCTATGAAATGGACCAACTGGATGAAATTGACAGATTGGTGAAATTGATCAGCTGGATGAAATTGATGAATTGGTAAAATTGATGGACTGGTGAAATTGGCCAACTCGATGAAATTCACAGATGGCTAAAATTGACCTACAGGTCAAAATTGATGAATTGGTGAAATTGATGAAATTGACCAACTGGATGAAACTGATGGATTGGTGAAATTGACAGATTGGTGAAATTGATGATGAAACTGACCAACTGGATGAAATGGACCAGACTGATTTTATCTGTCTGGGAAGGTTTGTGTGTGAGAAAAAACACAGATATGTTAACAGAAGGGCACTCAAGTTGTCCTGGTGCATAGAGCAGGAATGTAACCCACCTGAAAAGTGAAGACTAGGGCAATAGTTGAGATGATACACATCAAGAAGCCACTCAAAAAGAGAAATCTCCGCCCCAAGGAGTCAACAATGCAGATCTAGGAAAAAAGCAAAGCAGAAGAGATTTGATGCTATGGGCCGCTGGAGAAAATTCTTGAGAAAACCATGGATAACCAAGAACACAACCAATGGATCATCAAAGGAGCCCACAATTCTTCATGGAGGCTAAAATAATCCTGGTCCTCGCTTTTGCTATCGTGTTTTCGCTGATTTGAACTGCTCCTGCTGGTTGTATTGCTTTGCTCTAAGTTGGTGGGTTGACGGAGGCAGCAATATGAACAAGCCAATAATCAAGTGGGGATACGAGGTGGCTTACGGTTGTCAGAAGCATCAGCTGGATGATCAAGCTTCCTGCTAATGGAAGGCGCCCCACAGCTTTGGCAGACATTCCTACAGTTTTATAGCTTTGCTGGGCGAAAATTAAAATCTGCAATCAAAGGCAAAATAGGAGCAGATGGAGGGACACATAGAACTTGGGTCAGGCTCTAAAAACCCCTATTGCAATTTTTCTGAGTATATTCATCACTTGCACACTGAATCTTGCTAAACTAAATCACATAAAGCTTAGATTCTGGGAACTATTAAGGAGGATCTGTCTTCTCCCTATTTAAGTATTTATGATGTATTGTCAATAATCTAATTATCTAATCTAATTGGATAGAGCTACTGCTGTTCGCTGAAGTGGCATACAATAATACTGTATACAGCAGCACTGGCCTGATCCTTTTCCCAGTCACCACTAGCATGGAATTTGTCCCCATGACTGAGCTCCCCATGGAGCTTCCCTCATCTGTCTCCTTGAGTGAATGATGGAGTCTTCAAACCAAGGGTGGGATTCAAAATGTTCAACAACCAGTTCTGTGGGTGTGGCTAGGTGGGCATGTCTTTTTTTTTTGGCAGCACCCCCCCCCCATAGTTTTTTAGNTTTTTTTTTTTGGCAGCACCCCCCCCCCATAGTTTTTTAGGCCTTCTGGGCCTCAGGGAACCCTCCAGGGCGAAGCAGCAAGACAGGAGGGGAATCCCAGAACAGCTGATCATAGGGACAGCTGATAGTTAGGAGGGGGAAAAAAAAGAAATATTGTAAAGAGTGACTGGGCAGGAAAGAACCCAGTCAGTGATGTCAGGCATGTTCACAATGTTATACATGCACGATAAGGACTGAATGGGCTGGGTGGGGCAGGGCAGGTAGAGAAGGATGGGCCCAGCCAGGAGCATGATTTGCTGGTTCTCCGAACTGCAGCTCCTCCCTCCTGGGAATCCAGACCACATTTCATTACATTTTGCTGTATTATTATTCCCTTTATTGTCAGAGTACAATATGTGTATAATGAGATTGGTTGAGCCTCCCTTCATGCACCCCCCTCCCAACACAAATCACAGTGAGGACAGAAGTCGCTAACCTAATCCCAATCTTATTATACTTGGTGCCCTTTTGTAAAATGTAACAGCTACCTCTCCACCCCTCTGGTGTCCTGGAGTCCAGGAACAGATAACAGATCATCAGAGTTGGAAGATACCTTGTAGGTAATCTAGTCCAACCCCCCGCCCAAGGACATTCTCAGACCTGGACCATGGAAGAAGAAGGGAGGTCTCCAGACGACCAGATTGGACCATGTAACTAGGTGAAAACCACGGGAACCTTTAGAGTCAGTTTTCACCAGATATGCTCCAATATGATTTTTCCAATAAAGCCACCCTTTGAGGAATTAACCTGCTTCAGAGTTTTGCTTGCTATGGACTGATTACTTGGAACCCTGACACACTATTCTCTCACACCAACTATCTCAACTGTCTTGCCTCTTGCTTCTCACCCAAGCGGGAGACCCTACACCACTTCTGACAAATGGCAGGCCAGTCTCTTCTTGAAAGCTTCCAGTGATGAAGCTTCCACAACTTCCAAAGGCAACTTCTGTTCCATTGGTTGGTTGTTCTCACAGTCAGAAAATTCTCCTTATTTCCAAGTTAAATCTCTCCTTGTCCAGCTTCCATCCATTCTTCCTTGTCTGGTGTACAGACAAGTCTGGATGTGGATCTGGAAACTTTGTTCCTGGCTACATGCCAGCCACTTGGCACTTTGAGAAGGACCGAAACCCCAAATTTGAACCCTGGAAAAGCAAATGGCACATCCATTCTATGCGAGGTTGCTCAGGGAAGTCACTAACCGCATGTGTTTGCATAAATCGACTTCCGGCAGTCAAGATCACGACGGTGAAGACATGCCACCGGAGGTTGCGGAAGCGAAGGAGTTTCCACAGTGTCATGTTCTTCTGGCTGCTTTCGGCAAGTTGTTCCTGACAAAGTTCTTCCATCTCCTCCTCTACGTCTTCTTCCCCTCTCAGCTCCTTCAAAACTAAAGGGGAGGAAGAGGAGAGGAAGACAAGAACATGTACAAAGGGGCTACAGTTGGATGGAGCCAACAAGCCCAGGAGATCTGAAGGGCAGAAGCTGAGCTATAGGCCTGAATCCTCCCTTTGGCCCAGATGAGTGGCTCATAAGGCCATAAGACAGACTCGCATGGCCGTACCTTGTCTTGCTTTCTCTTTGTCATTCCTCTGCAAGTATAGAAACCTTGGACTTTCCGGAGAAGGCACCAAAAATATACTACTAATTATAGAAAATATGGCTGTAACTCCCACTAATAATGAAAAATCTGTGGCAAAGAGAGGGAGAGGGAGGGATGGAAAGAGAATGTTAGAATGTTGTTGACTGCAATCCAAGTTTCAAAAGTAAACTTTCTTTTCTACTTCCTCCTTTCACTTTGATTCATCTGCACCAGGACAATGGAAAGACACCCTCCGTGGCTTAGCATGAGTTAAAGTTTGCAGCAAGGATAGAGGTGAAAATACTTACTTTCTTCATTTCCCCAGATCTGAGGGCTGGTTAAGATTTGAGACAGAAAGTATCCCCAGCTGAGGAAGAGGAATGAAGTGGTCACCAAGGCTCCCCTCAGATTCAAGGGAGAGATTTCAAGAACGTAGAGAGAGACGGAGTAACTAAATGTTCCTGTAGAATGGATTAAACATTGCATTTCAGTCACATCTTGAATTCTAGCAAGTGCAGAATATAGGAGCAACTAGTCCTGAGATTTGTTGATTTAAATGTCCAAGTTAGGGAGCACTGTGATATAACAGTGCTGTGCTGTCCAATTTAATCATCACTTGTTTCTGCCTGTCATTCGGATTTTGGCTGATATCTTGAAGCTGAACCCAGAGCCAAGAAATTAGAGCATGTGCAAAGAGGCCTTGCTTTACCAGCCCTTTTCTCCCAACCTGCTCTTCCTTCTCATTTCACGGGTATGACTGCCATCTCCTTATGACTAAACTTATGACTGACTTCACGGGGGATCCACTATCCTGTTTTCTTACTAACGGAAGTAATAACTGCATATTGTACGCTCAGAATATTTGCAAATGACCATCCTGATTCCTAGGCTTCAAGAAAACCACTGTCAGGCTTCTCCCATCTTGAGCGTTTAGAAAGAAACACCTTCAACTCCAATTATGAAGCGACTGAATTACTTTTACTAAAGTCAAGCAGTTACAGCATAAACAAAGCTGGATCTCAATATGCCTGCACAAAGGATGCAATCTTCCCTGGCCCTCCCTGCTTGTCCAGTCCATCAGCGTCCAATGATGTACATACTAGATGTTTTAGGAACAGCTTTGAGGGTTGGCACCTCTTTGGTGGTTTCACATTCCATTCTCACGGCTCTGCCCTTGATCGGCAGTCTGCTCCAGATTGATAGCTTGGGTTTCTGTCGCCCTGTCATTCCCCCCTCCCACCTCCCCAATACTACTCTTTACTTTCCCAATCCTAAATTAAGGGACATTTAATGTAAAGGCAGAGTTCAGCCCTTTTATTTGGGGGCGTATAATGAAGTGGTAAGGACTCACCTGTTGCTATTCCTACAAAAAAGCAAGCAAAGAGACTGAACTCAAAGCTCCGAAAAATGTTGTCAAAACACAAGATGGTAGATGAAAAAATACTAATTCCATTGCTAATCAAGAGGGTGGATTTTCTGAAAAGACAGAGAAAGTTACTCATTCAAGGAAACAAGAATCACAAAAATTCTATTTTTTTTTAGTCCTGAACTACCAGCACCATCTTGATTGTCTTGTTTTAAAGGAACAATTTGTAGGAGTTTATGCAAAACACAAAATATACATTCACAGGGAGCTTTAATATGTGTGCTGTAACCATCCAGATGTTGACATCAGGGGAATTAGAGAGATTGAGTTGATAAGGTTAAAACTGGGATCTGTTCTTAGATAAGGTTAAAACTGGGATCTGTTCTTATTGCTGATGCTAGAAGGCCCAAGCCAATGATTTTCTGAGCAAATAAACTTTTCAAAATATGTAGAATATTACCATAGCTGTTAATCTTGGTGAATTTAAATTTTGGTTCTCCTTTCAATGGATCAAATTCTGTTATCTGGGGGTTAGGAGCTAAGTGGGTGGGCAGGAAAGGGCTTCACTTTACATGCCAATGGATGGCACCAATGCCAATAGAAACAGCTGAAATTTGGCACTTTATTGTATATCCACAGCCCAGAAATTCTAACATGTGCCTACTATACCTGCCATATCTGTCTGCCAGACAGCCCCAAAGATACACTCCAAAAAGGCGTCCAAGTGGGACCAAAATGATGAGTAATAGTAAGAACTTGAAACGCACAGTGTCTTTCTTGATTCCTTCCTTCTGAAGATTCAGCAACTGCATCTTTACCTTAAAAACATAAATTGGAAAACTGCAACAAGAACTTACAACTGTGCTGCACTTCCTTCCCAGCTGTCTGGCTCCACTACACTTAACATCCCTATGGCTATAACATCCCTGGCCAGCTGGCAGTCCCTAAGAAAACCCAGATCTTGAGTTATCCTTTGAAGGAATCTGGAGCAGAGATGCTAAATAATTTTTTTTATAAACTTTGGGACATTTCCTCCTGCTTCCCCTCCAAACAATGTGGCCATGATGAAGGGCACATGAGACCTGTCAGATGGAAAACCACACTGGGTTTTTTCTTGAATGAAAACAAACCATTGTTTCTCAAAGGTGCTTTTCAAGAAGCAGCTGGTCTTTCTGGTTTTCCTTTGAAGACATTTCACTTCTCATCCAAAAAGCTTCTTCAGCTCTGACTGGATGGTGGGGAATGGAAGGATTTATATTCCTTGCAAACCGTTGGTCATTTGTATTCTTATAGAGAGCCATTGAGGCCAATTGGAAGGGAGAGGTGGGAAGGGAAAGGAAGGGGAAGTGAAGTGAAGTGAGGAGAAAGGAAGGGAAGGGAAGGGAGGGGAGGGGAAAGGAGATGGGAAAAGGGAAGGAGAAGGCAAAAAGGAAAGGCAAGTGGGAAAAGTGAAGGGGAGGGAATGAAAACCGGATGGGATGGGCGAAGCCAGGATCGTGTGCCACGAAAGATACTGGCCCCACACAGAGTATTCTGAGCAACCCTAATGCAGGAAGGCGGGTTGTGTGAATAACTGCCAAGTCCCAACCCAGGACCACCCAGTGACACCCAGCAGTACTCACGTACCACAACAGGATTGGTGATAAGGTAGAACATGTATCCATACTGGAAAGACCCCAAACTGGACCCCACTAATGAGAGAATGAGTGGGCGGGTCAGTTTCTATGAAAAGGTTCAAGAGAGGAAAAACAACAATTCCTTCAGTGGGAAGGACAAAAATCAATACAACACCCATAACACATCTTAGACCTCCCCTCTCCTTTCACCCTTCCAATTTCTAGCTTGGATGGGAAGAAGGCTGACTTTCTGCATGTGCTTTACTGTTAGGGGAAAGCTAATTATTTTCCCCAAGTTAGTTTGGCATCTCCTGGTGCCAACCAAAACAACTGAGATTTAGGAGATTCCAAAGATTGTCCAGGTACTGCAATTTTTTAAAAAAAATACAGTTGAAAGCTGATCCTCTTCAGAAATTATTTATAATTTCTCTGCCCTGCCCTGCTTTGCCTTGAAGCTCAGAAACAATCACAGATCAAGATAAACCCCAACCTCAGCAGTCCTCCAAACTCACATCATTTCGGATTATGGGTTCTGATTCCTTTTTGTCCTCCATCCTTCTGGGGAGTTCAAGCAAAAACAAAAACAAACAGCAAAGTCTTTTCTTTTGTTCATTCTTCCACCATATTTACAAACGATTCTCCCCCTGAATCCAGCCAGAGAACCTCCCCAAACTCTTCTCCCTGATGACTCCTGTTCCAAGGTAGACAGCTGTGGATCAGGGAGGCTCCATAGAACCCGTCACTAATGACGGATGGCTTTTCTCACATAAAAGGGGACAAACGGTTTCCCCCACCTTTTCTTTTGAATGTTGGTCTGAGAACTGCGTGTTCAATTCCTAATTGTTTTAACAAATTCCCCAAATTTTTTGGCACCCTCCCTAACACTCCACCACTCCTCTGCCAATCCATTTAGGGGAAGCCAGTCTCCAAATTTTAGATTTTAAGGCAAAATTATTGTTTTAAAAACCCAACTTACTATTTTTGGGTGGGATGCCTTGGAATAAAAGGAGAAACACCACCGCTGTCTTTTCTTTCAAATGAAAAATCCTGGAGCAGCTGCGAGAGCCAATCAGGGAAAGGAGGCGGGAACATTCCGGGAAAAGCAGAATGGCAGTTAGGCAGCTGTTTTGCATAAATTTACATCCAAGAGCTTCTACTTTCAGCGGTTGAAACGTCTGTTGCTGAGCAAGTCTTGTGTTAAGTGAACTCGGGAAACTAATCAAGGAGAAAAGCTTAGAACATAGAACTCAGGTGAAATTTCCTAACAGTGAGAACAATGTACTGTAATCAGTGGAACAACTTGCCTCCAGAGGTTGTAAATGCTCCAAATGCTTGAAGTTTTTAAAAAGACGTTGGATAACCATTTGTCTGAAGCAGTGTAGGGTATCCTCCCTGGGCAGGGGGTTGGACTAGAAGACCTCTAAGGTCACCTTCCAGCTCTGTTATTCTATTCTATTCTATTCTATTCTATTCTATTCCAATTTCTATTCTCTTCTATTATATTCCTTATTCTATTTCTATTCTATTCTATTCTAGTCTCCGTTCAATTCTATTCCATTCCATTCCAATTTCTATTCAATTCTATTCTCAATTCTATTCCATTCCATTCCATTCCAATTTCTCTTCCGTTCCATTCCAATTTCTATTCTGTTCTATTCTATTCTAATCTTATTCTATTCTATTCTATTCTATTCTATTCTACTCTACTCTATTCCATTCCAATTTCTATGCTATGCTATGCTATTCTGATTTTGCACCAATTTGCGACCTTTCTTACTACAGTTGTTAAGTGAATCACAACAGTTGATAAGTTAGTCCCATGGTTGTTAAGTGAATCTGGCTTCCCTATTGACTTTGTTTGTCAGAAGGTCATAAAAGGGGATCATTGCAACAGTCATAAATATGAGTCAGTTGTCAAGCATCCAAATGTAAATTGTGTGACCATGGGGGATGCATGCTGCAAAGATCATAAGTGTGAAAAGCATTCATAAGTCACTCTTTTTGGTGCTGTTACAACTTCAGCCACTAAATGAATTGTTGTAAGTCAAGACCTATATTTTAAACCCGTTATGTAGGGGAAGGAAAATTTATCAGGGTTTTAGGAGAGGTTTCTGTGGGCCTGATGGAGAGAAGGGGGTAGGATGAGAGGCTTCTGTGGGGCAGGCAGAGGGAGAGAAGGGGGATAGGATAAGAGAGGCTTCTGTGGGGGCTGGCCTGATGAAGAGAAGGGGAGTATAATAAGAAAGGCTTCTGTGGGGCAGGCAGAGGGAGAGAAAGAGGTAGGATAAGAGAGGCTTCTGTGGGGCAGACCTGACAGAGAGAAGGAGAATAGTGTAAGAAAGGCTTCTGTGGGGCAGGCAGAGCGAGAGAAAAGTTTGGTTTAAAAGAGGCTTCTTGGGGCAGGCCTGAGAGAGAGAAGGGGTAGGATAAGACAGGCCTCTGTGGGGCAGGCCTGAGAGAGGGAAGGGGAATAGTGTAAGAATGGCTTCTGTGGGGCAGGCCTGAGGGAGAGAAGAGGAATAGTGTAAGAAAGGCTTCTGTGGGGCAGGCAGAGAAAAGGTTGGTTTAAAAGAGGCTTCTTGGGGCAGGCCTGAGAGAGAGAAGGGGTGGGATAAGAGAGGCCTCTGTTGGGCAGACCTGAGAGAGAGAAGGGGGATAGTGTAAGAAAGGCTTCTGTGGGGCAGGCCTGAGGGAGAGAAAAGGTTGGTTTAAAAGAGGCTTTTGGGGGCAGGCCTGTGAGAGAGAAGGGGATGGGATAGGAGAGAAAGAAAGGAAGAAGGGACGACCAGCCACATGAATCTCATCACGTGACCTGCCGACTGAGAAAAGACTGACCACCATGACACACTACATGATCCAGGCCAGTAGAGGTGTCTGAATGAGGGACCATTGTGGATTGGTGGCCCCAAGAGGGTCAGGAGAACCCGGACTCCAGTGGCCCTTACGAGGGTAGCACTACATCTCTTTCTAGCATAAGTGCACAATCGTGTCTACCGTCCCTGTCCCATTGTCCCCATTTATTCGTACCTTATTTCCTGTATTCTTATTCATGTTTATACTTATATCTATTATCTTATAAGCTGACAAATGAATAGATTAGAACAGAATAGAATTCTTTATTGGCCAAGTGTGGTTGGACACACAAGGCATTTGTCTTGGTGCAAATACTCTCAGTATACAGAAAAGATACATTCATCAAGAGTCAAGAATCAAATAAATAAATAAATAAAATCCTAACACGGAGGCCAAAATACGGATGATTAAATTTTAAAGACTTGAGGGCCAAAATGTCCACTCTTCCACTGGTTAATTGTCCTCCCTGTTAGGAAGTTTCTCCTTAATTCCCTCTTGATTAGTTTCCATCTGTTGCTTCTTATCCTGCCCTCTGGTGCTTTGGAGAATTGGTTGACTCCCTGTTATTTGTGGCAGCCTCTCAAATATTGGAACACTGCTATCATATCACCCCTCATCTTTCTTTTCATTAAACTGGACAAAACCCAATTCCTACAGCCATTCTTCAAATGTTTTAGCTTCCAGTTCCCTAATCATCTTTGTTGCTCTCCTCTGCACTCTTTCTAGAGTCTCAACATCTTTTTTTTTTGTACTGTAGCAACCAAAACTGGTTGCAGTATTCCAAGTGTGGTCTTACCAAGGCAATATAAAGATATTGCAAGAAAGAAGCTGCAGCAATCCATTTTTTATACAATGCGAGCTACAAGCTGAATCCTTCCCCTAATCTCCTCTAGAGAGTCATGAAAATTACCTTGGCAGAAATAAGCAAGAATTATAGCTAAAAAGGGTGGGGAAATTTTTTTTTATCCTGGGGATTAAGATAATATTTGCAAGTGTATACCTAGTTCACTGGAGCATCAGAAGAATGGGATAAGCAAAACCAGACTTGCAAGATATTCTTTTTATAGTTAACCTCAACAATGGAAATTTTTTTTAGCCTTCCTGTAAGATTAATTTTCTGCTTTGGCTACCTCACAGGAGTATGACTAAATCTCTGTTCACACAGATCTGCTAAACCTACAACCCAAACTTTTTTTTGCCAAATTAGCGTATAGGAGATAAAAATAGGAGAAATAAATCCAACTTGAAGACAGGTTCTGTTTTATTTCATTTTTTAATTCCAGAACAATTTTGAAAACAGGGGGAAGAAAGATTTCCTGTTTCTATTCAGCCGTTATTTTTCTGGAATGTTTGGAAGTGCAGGCCGCCATATTCTTCTGGATCGCTTGAAATGTCTTGCTGCTGGTTTCCGGGACTACCCAGAAAATGTAAATAAAGGTGAGGATCATAAAAGGCCAGTAAAGGAGCAAGTAGTAGCTTTCAAGATAGGACTAGACAGAAACAAAAATTAAGAAATACTATGATCAAACTTGGCAGGCCCATGAGACACACAAAATTCTGCGGTAAGGTCACCTCTGCATTGAAAAAAAATCCCCAAGGAGTTTTTAAATAAAAATTTTGTTAATATATTTAATTTACTTTTTAAACTTTCAAAGGGATTACGGGGTCCCTTACCTTAATCAGAAGAAACAGAAAGGCTGAGAAAAAATTGATTCCCCAACTGACAAATCCTGCAATTACAAATGCAGATGCTCGGGATGATTGGAGGAACAATTCACCAGTGATCATGGGAAGAATGGAAGCTGGATGAAGAGAAGAGGGCAGACCTTATAACTTTAATTTTATTTTTTTAAAAGCAACTGCAAAAATTTCCCTTGGTCTTTCTCCACCTGCGAAGAATCTGTATCCCATCTGATCACAAACCTGGTCCGGTTATGTAGCCCACAAAGAAGATGATAATGAAAACAATGCTGATGAGGGCCAGCGAGGGTCTGTTGATCTGTGGGGAAGAAGGGAGCACCTGTGGGATGACCATCAAAGTAGTAACCCTTCCCTCCTGCAACTTCACATCTTCAACAAATCTTCTCCTATCTTCCACAGGACTTGGGAACCCCATCTATAGAAAATTGGCATTAACTCTATGAAGTGGACCAATTGGATGAAATTGATGGATTGTTGAAATTGACAGATTGGTAAAATTGACTGACTGGATGAAATTTAAAGTTGGATGCAATTGGCCAACCGGATGAAATTAACGGATTGTTGAAATTGAGGGACTGGCGCAAATGACCGACTGAATGAAATTTAAGGATCCGTGAAATTGACCAACTAGATGGGTGAAATTGATGGATTGGTGAAATTGACTTGCTGGATGAAATTCACCAGACCAATTTTACCTGGCTGGGAAGGTTTGTGTGTGAGAAAAAGCACAGGGATGTTAACAGGGAGGCACTCAAATTGTCCTGGTTCATAGAGCAGGAACATAACCCACCTGAAAAGTGAAGACTAGGGCAATATTTGAGATGATACAAATCAAGAAGCCACTCAAAAGGAAAAATCTCCGCCCCAAGTACTCAACAGCGCAGATCTAGAAAAAAAAGCAAAGCAGAAGACAATTGATGCTTCGAGACACTGCAGAAAAATCCTGAGAAAACCATTGACAGCCAAGAACACAAACCAATGGCTTATCAAACAAAGGAACTCACAATTCTTCATTGACACTAAAATTATTCTGGTCTTTGCTTTTACTATCATGTTTTCGCTAATTTGAACTGATCCCTGCTGGTTGTATTACTTTGAAATACATCACGCTAAGTTGGTGGGGTAATGGAAGCAGCAGATAACTCAAACAAGCCAGTAATCAAGTGGCAATTCAAAGTGTCTTACAGTTGTTAGAAGCATCAGCTGGATGATCAAGCCTCCTACGAATGGAAGGAACCTCATAATTTTGGTAGACAGTCCTAAAGTGTTATAGCTCTGCTGGGCAAAAATTAAAACCTGCAATCAAAGACAAAAGAGGTGCAGTTGGAGGCACACATAGAACTATCTCAACTGCATTGTCTCTTGCTTCTCTGGAATGCAGCTCCTCCCTCCTGGGAATCCAGGACACATTCATTACACTTTGCACTTTTATAAAATGCAACAGCTGCCTCCCCACCTCTCTGTTGTCCTGGAATCCAGGAACAGTCTGGATGTGGATCCAGAAACTTTGTTCCTTGTTACAAGCCAGCCACTTGGCACTTTGAGGAGGACAGAGACTCCAAACTTGAACCCTGGAAAAGCAAACAGCACACCTTTTTTATGCGAGGTTGCTTGGGGAAATCACTAACCGCATTTGTTTGCATAAATCGACTTCCAGAGACCAAGACCATGACGGTGATGATATGCCACCGGAGGCTGCGGAAGTGAAGAAGTTTCCATACTGTCATGTTCTTTTGGCTGCATTCAGCAAAGTGTTCCTGGTGAAGTTCTTCCATCTCCTCCTCTACATCTTCTTCCCCTCTCAGCTTCTTCAAGACTAAAAGAGGAGGAAGAGGAGGGGAAGACTAAAAACATGTTCAAAGGGGCTACAGTTGGATGGAGCCACCAAGCCTTGCTGATCCAAAGGGCAGAAGCTGAGCTACAGCTCTGATCCTCCCTTTTGCCCAGACGAGTGGCTCGTAAGGCCATAAGGCCAGACTCACATGGCTGTACCTTGTCTTGCTTTCTCTTTATCGTTCCTCTGCAAGTATAGAAACCTCGGACTTTCCGGAGAAGGCACCAAAAATATACTACTAATTATAGAAAATATGGCTGTAACACCCACTAATAATGAAAAATCTGTAGCAGAGAGGAAGGGAGGGAGGGAGGGGAGGGAGAATGTTAGAAAATTGTTGACCACAATCCAGGTTTTAGAAGTAACCTTTCTCTTTTCTACTTCCTCTTCTCCTGCTTTGATCCCCCTCTGCGCTGGGATTTTTGAAAACAGGGAAGTTATCCTCCCTGACTTAGCATGAGTTAAAATTTGCAACAAGGATGGAGGTGAAAATACTTACTTTTTTCATTTCCCCAGATCTCAGGACTGGTTAAGATTTGGACCAGAAGGTATCCCCAGGTGAAGAAGAGAATCAAAGCAGTCACCAAGGCTCCCCTTAAATTCAAGGGAGAGATTTCAAGGACATAGAGAGAGACAGAATAACCAAATGTCCCTGTGGAATGAATTAAAATTGCATTATGGTGTGATGACCCAGGCTGGGATACAAAACAAACACAGTCACAGAAAACAGATGAAGCCCCTTTTATTCCTTCACTTTGCTTCCAAGGTCTGAATATCTTTGACAGAAGACAAAAACACACTCCCACACGAACAGTTACACAAAGAAGGAAAAAAGCAACACAAACCAGACAAGATAAGGGCTGGAGGACGTCCACAATAACAGAACACACACTGGGAAGGACGCCAAATTCAGAGAGGAACTATAAACTAGATATATTTACACGTTTTGTTTCCAGCTTTCGCCAGTACACAGGTCCATACTCTTATTCAGTTGTCACAGCTGCAGCCCATGAAGAGGATCAAGGCCCTCTCCTCCCAAGGAGACCATGTCTCTCCCTNCCCTCTCCTCCCAAGGAGACCATGTCTCTCCCTTTTCCTCTCTTCCCTGCATGCCCTAGGATGGAGAGAGGATGGGCTTGGGTCCTCCTCTGTCTGCCCAGCCGGCCTCTGCCCTTCCCCAGCCTCCTCCACAATCCCCAGAACCACACTTCCACTCCCTGTGGGCTGTTCCTCCTCTCCCTCAGAGTCAATCAACACCAGGGGCATGACATACAGTCACAGCATGCATTCTGGTGAGTGCAGAATTTAGGAGCATTTACTGTGCATGGCTGGCCCTGAGATTATAACACAGGGAACAGTGTTACAACAGTGCTGTGCTTTCCAATACAATCTTCACTCACTCCTGCCTGGCGCTCCAAAATTTGATCTTGCGAGCATGGGGATGCTGCAACAGTCATAAATGTGAAAATGGTCACAAGTCACTTTTTTAATGCCGTTATAACTTTAAACAGTCACTAAATGAGCTGTTTAGTCAAGAACTACCTGTACATTTCCTTCTACATCCGGTTTATTTCTGCTTTTGTTAGGGAGACTTCTCAGTGGATTCAGTAGTAACTGCACATCCTACCCTCGGAGTCTTTCCAAATGACCATCCTGATTCCTAGGCTCCAAGAAACCCACTGTCAGGCTTCTCCCAACTTGAGCATTCAGAAAAGAAAGACCCTCAACTCCAATTATGAAGCAACAGGATTACTTTTACTAAAGTCAAGCGGTTACAGCACAAGCAAAGCTGGATCTCAATAATCCTGCACAAAGCCTGCAATTTTACCTCTTCCCTGACCCTCCCTGCTTGTCCAGTCCATCAATGTTCAATGATATTCAGACTAGATGTTTTGGGAATGGCTTTAAGTCTGCTCCAGATTGACAGTGTTGGTTCCTGTCACCCTATCAATCCCTGTCCTACCTCCCCAACCCTACTCTTTACTTCCCCAATCCTAAACTTCTAAATTAAGAGACATTTAATGAAAGGCAGGGTTCCGCCCTTTTATTTGGGGACTCATAATAAAGTGGTCATGGACTCACCTGAACCTATTCCTATAAAAAAACGAGCAAAGAGGCTGAATTCAAAGCGCCGGAATATTTTATCATAACACAAGATGGCAGACGAAAAAATACTAATTCCATTGTTAATTAAGAGAGCAGATCTTCTGAAAAGACACGGAAAGAGACACATTTAAGGAAACAGGAATTGCCAAAATGCTAATTTTATTTAGTCCTGAATTACCAACAGCATCTTGATTGTCTTGTTTTAAATGAACAATTTGTTCCTGGAATTGCAGGAGATAATGCAAAACACAAAAATATACCTTCATGGGGAAGCTCTAACATGTTGTAACCATCCAGATGTTGGCATCAGGAGAAATTAGAGAGATGGGGAAGAGAAGATTAAAACTGGGGTCTGTTCTTATCGCTGATACTAGAAGGCCCAAGCCAATGATTTTCTGAGCAAATAAACTTTTCAAAATACGTAGAATATTAGCACAGTAGGAGACAGAAGGACCGTTCTAACTCACTCCCTTCACTCTGCTCAGGGGCATTTGGGTATGTTTGGTTTAGTAAAAGGACTAGGGGCGGCATAATAGCAGTCTTCCAATATTTGAGGGCTTGCCACAAAGAAGAAGGGGTCAGCCTAGTCTCCAAGTCCAAAGCACCTGAAGGCAGAATGAAAAGCAATGGATAGAAATTAAACAAGGGAAGAATCAACATAGAACCAAGGAGAAATTTCCTGTCATTGAGAACTGCTGATCCAGCCCTTGAAGAAATCCAGTTTGACACCCCTGGTACAGAGTCTCCTGCTTAAGTAGGGGGTTGGATTAGAAGACCTCCAGGGTCCTTTCCAACTCTGTTAAGTCTTTTATCAAATATTTATTTAAACACAGCCCCTGTTAATCTTAAGTTAATTTAAACTTTGGTTCTCTTTTCAGTGGATCAAATTCTGTTATATGGGGTAAGGAGCTAATTACATGCCAATGGATGGAACCAATGCCAACAGAAACAGCCAAAATTTGGCACTATATCCACAGCCCAGAAATTTTGTTTAACCTGTGCCTACTGTACCTGCCATATCTGTCTGCCAGATAGCCCCAAAGATACACTCCAAAAAGGCCTCCAAGCGGGACAAAAACGATGAGTAATAGTAAGAACATGAAACGCACGGTGTCATTCTCGATTCCTTCCTTCTGAAGATTCAGCAACTGCATCTTTACCTTAAAAACATAAATTGGAAAACCGCAACAAGAACATACAACTGTGCTGCACTTCCTTTCCAGCCGCCTCCCTCCACCTCACTTAACACCCCTGTGAGGTAGGCTGGCCAGCCAGTTATCCTTTGAAGGAATCCATGGCAGAGATGCTAAAGAAATCTACTCTTCAAAAGAGTGGCTTTTGTCTTTTAAATGCAATATGGGCAAGTGGGGGAAGGAGAAGGGGGGGATGGGATGGGAAGGGAAGGGAAGGTAAAATGAAGAAAAGGAAGGGAAGAGGAAAGGAAAAGAAAAGTTGGAAAGGGAAGGGAAGAGGTAAAAGTGGAGGGGAGAGGATAGGGCAGGCAATACTATTTTGAAAACCCAATGCCAGCATCCTTGTGCCATGAAAGACCCTCGGCCCACCCAGAGCAACCTCAGCAACCCGAACAGGTTGTGTAAATCATTGCCAAGTCCCAACCCAGGACCAACCAGCAGCATCCAGCCGGCTTCTCTTACCACAACAGGATTGGTTATCAGAAAGAAGGTGTATCCGTACTGCAAAAATGCCAAACTAGACCCCACAAATGAGAAAATGAGCGGGCAGGTCAGTTTCTATGAAAAGGTGCAGGAGAGGAAAAACAACAACATAATTCCTTCAGCGGAAAGGACAAAAACCAACACAACACCCATAACACATCTCAGACCTCCCCTCTCCTTTCACCCTTCCAATTTCTGGCTTGGATGGGAAGAAGGCCGACCTGCATGTGCTTTCCTGTTAGGGGAAAGCTACTTATTTTCCCCAAGTTAGTTTGGACCCCTGGCATCTCCTGGTGGTGTCTCATCCACAAAGCAGCTGTCATTTAGGAGACTCCAAAGATTGACTAGACACTGCAATTTTTTTTTAATACAATTGAGAGCTGATCTTCTTGAAGCTTAAGGATAACCACAGATCAAGATAAACTCCAACCTCAGCAGCCCTCCAAACTCACATTTTTTCAGATTGTGGCTTCAGATTCCTCTTTGTCCTCCATCCTTCCGGGGAGATCAAAAGGAAAAAAGCAAAAACGAAAAAAAATTTGACCCTTTTTATCTGAGAAAAGCTGTCTGTTGTTGGTGATGGGCTCTATGGAGCCTCCCTGATCAGCAGCAGTCTTTTCTTTCAAATGAAAAATGCTGGAGCAGCCATGAGAGCCAATCAGGAGGCGGGAACATTCCAGGAAAAGCAGAATGGCAGTTAGGCAGCTGTTTTGCATAAATTTACATCCAGGGGATTACACTTTCAGGGACTGCACATAATTTTCCCAGCATTTATGGTACAGAAAGTTTTTCCAACTTCCCTCCATATCCGAGCAGTGATCACCTTGTGGTCTTCCATCCCAATTCTAAGCCAATTTATTCACTTTCTTCCCAGCCCACCTAGATCAGTTTTTCATTATTTACCCAATTTAAACCCCTCGTTTTTCCATGAAATGGGTGAATTAATTGATTGAATACTTTTTCTGAGCAGGTGTATTTAGACACACAAGAATTTGTCTCACAGTTGACTGAGTAAAAATTGTTAGTTAAATACAAGAAACAATTGAAAAACGTAGCAAACAATTGAAAAACAAAGTCTGGGGGAAAAAACTCTCACATTCACCGAGACACACTTTTGAAGCATCTTTGTCATTTTGGCTAAATTGAACTGCTGGAGCAAAAAAAAATAAATAAAGCAGGGTGGAAAAAAGCCAAATAAGGAAAAATGGTCCCTTTGTTCAAAGCTCATTTATTTATTCATTCATTTAAAAAAAACCCTTTTATTCAAAGCCCCCCCTTCAATGAGGCAGATGGAAGAATCTACATTTTAATCTGTACATTTAAGAGTTTTTGTTGCATTGATCTTTAAAACACACAAACACACCGAGAGAAGTGAGGTATGCAGAACAAGAAAAATTAGCCTGCCTCCCTCCAATTTTTTTTTTTTATTGCAGCATTTATTTGAAGGTCAACAAAGCATCGTCCTCCCAAATTGTGGGTGTCCATTGAGTCGATTGCTTTCCTGAGTGGCTAAGCTTGCGATAAAATCAGAATTAACCCATATGCACCCTTCGCTACAGTTCTCCCAGAGGCAAAGGCTGTACCACCCACAAGTATTTCTCTTGGAGGCATCATTTCAAGCAGAAAATTGTAGGCAATTGCTCGACTCCAACGTCCATCCCCGATCAAGCTAGTTGAGGATGATGGGACCTGTAGTCTCTCTCTCTCTTTCTTCTATGATTTCCAAATAGGGTGCTGACAGCCAATGGCTCTCCTTTCCCCCCTTAATCCTGGAAAGTCTTGCTCCTTAACATTTCAAGACACGTTCTCCTCTTTTATTCTTAAAACTTGAATTAAAAATAATAAAAAAACATGTCCTTATAGCATCTTTTTTAAAAGGAGAAGGAGGAAGAAGAGGAGGATGAGGAGAAGGAAAAGAAAAAGAGGAAGAGGAGGAGAAAGAAAACACCCTGAGAAAGGTACTCCGGCACTTGGCATCTTTGCTTACCTGTTCGAACAAAACACAAACAAGGACCAATGAAAGGATAAGTTTCAGTAGAAAAATCAAAAGCCATCTATATAAAACAGCTAATTCTCAATTTAGTGCCTACTTCTTTATTAACAGTTCAAAGTTACAAGGGCATTAAAAAAAGCTTGCCTGTTGAGAAGTCGGAGAAAAAGATGCATTAGAAAGTGTTGACTTAAAAAAAAAAAAGGTTTAACACCTTAAAAAAAAGATGTCAACTCATAAAATATTTCTATGGTCTTTTTAAGTTGCCAACAGAAAGGAAGGGGGGAAAGGGGTTTGAAAGAGCAGTGTGGCAGCTCAGAAATTGAAAGTGCATTCCACACATAGTTTTTCAAAGATAGTAACTAGGTGACTGAAGTTTCTGCCGTGCACAATCCTAATTGGAGAGCATGATTAATAACTCTTGGCTATGGATGTGTCCCATTGGAGAATATGAATGATGATACACCCAGGGTGTGGAGGTGGGAAACCAGGGTCAAGGGTGACAATGAATGATGTGCCTCAGAGTCAGCTACACCCAGGCAGTGCCGGCATGTTAACTCCAATATAATAATTTTGAAGTTTTAGAAGTTTGCTCGAGATTCATGATTTAATTGGGGGGAACTGGCCAGAATCCTCACAAAAGGCGGGGGAAAAGTGGATCGGGTTTGTTTGCTTTTCCCCAGTAAGGTCAAAGAATTTGAAAGAACACAGTGAATCTTGTAAATAAAAAAATGACAGTTGACTAAGATTATTAGGTGCAAACAGAAATGCATAGCGATTTCCATAGCAAGGAAGATAAAGCAGGAACGGTGAAATTGAATATTTTATTCAAAGAGGAAAAATATATTCCCATTTGGATTTCACTTCCAGATGTTGTGCTAGGGATGAAAAAAAAAATGAAACTTTTGACTTGTGGTTTGATTGATTCAGAAAGATGTGTAAAAGCAAAAGTTGAGGATGGAGTGTTTTTATTGTGGTCTGCGGCTAAGAAGAGTTGGAAGTCAATGCCTTTTTTTTTTTCTTCTTCCCCCCCCCCTTTGTATCTTCACACCCTTTTCCTGGCTCCTGTTGTAATTTGCAGGTAGCAGGTGTGGCTGGCTGAGGTCTCGGAGAGCGAGGACTCAGGTGAGGGCCTGCATGGGCCATGCAGGATGGGCCAGGACATCATGCGGGAGTGGAGTCTTTGGAGATGGTGGAGGCTGGCAGCAGCGATGAAGAGGTCCCCGAGGAGCCTGTGCCCAGTGCGCGTGCGTGCAGGGCTGCTCGAAGGAAAAAGCAGCTGCAGCAGCACGGGCGACTCGGGAGTAAGGCTGCAAGGTTTCTCTTCTCTTCTACTTTAAGTCTATTCTAGTCTATTCTCCTGTTCTTCATTCCATTCCTTATTTTCTATTCCATTCCACTCCATTAGCCCACCTTGCAAAATTAAAGCAAGCTAAAAACACTCACGGTGAAGAATCCCACCAGGCAAAAAGGTGATTTCCACCACGACGCAGGCCAGTGTTCAGGGGCTGGATAAGTCTTCCCCTGCACCATTGCTGCCTTGCAGCTCCCAGTCTATGCAAAGGGGAGCCTCTGCTTGGGAGCTGGTCTCCAAACTTGGCGGGGGAGGCTCCGGGTTCGAGAGTTGCCAGCAGCACAAGGAAGAAAAGAGTTTATTCCGGACGACTCGGGTGCAAAAGACAAAGAGGATGCAATTTGCTGCTCCTTGAAAGGTGTTCCCAACTCCCTGATGGGAAAAGGAGAGGACTTTTTATTTTTATTTATTGTGCTTCTGAAACAAAAAAAACAAACAAAAACAAAAGGCCCTTCTGGGCCTTTAATCAGAGTGGACTTCAGTTCCCAGAATCCTTTGCTGCACATCTGGAGGCAGCTGGAGGAGGAAGGCCCATCCAGGCAGCCTGCTTTATTTATTTATTTATTTGTTTGTTTGTTTGTTTGTTTGTTTGTTTATTGGAAACTCGGTTATTTTTCCAAACTCACGTGAAGAACCACCAGGAGCCAGTTTTGGTCTGCAGGAGAGCCGGAAAGGGTCAACACAAACCGGATGGTGCTCCAGATACGCAGAAATATGAAAACAATCGGGATTAAGGTCAGCTTCTTGTCCGCTACGGAGGCTGCTCTCGTTTGGGAGGATGGGTTCCTGGACAAAATGGGCCGGTACTCTGAGAGGGCTGCGTGCTGGGAAAGAAAACAGAAAGACAACCCCCCCTCCCATTAGATGTATAATTATTTTGTGAGGTTTCTATGGCTTTTCATTTTAAAAATATGATCAACTACCATTTGACTTGATGAGGGGGCTATATAAATTGAATAAATGAGTAAAAGGTGATAGATAGATAGATAGATAGATAGATAGATAGATAGATAGATAGATAGATAGATAGATAGATAGATAGATAGATAGATAGATAGATAGATAGAGACAGACAGACAGACAGACAGAAAGACATATAGACAGAAATAAAGAGAGAAAGGGGGTAAAAATAGAGGGAGAGATGATAGAGAGATATGGATGGATGGATGGATAGACAGACGTAGAGAGGGAAAGAGTGGGTAGAGAGAGAGGGAGAGATGATAGAAAGATATGGATGGGTGGATGGATGGACGGACAGGCATAGAGGGGGAAAGAGTGGGTAGAGAGAGAGGGAGAGATGATAGAGATAGAATGATATGGATGGATGGATGGATGGATGGATGGATGGATGGATAGATATACATACAGACAGACAGACATAGAGGGAGAAAGAGTGGGTAGAGAGGGAGGGAGAGGTTAGTGATAGAAAGATATGGATGGATGGATAGATGATAGACAGATAGACCCAGACAGATAAACATAGTGAAGGAAGGAGGATAACAATTATAAATAGAGATATGAGATAGAGAGATATGAGACAGGCAGACAAATAGAGATAAAAGAAGAGAGACACAGAGAGAGAGAGACAGTGGAGTAGAGAAATAGAGATAAAGAGAAAGAGAGAGGAGGAGAGGGAGAGAGAAAGAGAGATGCAGAGAGAGCAGGGGGTACAGTAGATAGGTAGAAGAGACTGCACGGAGTAAACAAGGCCATTTCCAAGAAATATTTATTAGCTTACTAAAACAAAAAGATATTCATTTCATTCTGTCTGGATTTTAGAACATAAATTCTGCGACCACCAAGGGGTGTCTGACTACCCCAAACCTGCCAAAATGACCTCATGGTATTGTGCCCACATTCAACCAAGTGTCTCCCCTCCCCCCTCAACCTCTCCCTCCCACATCAGATTCAGCCCCAGCCAATTTAAAACTGCAAATAGAAAGCTGCAAAATGGGGTGGGATTCCCTCTCTGGAATGTGATGCATGCAAAAAGTCTCTTGCAGCTGCTTTGGTTGGCTATTGGGGAAGAAGGAACTGCACCCATCTTGCACGACTCAGGTAGTCCTTGACTTACGACCACAACTGAGCCCAACATTCCTGCTGCTAAGCGAAACCTAGGTTAATTTTGAAGTTTTGCCACCACGTTTTACGACCATTTTACAGCCAGCTGTTCAATGAATCACCTCAGGGCTTAAGTTAGCGACACAGGGATTGTTAAGTGAACAGGGCTTCGCTCATCAAATGGTTGTAAAAGGACTGTATTTACTCCCTCCGTAAACTGTTTTCTTTAAGAGTTTGATATCCAGCCGAGGATAATTGGACATTGGGGCCAAGTTGGAGGCATTAAAGGGACGTTATTCCATTTTTGTGACTTGGTTATTTTTGTGTCATGCCCCAGTCATCACAGCTCCTATCTCCCTTCCCGAAGTATCTTCCTGCTTATCTGATCACTTTCTGAATACTCACCGCTCGGTTGATGTGTTTCTTTATCAGGATGTAAAAAAAGGGCAAGGTCACATAAGCGAGGATTTCCCACAATTTCCCTGCCAGCAGCATCCAAAGAAGCCGGTCTTCGGCACTGATGTCAATCCAGCACCAGCCAACTGACACATCTGACGCGTCGTAACCGATTTTTTTCAAGGCCACGGCGGCGGTGGTGATGCCCAGGGGAACCCCCCAGCTGCAAATAGGGGGAAGACAGAGAGAGAGAGAGAGAAAATAAAGATTTGGAGCCATCAAACTGGTTAGAAGCAGAGGTGGTATTCAGCAGGTTTGGACTGGTTCTGGAGAACTG
The DNA here is from genome assembly GCA_004320025.1 of Laticauda laticaudata. NCBI lineage: Eukaryota > Metazoa > Chordata > Lepidosauria > Squamata > Elapidae > Laticauda > Laticauda laticaudata. The sequence continues at coordinate 7,930 of BHFT01020016.1, read as the reverse complement.
GTAGCAGAAATTTGGAGTCGGCTGGGTCTTCTTTGGTTGCCATGCACAGGAGAACGGAGCTGGAAAGCAGGTTAGTGGGGTGAGGAGGGAATGGGGATTTTATAGTATCCTTCCCCTGCTATGCCCACCAAGCCACACCCACAAAACCGGTAATAATTTTTTTTTAATCCCATCACTGGTTAGAATGGCCCTTGCAGGTTGGGAAAACGAGCTAAAAATCTCCTTTCTGGATTTAAGGAACGACATCTTTGAAGGTAGGACACCAGAAAAGAAGATTAGATGGCGAAATTGATAAGAATTTGCTTGAATAGCAAAGCTAAAAACAAATGACCTTTTCTTTTGGAAAGCTTTATGTGAACTATCCATTGGAAAAAAAGGTGAAATGGATGATTTATGGATTTGGGGATTGAAAAGGGATAAAGAGGAAGAGGAAGGAGTAACAATGTTTTTTAAAAAAAAACATTTTTATTAAGTTATAAAATATTATGAAATACAAAAGCAAATAAGAGGACAATGAGGGGAAAGGGAAAAGGGAAAGGAAAAGCGAGAAAGGAAAAAGAAAAGAAAAACATTGACTTCTGAATATCTCTGTTACAGTAGAAAAGGGCATTATAAAAAAAAATCACAACTTTTTGTTTATAATAGTATTATTCACAATAGTATGAATCGGTTATTTCTGGAAAAGCCTATCAGTCTAATCTACAAAAAAGAGGAATTAATTAATAGGGCAGAAACAATTCTATAGTTTAATATGAATAATAATTTATTATATGTATCTGTCACTCCACTTCCAGAGACACTGGGAAATTCTTCTTCTTCACCTTTTTGGCTCTGCTTTGAAAAAAGTTTTCTCTACTCTTAAAACAGGCAACTTTTCCTGTTTTTTTTTAGCACTGTAACCTGCTTTTATTAGAAAGGAGCCATTTTAATAGTGCATCAGAAAAAGAAAATAATTTTCCGGCAAGCGGTTGAGAATGTGTTTTAGAAAATCTGGCCAATTTTTTCCCCACTTCTAACATTCCCTGGCTGGGCTCAAAACAGTAAAACAGAATGCAGAACTGGATTATAATCGCAATCTGGATATATTCTTGTCCAGTTTAATCCAGATGTGAATGAATTAGAGCCAGATTAACTAACCCACCAGTGTATCCAGAACCTCAGCTCTTTCTCAACCAAAGTGGCTTTCTAAAATTAGCTCGAGTTGTAAAATATCCCCCCTCCCAATTTCAGCTATAAATACACCCTAGTCACAAGCCAGGAAGCTGACATTTCACTAATGCAATTTTGTAGGTTATTTGCAATGTAATCCTTCTTTTAGGCAGTCCCTGAATAGCCGACCAGGCTAACTTCCCTGAATTAATTTGCGCTTCTGAGACCCATTGCTCTGCACAACAGAGAAACAGAGAAATGTGACTTGAAATTTAAAAAAAAAAAAGCAACTTCATAGAAGGGACCAAATTCAAGTTAAGACTGCAGAGGTGAGATTCCACCACCCATCATGCAAAGCCAGATTCAAATTGATGGGAGATGTAGTCCCAGATTCCCCCCCCACCCCCCAGTTCTTTGGTGAAATTTCTCCTTGCTTGATTTCTGGATCTGGCCATGAGTTCAGGCAGGCAGGAAGTCTACCGATTAACCAGAGTTGGAAGGGACCTTGTAGGTCATCTAGTCCAACCCTGCTCTCTGCCCAAGCAGGAGACCCTACACAATTTCTGACAAATGGGCAGCCCAAGTCTTTTCTTGAAAGCTTCCAGTCATGAAGCTCCCACTCCTTCTGAAGGAAACTGTTCCATTGGTAATATCAGGATTACAGCAATCACCCTAATTAAATCAGCCAAACTTCAAGAAACATCAAAGGATTCATTAGAGGTGACATCCTGGCACTGCCCTGTATGAAGCCAACTCTGGCATAGGTAATTTACTGTTTCCCCCCTCCCCCCTGTGATCCTGTTTTCCCCTCTCCCCCCTGGATATATCATAAATCAGATTCTCCAATTGAGCACCTTCATAGGCTGGGTGTCATCAATCACGTTCTCCAATTACATATATTTGTGGGCAAAAACTGGTAGGTTAGTTACAATCTTTTAAAGAGAAGAGTTGGAATGTACTTTCGCTTTCAACTGTTCTTCCAGATTTTCTTCCTTCTCCCCCCCTTTTTTTAAGCAACTCGATCATGTCTAGCTCTGTAGTCAGTTTGCGTGACTTTGCCGCACTCACATATTAAGTGTGTGAAGCAGTTTCAACTTTGCTGTTGCAAAGTCCGCAGTTTGGATTTTCACATCTTTGCTTTCATGGCATTAATTTGTAGTGCTTGTTCTTGAGCAGCAACTATTAAACCTTCCATTTCTTTCTTGATGGTTCCTCTCTTAAGCCATGCTCATGTCAAGTTGTTGTTGTTGTTGTTGTTGTTGTTATTCATTGCTCAGTCAGTTCAGATTGGGTTTGGCATTTTTGTCTACCTATCGAGTCCTTCCCAAGGACCTGGGATAGGCAAGTCTGGATTGTTTGATGGTGTTACAGCTCTCGGCGCAGGATGGAAGCTGTTCCACGTAAAGCTGCCTTCTACAATTGACCGATGGCAAATGTGTCAATGCCACTGATGGTGTTCAAGTGGTGCTCCAGTTGTTTCAGGACTGCACCCAAGGCACCTATTACTATTGGTACTACCCTTGCTTGCCTTTGCCACAATCGTTCTATTTTGATTTGTCGGTCTTTGTATTTTGTTATCTTCTCCAGTTCTTTCTCTTCTCTTCTGCTGTCTCCAGGCACTGCCACATCCACTATCCAGACTTTTTGGTCTTCCTTATTGACAACTGTTAAGTCCGGGGTGTTATGTGGCAGGTGCCTGTCTGGATTCTGAAGTCCCAGAGCAATTTAACTTTTTCCTTTTTCTATGACTTTTTCTGTTCTATGGTCCCACCAGTTCCTGCTTACAGGCAAGTGATAGTTCTTACAGATCTCCCAATGCACCATTGTTGCTACTTTGTCAGGCCGCTGCTTGTAGTCAGTTTGGGCAATCTTCTTGCAGCAGCTTACCAGGTGGTCCACTGTTTCTTCAGCTTCGTTGCATAGACAGCACTTACCGTCTGTTGTTGTTGTTGTTATAATTATTATTATTTCCACCACAGTTTGTCAAATATAAAAATGCAACTTTAAACTACCCTTTGCTCCTGCCTGCTACAAAGAAACGACAAGTATTTTCAAACAAACCTGGCTACATGACTTGGGAGCATTTGGCATCTCTCAGCTTGGCCTACCTTGCAGGAGTGGTTAAGAAGATGCATGGAAAGAGAAAGGAGGAACGCAGCCATTTTTTGCTTTTCCACTAAATCTGATGATTAATTTTGCCAAAAAGGAGGAGGAGGAGGAGGAGGGGGAGGAGGAGGAGGAGGAGGAGGAGGAGGAGGGAGTCTATAGAATGGGCCTTGGAAGCAAAAACTGGTTTTTCTGGTGTTCTTTAGAAGTTTTATTTCTTTTTTTTAAAAATCAAACATTGTTGGATTGGAAAAAACAGGTTATCTCTTCTCCAAGATATTATTGTTTCGGCCACACCAAGGCTACACTGCCAGAAAGAAAAGAAAAGCAGAATTTTGAACCACAGCTCCATGCATCCTGCCCTGTCTGTGGCTTATGGGAACTGGGAAAAAAGAGGCAGACCTTTTGATGTTAAGGGGGGGGGGGGGGCAATATGTTTCCAAGCTAAGGGCTGCAATCAGCATTGATTTAAAGTCCTTGAATCAAATTACCTCTCAAAAGAACCCCAAACATCCTAACTGCAGCAGGTGAAATAAAATAAGAGAATTTCCAATGGTGCAACCCCTCAAACTTTAGAAAAAAAAAGCAACCCTCCCTTTTTAAATTCCCTCTTCGCTGGCTCTCATCTCGCCTCGTTCCTCCTTAAAAATTGGGGCACAGGAAAAAAAAGTACAATTGGGTTAGACCACAGAAATAAAAAAATAATAATGTAAAAATGCATAGATTGACTAAAATGGAAATGTTGATGTCACATCACTGCGAAGACTGCAAATATGTTTTTTTACATGCGTTGTTTTATGGGTTGTTTTTTTATGTGAAAAAGTTCAGTATTTTTTTTCTAAAAGGGGGGATATGTGTGTGTTTGTGTATGTGTGTGTCTTGCATTTCACAAGGCAGGTCAAAAGTCACTGGTTTTGACTTAAAAATCAAAATACAATTTTAAATGCTTTAAAAAAAAACAAAAAACCCCAAAACACGCCAATCAAGATTATGGATCAACTGCAAGCCCTTTCTTTGGGCCAGCCTTTGTTTCCGAGGCCAAGGGGCATTTGGGAGTAGAGGGGGACAGGAGGCAGGGAGATGGGAGAGAGGTGGGGGTCCCCCCCGCCCCCATCCTCAAACCAGGTAGAGGAGACCCACCTCACCAGGTGGAAGCAGCAGAGCAAGCGGGCGCCGGTGGAGCCCCGGACGATGGAGCAGTAGAGCTCCAGGGCGATGGCCACGGTCCAGAAGAAGGAGCTGGTGTTGGCGAAGGTGGAGAGCGCGCCCTGCGCCACGCAGTCCCAGGACGTGGCCTCGAAGTCCTTCAGCACCCCGTAGGCGTAAGAGGCGGCCGAGAGCAGGTCGGCCCCCGAGAGGCAGGAGAGCAGCTGGCGTGGCCGGGTCCGGAGCTCGGGCCAGCGGGCCTGGGTGCCCAGCAGCAGGCAGCAGCCCAGCACGGAGAGGGCGCAGGAGAGGAGCACCATCCCGCGCTCCCAGGAGGAGAGCGGCGTGGCGGGGGGCTCCCTCAGGAGCATGGCGGGGAAAGAGGGGAGAAAGAGAAGGGGAAAGAAAAGGGAAAAGAGGGAAAGGGAAACGGGCAAGGAAAGGGGAAAGGGAAAGAAAGAGAAGGGGAGAGAAGGGGAAAGGAGAAAGAAAGAAGAAAGAAAAGGAAAGAAAGGAGAAAGAAAGAAAGAAAGAAAGAAAGAAAGAAAGAAAGAAAGAAAGAAAGAAAGAAAGAAAGAAAGGGGAAAGGAAAGGAAAGAAAGAAAGGAGAAAGGAAGGGGAAAGGGAAAGAAAGGAAAGGAAAGGAAAAGAGAAAGCGGGGTCTCCGGAGCGCAAAAACCCCACTGCCAACCTTCCTCCTTGCTCTCGAACAGCTCCGGGGCGCGGCTCCCTTACCCTCCAGCGAGGGGCGGGGGCTGCGCCGGGTTCAGCAGGGCGGAGGCATCAGAGACCTGGCCAGGCAGGAAAGGCCCAGCGCCCCCACGGCGTGCCACCCCCCCCCCACCCTAGGTGNCGCCCCCACGGCGTGCCACCCCCCCCCCACCCTAGGTGACTGGCGTAGCTCCTCCTTCGGCCGCTCCTCCTCCTCCTTCTCTTCCTGCACTCTGGACCAAAGCTTGGGCCAGAAAAGGAGAGGGTGGCTCCTGAGCATGCACAGAGGGCAGCTCTCCTGCAGGCCGAGGCTCTGCTGGGGTGGGGGGATGCCGAAGGGGGTTGCCAAAGAAGGGCTTGGTTTTCTTAAAGCTGGGTCAGGGCTGCACCAAGTGGGAGTTGCTGGAATAGAGTGGCAGATGCCAATCTAGTCATGCAACCAGACTTTGCGGGGTGGGGGGTGAGAGGCCACCAGTTAAACTGGACACGGTCAGGGGGAGAGTATCCCTGTGCTGTGTCTGTATGAGTCCCATAGGAAAAGCTGCCCTCCCTCCCCCCAAGTCACAGATTAACAGATAACAGATAATCAGAGTTGGAAGGGACCTTGTAGGTCATCTGGTCCAACCCCCTGCCCAAGCAGGAGGCCCTACAACATTTCTAACAAATGGCAGTCCAATCTCTTCTTGAAAGTCTCAAGTGATGAAGCTCCCACAACTTCTGAGAGCAACTTCTGTTCTAATGGTTGATTGTTCTCCCTGTCAGAAAGTTTCTCCTTATTTCCAGGTTGAATCTCTCCTTGGTCTGTTTCCATCCATTATTATTCCTTGTCTGGCCTTCAGATGCCCTGAAAATAGCTTGACCCCCTTCTTCCTCCTCTCTGGGGCAGCCCCTCAAATCTTGGAAGGTTGCTCTCCTCTCTCCCCTGGTCCTTCTCTTCCCTAGACTAGCCAGGCTCGGTTCCTGCAACCGTCCATTGTATGTTTTAGCCTCCAGTCCCCTCATCATCCTGGTTGCTCTTCTCTGCGCTCTTTCCAGAGTCTCAACGTCTTTTTTATGGTGTGGTGACCAAAACTGGATGCAGTTTTGTGGCCTTACTAGGTGTGGCCTTACTAAGCTTTATAGAGTGGTATTAGCACCTCTTGATTGTATCCCTCTGTTCATGCGATTTAGGATTTTATTGGCTTTTTTGGCTGCTGCTGCACAAGGTTGGCTTTTCTTTACCTGGTTGTCCACTAAGACTCCAAGATTCCTCTCCCAGTTACTGCTATTGAGCCTGGTTTCACTCAGTCTTTATGTGTACTTTTGGGTTTTTCTTGCCTAAGTGTAGGACTTTCCTTTTCTCTGGATTGAATTTCATTTTGTTAGATAGGGCCCAGGGTTCTACTCTGTGAAGATGAGGAAGGCAAAAGGATTTGGATGGATGGCTTTCTGAGCATTAGTTTGACATTTTGGTCACTAGATGTCACCACCAGCAGATGTTCCGGTGCTGAGAATATTCGGGGTGTCTGTGTGTGTGTGTGTGTGTGTGTGTGTGTTCGGGTCTTTTCCCGTGTATGATTAATCTTACATGGGAAAAGACCCAAACACACCGAGACCTATATACCTGTACCCGTGAAAATCTACATCTGCCATCATCAGGCTTCTGTTTTGAGTTCGTATTTATATACACACACACACACACACATATATACCTACCTACATACATACATATACATATGGAGGTTTTGGCATGTTTGGGTCTTTTCCCATGTAAGATTGAGAGTATCTTGTGAATGTTTCGATGAGGTCTCACTCGCCATCTTTGGGCTGGTGCTTTCGGCTTCGTGCTTGTGCGAGCAAAGTGTGATCGGAGCTGCCATCTCTCTATAAATACTGGGAGGGGGGGACACGTGTGGTGCGCTGGCCCCTGAAAGCCCATCTGTAGTATGTAGATCAGAGGTGGGTCTTCAGCAGCAAGACTGGTCAAGACTTCTTGGAGTCGTCGTCTTTAAAACTCAGTGAACCTCTTGGCCGGTTAAGGGCGGAGACTCTGGCCCCGCCAACCCCATCTCTCCTCTGCCTCCCATGGAGTCCCAGCTGATGGGCTGGCTCTCCTTGGGTTGCCCTGCCCAGGAGAACGGAGCTGGAAAGCAGGTCAGTGGGGTGGGGAGGGAAGGGGGATTTTGCAGCGTCCTTCCCCTGCCACGCCCACCAAGCCACGCCCACAGAACCGGTAGGAAAACAACTTGAATCCCACACTTGGCAAACTTTTAAGACTTCTGGACTTCAACTCCCAGAGTTCTCCAGCCGACTATGCTGGCTGGAGAATTCTGGGAGTTGAAGTCCACAAAGTTGCCAAGTGTGGGGACCCCCCCCGATGTGGATTATAAAGCCCCCCCCCCAAAGGGGAACGTTCGCATTTCTGCAGAACCGGAGCGAGGCGGAGGGCGGGCGCGAGAAGGGAGGGACGCCGGGGAGGGGCGGGGCCAGGCGAGCCCCCCCCGGAGGCGTCCGGCGTTCCGCTGGCCACGCCCACCCGGTCACGTGGCCACGCCCTCCCGGACACGTGCGCCTGGCGCGGCCTCTCCGGGACTCGCCGCGGCTGCCGGGCGCGGCCGGTGGGAGAGGCGCCTCCCCGGCTTGCGAGCGGCTCCCTGGCGCCCTTCCAGGAGGACGGCCGGATTGGGGCCCCGTCCCGGTAAGGGAGGCCCCCTCCGTCCCGTCCGTTTGCGAACCGGAGCCGCCTCGGAGTGGCGCCCGGGGAGAGCGAGGCGTTTCTCTCGCCCGCATCGCCGGGGTTGGGGCTGGCGGGGGTTTTTTCGGGGGGGGGAGAGACACG